>OY728160.1:556046924-556671924 GCA_963277665.1 Viscum album | reverse complement strand
CTCTTTCCAATATCATATCCAACACACAATAATGGGTTTCTTCTAAATCGTACATTTCATACAATATTGAGTTAAACCAAAAAATTTAATAATATAATTATTATTTTAAATGGTAGTTAAATCATAGTCGTTGTATTGGAGGGAATGAATATAACTAACAAAAATATGATTATACATGTTTTTAAGTGTTTTTTCTTTTAATTAATAAATTTTAGAGGCTTAAAATGATAATGATTCCTATTTTATTCATAAAATAATCTAATAATTAAAAAAATTAGTTTTATCACCTTTTGATAGAGAACCCTTTTTAGATCTAGTTTCAATTATTTTTATATGTTCTATTTTATTAAATAATTTTTTTTATAATCTAGATTTCATAAAATACTTCAGATGGAATTTTGGTATTTTTATGATAAAATCCATATTTTAATGAATAGTGGAAGATACTAAATTTTAATTCAAAACTGCCTTTTAATCTAATTTAGATACATAGATAGATTATATTTGTAATTGGTTTTAAATATTAATTTTATTATGTTTTTATCCTGTATACAATTTTGGTCAATGAATGTATATATATCTTTCAATTGGAAGTAAACACATTTCATTCTTTCCATAGTTTTTACTTCTTAAAAACCAGATTTTTGGTTTTCACAACTAGAAATAATTATAATTAATTTTTTTCAAATTCTGTGTTTGAATTTCAAAAAAAAGTATTCCATATTTTTAACCAAAACATGAATCTTTTTTAAATAATTGCCTTTTATTTTTGGACATTTTTAATAGTAACATCATTAATTATTTTTATTTACCAGGGTTAAAGGGTAAATCTAGAAAATAATGGTAAAAATAATATTATAATAATATAAATCGACAATAAAACGTGTCCTAATAATATTCTATGTGTTATTTCTGACCATGAGAATCCTTGGGACTATTTTAGGATCCCATGGAGCATTTTGGGCGTGAAGCTTACATGTTATAATATTTAATTAAATTTAATGAGATGTATATCATAATCATGTATCTCCAAACAAGAACAATTTTCATTTTGGTTATATAATTGATAAATTTTACTATAATTAATTATTATAAATATAATAATATTTCCAAAATCATGGTATTTTTTTATAATTTTTATCTATTAAATAAATAAATCTATTTATGACACAATGATGATTCATTGATTACATTATTAATGAATGATTCAAATAAATAATAGTATAAATAGTAAATTAAATTTTATTTGAAAAGTGGAAGCAGATGATCTGAAAAAACAGACATCACCTCACCCATTGGTTGAGGAGGCCTTGGAATGTAAGAGGGATAAGAGAATCTAGTTTCTGTTAACTCTATAACTTATTACGCATTAGGGATGAGGGGAGTGGGATTGAAATATCATGCCTGAATTTCTAGGTGCATACTACAAGAGATATTCCATTAAACTAATTCCTCAGAAAGTGACAAATATCTATTACAATTTTGAATGGAAAATAAAGTTTAATCATTATCCTCCATTATGATAATTGTAGGCTCTAGGTCATTGAGATGAAAAGGGTGTGACAAGATCTTAAACCTAGTATCCATGCCCAAAAACTCCCCAACACCTTCCCCATGGATGGGAAAATCATGACTGATGGAATAAATTATTACATGAACCCCAAGGACCTAAGACATATGGTAGGATAATTGTGAAAAAACCTATGACAAAAGTTATGAAAATCATAATGGAAGTCATGCTGGTGTTCCCAACATCATGATTTTAAAATTCTAGAGTATTTACCAGAGGTTTCAACAAGGACCCTTTAAGATAAAGAAAATATTGGATAGAAATATCCATGGGTTCCATTGAAAAGGGCTTGATGAGAAGCTCTCATAGAGTAAATTCTAGGGGGAAGCTATGAAGTCTGGTATTGGATGGCCTAGGTGAACCAAGATAGGTTCTCTTATGTATCCTGGGTGAGGTGATTGTACTATTGGGAATGGACCACCTATAAAACTACACTTAAGAGGGAAATTTCTCAAGCATTCAAGGGTCTCTATAGGTATTCCTAGAAGTTTCACATGTTAATCCCTAGTTATGGAATGGAACATCATTATAGTATTCATTAACCATGGAGGAGTGAATACGTAGAGAATGTGTTGTTTATTTTAAAACCTATTAGAACATTAGTATCATTGTCCCTCTTTAATTATTTCTTTTTCGGTTTTTTGTAGTACTACCTAGAATGTTTCAGAGGGCTTGGGTGAAGGAAAAGGGTGATCCGAGTGTCAAGAGGCCTTCACGAATTTATATTGCCATAGATGAAGATCCATGGTTCCTATTTATAGGAAAATATGGGACCATGGTCCAAGATGGTCATTCACCAGGTATTCCATGATGTTATGTCATATAGACTCTTACTAAATCTAATCACCCATGTTGATGAGCAGGAACCATGACTGTCAAAAATACTTTTGGGTAACAGGTGAATTAACCTCATAATACTTTGGGATCGTTGGACTTGTTAATTTATCTTCTTATCATCATTCATGGGTATTTTAATTTATATCATATTCCTCAACGTGAAAAAATAGAGAGTCAAAAACCATAAATATGAGAAAAAATAAATACAAAATTATTCTTATAACCATATCCCAAAGTCATATATAAAATGATTAATAACAAATTGTTCTATAAAATGAATCAGTAACCCCTTCCCAATTCAGCTTCTACAAATGTAAGTCATTTATATTAGGATATAAAATATATCTATTTTTGATTAAATTGAAAGAGTCCCATTTTATTTTATTAACTCTCTCCACAATCCAAAACAAATGTTCACTAAACCAATAAAAAATTGAAATTAGTTTCATTTAATCATTTTTTCACTTTTAATATAAATAATTAAAGAAAAAAAGTTTTCTTGGAGTTAAGAATATTTTTAACCACTTTTAAAAGTGTTCTATTTTAAAAAAAATCAGAAATAATAATATTAAAGACCATTGACTGATTAAATATTTTTATTAAAATATCCCAATAAATAAATTAATTACATTTTATATCATTAAATTCAAGTTAAACAATAAATATTAAAACACTTCTATATTATGAGAATAATCATTTTAATTAATTATTACCAAAAAATATTTCAAAAATGTATCGAACTAAAAATGAAAACCACCACAAATTTTGAAAGTCATTCATGCGAAATTAAAATTTTAAATATAGACACCATGGTGTAAAATAAAAATAATGAAAACAAAAATAATTAAACAATAATAATACATTAAAGAATCACCTCAGTCAATTTCACAATTAAAATAAATTTATGTAATGAAATAAAAAATGAATAAAAATTATTTAAATAAAATAACCAATCCATATGATTAAAAAAAATTAAGTGACATCATTTAATGAGAAACACATAAAAACTAGAAAAATCATAGATTCATTATTCGTGTGTATAGTATACAACAAATGCACTCTTCCCATTCAAATCATTGTATCCCCCCTTGAATTTCATCAAATACAGAATTATACCTATATTATGTATGAATGAAATCTAAAATCAAATTTAAAAATTCCATGAAGACCAAGGAATTTCATGGTTCAGTGGGATAGGTGTTGACAAGGGACCTAAACATAACCACCTCTTGAGTTATGTAGGTCATATATACAGTTTAGATTGACACATTAAATAATATAACACAAAACCTCTATTGATATCATTTTTTATGAATCATCCTTGGATAAATGGACACATCTACAAGATAAATACTTCATAGGGATCTAATCATGTTCCTAATGACCTTGGTTTTGTGCCATATCACATGGAACTACATATTATCATGTGGGAATAATTTCACTTAGATAAAAAAATTACATGAATATTACGATTCTGAAGAGAATTTTACATGGTGAATCAATACATCATATTTTAAGGTGATAAGTAATTTTTAACTTCCAAATAAAACAAATAAAAATTTATCATATAATAGATAACATATAATTCATTTTTTGAATCAATTTGAATATATACATCAATTAATGTAAAGGATGACATGGACAATATAACTATGATATAAAATCAATCTAAAATGCCTAACAATAACTTCATGTGACTACAAATAACCATCCAATACACCAAATAAATTGATTATATAAATATAAAGGTAGATATAAATGTGACACACCATGTAAAAATATCAAGTGGTTTATGTTGGTTGTGAGTGATGTGTTCATCTGGATGAATTATTCCACATGCGAACTACTGTTTTTGAGGTTTTGAATAAGTAAATGGGATTTAATTGGGGAATTAACGAATATTTGGTCACTAGATTTATATATATGGTGTAAAATATTGTTCATTTAATATATTTTGGAAATTTCTTTTTTTTGTGAAAATATGATTAGTTGATCATTAATTTTATTCCCATATGTTATTATCATACATAACACTTGAAATATAATTCTTTGTTTTTTTCATATCAAATTTAGAAAATCACTTATTTTTTAATCATTATTATTTTAGAGTGATATATAAGTGTTGAATTAAAACATTAACATCAAATATAGGGTAATAATAATGATTCATAGAATGTAGAAAGGTACATAAAAAACAACTCTTGTGTTTTGATGTTTTCTCAAATGAGAATAAATGTCAAATCGTGGAATGTGTAAGGGGAAATCTCACATTTTAAAGTATTAATAAGGGTACCAAGAGATCTTCATAAAATAATCCATATGTGTTCTCTTAAAGAAAATTGTCTATATATGTGTTTCTTGTATATGTCAATGAAAATAGAGGGCCATGTAAAGGTTAGATAATTAGAGTAAAATCACATGAAGTCCCTTATATATAAAAAAGAAATAATGATTAATACTGAGATCATCAATGAAAAAGCGATGTATTGATGTATCTAAATGTTGTTTTGTTTAGTAATAACAATTTTTATATAATATTTGATATGGGGGGATAATTAAAAATTATATAGAGTTTTCCAAGGATAGACATTGTGGATGGAGATCCATAGTGAACGATAATCACATAGAGGTTGTAGAAGTGACCTCTTAATCCAATTTTTGTGATCATGGATATGATTTAGTAGTTAGATATCACTCTAACATGGTTTCAACCACTCATTATCGACGGTGTTTCCTAATCATCCATATATTACTTTCCTTGACATAAATTATTCAAAAGTCCAGAAGGTACACGACTGAGAGAAAATATAGGCAATAAGTAGAACACATGATGTAGTGGCTCAAAAACTAGACTCGGATGATGGAGATGATAACATCATATGATATTCTTATAATATTATACTATTTTATGTATACTATATGAAAATTTTTATACTGAATGTTTTTATTATCACTAAATCATCATGAGTAAATAATTTTTATAGGGGAATTGGATTACAAATATTGAAATATATTTTACCAATATTTTCATTAGTATTTATCATTAATTCCTATTGTCAATTTCATCCTGATAATACAATTAATTTCTTCATGTGAATATTATAATTCTATTCCATGTACAAACATGAGAAATATAGAATTTAATTTTCCATCGAAAATAGAATTGATGTATAAATGAGAAAACAATTTCATAAACTTATCATCATAAGGATGAATCATTATCATGATTTATATTTTGAAAATTAGTTATTAGAAGATTTTTCTAGATGTATATATTATCAAATGAAATTAATGCATTTTGATTCACTTTCATAAGAACTTAATTTATTTTATGATTACATCCATGAAAGTGCAGGTCCCATTTTTATCAATCACATATAGTCTAGTTTCCCATAAATAATCATTTGTTTGACCTCCATTTATTTTTCTATTGTAGCCATTATTTCAACACATTAACCATCATTTTATCAATTTCGATTTTTTATTATTTATATTGAATTTTTATATTTATTATTCAAACTACCTAATACATTTCATTTGTTTTACCTTACCACAATTATTGTTGTTAGGGTAGGTTTTAAATGTTAAATACGAGGCTTTTCAAAAACATAGACCCTTTTAGTGAGTAAGTTGACTAGGTGGTATTTCACTAAATATTAAATACGCAACCCATTATAGAATATTTTTGGAACACTATTTTGATATACAATGTTGGAATATATGTTTTTTATCATATTTAAAAAAAATTAAATATTATTTAAATAGTATCTTTAAGGAAATATTGTGTTTGAAAAGATATATATAAACATTAAATAAATTAGTTAATGAAAATATGATTTCTGAAAACCATTTCAAAAATCAAATTTCAGATAATATGTAAATAATCCAATAGGTAATTGAAATAACCAACCACCTAAATGAAACAAAACATAAAGGATTCGAATGAAAAATTTTACACAACTGAGCATGATAAGAGGTAAAAAATGATTTTAGACAAGAATCTATAACAAATTATGAAATAATAATGGTAATTGTTGAAATAAATTAATAAAATATTTTTGATAAAATAATAATTAAATATAAATATAAACATGGGTTATAGTAATTAAATCCATCAATGTAACTATATAATCATGGAAAACTCTTAGAAACTCTGGGGACCATTTTAGATAATACTAAAATAGAATATAACACATTGGCATGCCTGATTTTATCGAATGACTCAAACATGAAATTTTACCCTATAGAGCATACCTAATGGAGAAACTCCGAAAATATGGAATAATTCATATTAAAGGAAAATAAGAATAAACTATTTCAACATGTGAACATGATTCTACATGGATGATACTAGTGTTTTACCATTATAGATGAGGAGGATTGGATTCATTATTTAAATACATATCAAATTATAAACATATAATAACTATAATACATTCCCACCACAAAAAACCCTAAATTAAGTCATCGATTTTATAATAGTAACATGTCATACAATATATATATATAATCCAAATCCCCTATATAAGATAGATTCACCAATTAATCATCCAACATAAAAATTTCACACAAAGAAGGTGGGTTTACACAAATAAAACCATATTTATCGAGGTCAAACAAGGACCTGATGTTAAAATATAGAATTTTTTATTTATAATAATTATTAAATAAAAAATATTTCTATATCAATTTTACATGAAAATTCGAAATCATGGTGATAAAAGACAATTAGAACCCTAATTTTAAAATCACACATCAAAATCCAGTTGGAAAGCATTTTGAAGTAATGTGACATTTGAAAATGTTATTCAAATCAAGTGGAAAACAAATGTTTAACAAACAAACTCATTAAATCCTTGAAAAAATATATAAAAACATTTTTGTACCATTAAAAAATCACTAAACATTATAAAATTGATATACTATAATGACACACTTCAAAAAAAAACTAATTCCATCAAAAATGAAATATTTGAAAGTGAAATCATTTTACCCCATGTAAAATCAATTAAAATATTTAGAAAAACACATTTAAAAGATAAATTAATTTATAAAATCATTTTATAAACCAAATGTAATACATAACATGAACATTTTCATCCAAAATCATTATATTATCTAGAAATAAGTTGGATCTTCATAAAAAAGAGAAAGCAAGGAATCACCAACCACAAATCAACTAAAATTGTCTATCGGGGGGGGGGGGGTTAATAAATAACTACATAGAACCAATTAGTGTTATAATAACAATATTTTACTTTTAAAACAATTTGAACAAGATATATTTATTTAAATATATATAAGAAAAACATTGCGACTCTCAATAGAAACAATGATTCATCTTACATTTTACACAAAAATATAAATATTATTCCATAACCAATGGTTCATTCCAATTAGTTTCTAAAGATATATAGATGAGAAAATATTTTAAAATATAATGGAGATAGGAGGAGTTAAGGGAGAAACAAATAAAGTTATAGAGTGGTGGAAATAGGATAAATGCATTAGAGGAGGAGTAAAAAACCATTGTTTGGGAGGTGACACACCACCATCAATTTTTTTTCTCTTTCATCTCTTCTATGAATACCCCCTTACAACCCATATAAATTTTTTTCTAATTCCCCCTATATCCAATAGAATATCATATCCACACAATTATTATTTTTTCCATTTTCCATTTTTAAACAAGAAAAACATTATTGATAATAATAATAACAATAATAATAATAAAATCCCATTGTAATTATATTTACTAAATAAATAATATCCCTTAAAACCTCATATGTGTGTATAAATTACTATATATATATAACTGATTAGTTTTTAATTTTTCTATTTATTTTTTTAAAAAAACATTAATAATAACACTATTATTAAAATTATATATCCAAATTTTATATAGTCATAATAATATTTCAATATTATATTTAAATATATAGAAGATATCCTTTTTAATTTTGTCTCAATGATATTTATTGGGACTTTCACCAATTTATAGTGATGAAAATCATTACTGATATAATATAACAGTTATATACAATCATGTTTTTTAGATTCATAATTATTTTTAATTTTTTTATAATCCCTCAGAGCTTTTGTTGAATGTGAATGATTTCTAGATTGTAACACCCCAAGCTTCCACGACACGCTTCCCATTGAATAATACAGTAGCGTGTGCTATACGGAACTTCGAGTTCTAACACACACCAAAACCAGTCAAACTTGCTGTTATGAAGAGTAATACCCAATTTGTGAAATTTTACAAATTTCATCTCTCAAAATTGACTTCATTTTTGGATTAGGAATATCGATATTAGCCTAGGGTAATATTTTGGAACTTTTCGGATAATAATTATATTTTGCTGAATTGTGAAAATAACTAAAATTTAATTAAAAACTACATTTTTAATAAAAATAATTAATAGTGATAAATTGTGAATTTGAGTGGTTTTAATGTATATTTATAATATATTTTTACCATTTAATAATATTTTGGTCATTGGAAATAATTTCAAAATTAAACCGGACACGAACAAGTGTCAATCTTTTGATAGTTATTATCTTTTAAAAACACGCTTTTTGTTTTAACAACACGAATTAATTTTATAATAATTTCTGACACCTCTGTGTTTTGAATTTGAAAAAATGGATTCCATATTTTGGATCAGAATGTACAAATTGTGTAAATAGGAAACTTTTATTTTTATACATTTTGAATAATTACTTCGGTAAAAATTTTATTTACCATGGTTAAAGGGTAAATCAGGTAAATAAGGGTAAGAAAATAATATTATAATAATCATAAATTACACTAAAACGTGTCCTAACCTTATTGGTTGATACATGTCCAACAATGGTCATATTTGGGTCGATTTTGGCACCCCATGGAGACACATGTAAGTGATAATGCCACTTTATATTAATTAAGTTAAAATTAATATAAAAATTACATTATCATATATCTTTTATAAAAACAATTTTTACATAGGGTTTTATATATTTAATTTTGGGCTAAAAATACTAATTATAAAGTTTAAAATATTTCCTAATTAATGGTATTTTATTTATTATTTTTATAAATTTAATAATTAACATAATTTATGACACAATAATTATGCAGTATTTTCCTTATTAATGAAAGAATCAAATAATCGGTATTATAAATGTTAAAATTTATATACATTGAAAATTTTTATGACATAAATGACTTTTAATTCATAATATGACATTATAGTATTTATTAAATGAATTTGTTTCGAATTAATACAGTTTTTAAGACTTTAACAAAAATCAATTATTGAATAGTGTCAAAATTGACATAAAATAGTTTTTTTTAAAATATTATTTAATTAATTTATATTCAATTCCTAAAAATCTAAAGTTCTTCCAAGAGACATATATCATGACAGGTGTATAATTAATGGACCACTTTGGGGTCTCTTGGAGGTATATAGTATGTTTATTAACAATATAATATAAAAATACAAAGTGACATGGTTAGTGTCAAACTAATTAACTAAGAGTTAAAACTAAAACATAAGTTTAATATAAAGACCCAAAACTATCTAAATTTTATTATTTGAGTGGTTTTAGACCTATCCCAACCTTAACCTTTAAATAATACACTTTTTAATAATTAGAAACTGAATATGAATTTATTATAAAATAATATTTCCTGATTTTCATAAGGTGCCCCTCCTCCACCTTATAAAAGGACACCACTTATTACCAATTCTTCACACATTAAAAGCCTTTTGGTTAGGTCAAAACCTGACCAAATAATCTCTCAACTTCCCTCAATACAACCTAGTGGCCTTATTTTGATTAAAAATCCAACCTAAAGATCCATTTTGATCAAATCAAAAGGAATAACCCGAAGAAGAGGTAATGTTTTCACCACCCTTTTTCATGTTCCTTTCCTCTTAAACTACTTATTTATTTGTTATTCTCATTATAAAATAATAAATCCAGTATCTAATATATAATTTGATGTTATTATAAATATGGTAAACCATATTCAGTATTCTATCCATCGTTTTAATGACATTTCACCATACGTGCGTACGTATGGCTTACCGTCTCCACATCGTGGGGTAATTGTTATTCAATAAATTATCATTTGGATGGGTATAATAATGATTTTTAATTCATCTAAATAATAAATATAACATGATAATTATTCTGTATATATGATATACCATCCAATTATATATTATTTTAATATAAAAAGAATGATATTGTCGTTGTGCGTACGTACGGACTACCGTCTCCACAAACGCGATGAGATTCATTCTCCATCGTATCCATTCAAGTATAATTATCATTTGATGATTAAAAATAATTTTTAAGGACTTTATATCATTCTGGATATGAATAAGATACAACCTATCCATAACAAACATGGCTTATGTAACAAAACATATACGAGTAAGTTAACACCCGAAACGACTATAATACTAAGATATTATTAACAAAGCAATGTTAAAATATCATATATGATATCATATTAATGTATATTATTCTTTTATAATCTAATAACAATTATTCCACCATTATAAAGGAGTTTAACCTACCCCAACTAATGAAAAGTACAAGTTAAGGTTTTATGTCACAATCTCTTCATTATCAGAGGTTGTTTATAAGTAATTATCTACTGGGACCTCTTTATCATCCACATCCATGTTTCCTAAAAATTTTTTTCAAATCATTATTACTATGGTTCTAATTCATTTATACCCTTGTGGAATTTTTATAAGATATTTATAAATGAATCTTTTTGTCATTTTCCAAACAAGGTCATTTTAACCTTTTCGACAGAATTAAGGTAAGAATGTCTTTTTTAATATATACAGCAGGTGCGACTATTTTCCACCATTATAAAATCGTTGAAGCTTCTCCTACAAGATTATAAGAACATTTTCAAAGTAAATGTTTTATTTTATAATTATGTGACTTTTAAATGATTTCAAAAAAAAAAGAGACATTTCTCTCAAATAGTTTCGATTTCATCTATGTCAACATCCTTTGATGGATTTTAAGCATATATGAAGTTGATTATTATGATATAAAACTTATATACTGTATTTAAGGTTTTGTGATATGTTTGAATGTGGTTGTGTTATTTTTATACCATTCATGATTTATGGATAATGAATTGACATTTCGTATGCTAGTTTGAATAAGAATGTTTATGTTATGTTTAAACCTACTCATATGAGAAATGCATTGGACTTAATAAGTGACTGGTGGAGCCTGCTATAACTCCTTGATGCATCGGTAGGTCTCATTAGACAAACTATTTTCTTGGCACAAGTCCTTGACAAAATATTATTTTTAGTCTTGGCATGAGGCCTTGGTTATGTGGTTATGATATTATGGAATTATTCATTCTATCAGTATGAATGTGGTTATTGATATTACATCTGATTATTCGACTAGTATAATATCCATGGTAATACGTATATGGAATCATTTCATTTTATTTATACCTTATTATGATGAATTTCATGTTTCAAAAGGATTTTGTTTTAGTTGTACATCTCCTTAAATGTTTATTCTTATTTATGAATGTTTCTGCTATATTGTTATCCTTACTGGGAATTTGAGATCACCCCTTTCTATGTATTATTTTTCCCAGGATGTGAAGAAGTATTTTATGAATAACCTGAAGGGGTAGTATAATGGGATAAGAGTGTGAACTATGGAGACTATATTGTTGTAGTTTTTCATTTTATGATGTAATGTATACTTTATGAATGTATCTAATTATTCCAAGGCTACTAAACAAATCGGTGTTTCGAGAGTTGATATTTATTGTGATCATGCCAATGTTATGTAATAATACAATGACTCTGGGTAACTTGGGTTGGGGAATTATAGTTGGTATCACAGAAAGTTTAGTACAATCCTTGGATGCAAGATTTAGATAAATTCTGATTTGAGAACATAGATTTAAGATGGACTTTGTGGATTAGTATAGAAGAACATCCTGGAATTTTGGTATTGTAGTGATTTTGTGAGTTTTCCAAGCAATACATCCATGTTTGGATACAATCTAGTAGAGGCGGCTCTGGCACAGATGTACCTAGGTGTAAAACCAGAAAACACCGCTTTGAGCTAGACTCAAACGGGAACTGATGCACGACAACAGGCACTTCTTCACTCTTGGATATGACACTCCTGGGGGATATGTTTAGGATAACTCTCATTTTCATTACAAATAATTATGAAGGGTTTATAAGTATGTACGTATTCAATGAAAAAAATTTTATGATTATGGATTATATCCATAAATAGTTCAATTTATGTTAAGTGTTTTATAAGTATTGGTTTATGTATTTTGATTCATAAAATTATCTAGTTTATGCCATAATTTAGAAATGGAACCTAGTGCAAGAAAAGGAAACTGTATCAATGAACACACTCTATGTAGGGATTTCCCTCCTGCTCAGGATAATTGTAGTTGAGATGGTGATGCATATGGTGCTGATCAGCTAATCACCATACTAGGACAACTCACTTAGGTTATGAATAATAACCTTTCCCGTATAGAGCACCTTGATCCATAGCATGGAGGATTAATGTTAGATCGCTTCATGAGGCAACAACCATCAATGTTCAATGAGAGTATAAATCCCTTAGTAGATGAGCAATGGATAAATTCCCTAGAGAAAATATTTCAGGCATTGGGGAGTAGTGAAAGGGAAAAAGTTATCATGGAAGTTTACCACCTCACTGGAGATGTCATTCAATGGTGGTCATTGATTCAAAACATGAAAGAAGATGATTAAGTATCAAATATGTAATGGAGGGAGTTCAAAGATATGTTTTTAGAAAAATACTTTCCTCGTGACCATCGAGCAGATATGGAACGAAAATTTCTCTGTCTGAGACAAAAGGAGGATGAAAATGTAGAAAAGTATGAGGCTAACTTTATAAGGTTCGCAAGGTATGATAGAGAATATATATGTAACCCATGAATTAATATTGATCGTTTCATTGATGGGTTAAAACCATTTCTCCATCGAGCATTAGTCTCACAATCCATCTCATCGTATGAAGACGTTGTCTCATTTTCTATCAAGACAGAAAAAGAATTCTCTAAGTCTTATGACTTTAACGAAAAGCAAGAGAAGAAGAGATCTGCTGATCAATCTAGGAATGGAAATAAGGGGAAGAAGGGAAAGGTTGAATATCCATCCAGTTGTAAATGTAGGAAGAAACACCCCGGTGCATGCATTAAAGGAATGGGAGTCTGTTACACATGTGGTGAAAAAAGGCCACCATGCTCATGATTGCAAGGGGAAGAAGGAAGCTACTGATGTCCAATTCTACAATTGCAGGGAGATGGGACATTATGCAAATGAATCTGTTAAGCGTCAGGGAAACTTACCTCAGAAAAGGCCAAGAGATCATGGACAAGCTTATGCTATCATTACTACTGAGGTAGAAGCTCTGAAAGATGCAGTGGTAGATAATTTAATGGTTTCCTCACATTTAGAAAATACATTATTTGATTCTGGATCATCGCATTGTTTCATATATTCCCAGTTTTCTAAGAAAATTAGATATTTACAATTTTATTAAACAAGGGAGTTGTTAGTTAAAACTCCTAAGGGAGGTACCATTGCAACAATGTTTTGTGAATCAGTCCCCATTAGAGCACATAAATATTCTTTATCCGCTGATCTCATCATCATACCTATGACTGTGTTTGATATAATCCTTAGTATTGATTGGATGTCAGACAATGATGTGAAGATTTATTGTAAGAAGAAGGAGGTTACGATTTCTGATGATGGTGATAAGGAACACCTTAACATTATAGTTGGATCGTCACCACCTAATTCTTATCTAGATCCACCCCGAGTAGCTCAACTAAATTCAATTATTGGGTAGGAAGAGAAAGAAATGACTATGCTTGAGGAAAATAATGTTCAAATAGAGGATGTACCTATTGTGAAAGAATATGTAGATGTGTTTCTAAGAATATTTACCTGGACATCCTCTAGAATGATAAGTTGAGTTTCCCATTTATTAATTCTTGAATCAAGGCCTATATCGAAGACCCCTTATAGAATGCCCACTATGGAAGTACTTGAACTAAAGAAACAACTAGATTAATTGAGTAATAAGAGATTTATTTTACCTTGTGTTTCTACATGGGGAGCCCCTGTTCTTTTTGTTAAAAATAATGGTGGATCTACAAGGTTATGTATCGACTAGAGGGAGATCAATGTTATAACAATAAAGAACAAGTATCTCCTACCTCAAATTGATGATTTATTTGACCAACTGCAAGGAGCTCAATACTTTTCAAAGATTTACCATCGATCTGGATACCATCAGTTGTGTTTGAGGAAGGAAGAAATTCCGAAGACAACATTTCGAACAAGGTACGAGCTTTAGAAGTTTACGGTAATGTCTTTTGGGATGACTAATGCACCCTCTTTATTCATGTATCTAATGAATAGTGTTTTCAAGGAATATCTCGATGATTTGGTGGTGTTATTTATTGATGATATCTTGGTATACTCCAAAATCTATGAAGATCATGGAAATCATATGCGCATTATCCTAAAGACTCAGAGAAGACATGAAATATATGGGAAGTTTAGCAATGTGAATTCTGGTTTCAGAAGATTTATTTTCATGGCCATATTGTTTATAAAGATGGAATCTATGTTTATCCTTCTAAGACCAGGGAAATCCATGAATGGCCCGCACCTACGAGTATAACTGAGGTAAGCATTTTTATTGGTTTGACAAGTTATTATCGACGTTTCGTCCAGAATTTTGCCTGAATGGCTAACCCATTAATGAAGCACACACGTAAAGGGGTTAAATTTGTTTGGAGAAAAGACTGTGAAGAATGTTTCGATGAACTAAAGAGAATATTAGTCAATGATTTTATATTGACTCTACCATCGGGGAATGATGGGTTTGTTATTTATTGTGATGCATTGAAGAAAGAACTTGGTTGTGTCCTTATGCAGAATGATAGGGTTACAGCCTATGCATCCCGACAGTTGAAAATTTATGAGAAAAACTATCCTACTCATAATCTCGAGTTACCAGATGTGATCTTTTCTTTGACGATATGGAGGTACTACCTCTATGGTGGAAAATGTGAGATTCATACTGACCACAAGATTTTGTAGTATATTTTCTCACAAAAAGAACTCAATAAGAGGCAAAAGAAATGGCTTGAACTACTCAAGGATTATGATTGCACCATACACTACCACCCGGGGAAGGCAAATAAGGTGGAAGATGCTTTGAATAGAAAAGATCATGGAGTTTTGAACATGATGATAATTGAAAGGGATCCTAATTTCATGGATCTAGTGACGATGGATATGATAATTTCCATGGAATGTGAAACATCAATACTTTTTCAAATGTTTTCCAAACGATCATTACCAGAAAGGATAAAGAGTTCTCAGACCAGTGATGAGGAGTTTCAAAAGAATATTGAAGATGTGACTGATGGGAGATTTAAAGACTTTGTTTATGAAGATGGAATTTTGAATTTTGGGAAGAGACATTGTGTTCCCAATATTCCGGATCTAAAAAAAGGAATTGTTAGACGATGCTCATAGTTCCAATTTCTCTATACACCCTGGGAGCACCAAAATGTATAGCGACTTGAAAGAACATTTTTTGTGGGACAACATGAAGGGGGAGATTGCTGAGTTTGGTTCATGATTTATGGTTTTTCAATAATTGAAAGCTGGAAGGAAACATCCTGGATGAGTCATGAAACCTCTTCCATACCAGAGTGAAAATGGGACAATGTTATGATGGACTTTGTCATTGTGCTTCCAAAGTCTCTTAGAAGGAATGATGAAATATGGGTCATTTTTGACCGTCTTACCATGTCAGCACATTTTCTTGCTATAAGGGAAGATTTACCACTTGAACATCTAGCAAGGCTATATATTAATGAAGTGGTGACACTTTATGGAGTACCCCTATCTATTGTTTCTGATCATGATCCCCATTTTACTTCAAGATTATGGAAGAGTATTCAGAAATCCTTAGATACTGAACATCATTTGAGCACTGTTTACCACCCTCAAACAGATGGACAATCGGAATGGACTATTCAAACCGTAGATCAAATGTTGAGATCTTGCTCCCTTGAATTTTAGGGTATGTGGGATCAATATTTACCTCTGGTAGAATTTTCCTATGTCAATAAATTTCATTCAGGTATTCAGATGGCACCATATGAAAAATTATATGGAATGAGATGTCGCACAACAACCTGTTGGGATGAAGTTGGTGAATGAAAACTTGTAGGCATAGAAATGGTGGAGGAAATAATGGAAAATGTGAAGGTAATCCAAAACCACATCAAAGCTTCTCAAAGTAGGCAGAATAGCTATGCTGGAAACTGAAGAATGGATTTGGAATTTCAGGTGGGAGATCATGTTTTCGTGAAGGTATCTACATGGAAGCGAGTTATATGTTTTGGAAATAACGGTAAATTGAGTCCCAGGTACTCCGTTCCTTTCGAAATTCTAGAATGAATTGGGGTTGTAGCATACCGTTTGGCAAAGCTGCCAAATCTCTCCAATGTTCACGATGTGTTCCATGTATCACTGTTGAAAAAATACATGCCTGACCCAACGCATGTACTCACCTTTGAGAAATTAGAACTGGATTCCAATCTGTCTTACTGCGAAGGGCCCGCCAGTATTGTTGATACGAGAGAACAAGTACTGAGAAACCTAACTACTCTTCTGTTAACAGTTTTTTGGAGAAACCATAAGATGGAAGAGGAAACGTGGGAACCCGAGAAACTTATGATGTAGAATTACCCGAGTCTTTTCATGCGGTAGTATTATAGAAATTTCAAGGATGAAATTATTTGAAGGAGGGGATAATATAACACCCCAATCTTCCACGGTACTATTCCCTTTGAATAATACCATAGCGTGTGTTGTACGCAACTTTGAGTTCTAACACACACCACAACCAATAAAACTAGCCATTATGAATAGTAATACCCACTTTTTGAAATTTGATAAATTTCAACACTCAAAATTGACTTCATTTTTGGATTTTTAATATCGAAATTAGCCTAGGGTAAAATTTTGGAACTTTTTGGATAACATTTATATTTTTATGAATAATGAAAATTACTAAATTTTAATTACAAAAAACTTTTTTAATCGAAATAATTATTACTGATAAATTATGAATTTTAGTGGTTTTAAAGTATATTTATAATATATTTTTACAATTTAATACAATTTTCATCATTGGAAAAAATTTCACAATTCATCCGGACATGAACAAGTCTCAATCTTTTGATTGTTATTATGTCTTAAAAGCACGCTTTTTGTTTTAACGAAGGAAATTAAATTTAAATTAATAACTGTCACTTCTGTGTTTTGAATTTGGAAAAATGGATTCCATATTTGGAATCAGGATATCAAAATTTTGTAAATAGGTAACTTTTATTTTTATACATTTTGAATAATTACTTCGGTAAAAATTTTATTTACCATGGTTGAAGGGTAAATCCGGTAAATAAGGGTAAAAAAATTAATATTATAATAATAATAAATTACCCTAAAACGTGTCCTACCCATAATGGTTGATACATGTCCGACCATGGGCATATTTGGGTCGATTTTGGGACCCCATGGAGCCACTTGTAAGTGATAATGACACTTTATATTAATTAAGTTCAAATAAATACAAAAATGAAAAAAGAATATATCTTTTAGAAAAACAATTTTTACAATTTGATATATGTTTTGTATTTTGGACTATAAATATTCATTAGAAATCTAAAACGATTTCCTACATAATGGTATATTATTTATAATTTTTAAAAATTGAATGATTAATATTATTTATGGCACAATAATGATGCATTATTTTCCTTATTAATTAAAGAAACAAACAATTGGTATTATAAATGTCAAAATTAATATAATTTGAATGTTTTGATGACATACATGACATTTATTGCTTAATATTACATAATAGGATTTCTTAAAAGAATTGTTTTCGAATCAATAATGTTGCTATGACTTTAACAAAAATAAATTATTGAATAGTGTCAAAATTGACATAAAAGAGTTTTTAAAACAAATATTATATTATTAATTTATATTCAGTTCCTAAAAATCTATTGTTCGGAAAAAAGTATTATATCATGATATTTTTATCATTAGTGGACCACTTGGGGGTCTCTTGGAGGTATATAGTAAGTTTATTAACTATATAATATAAAAATACAAAGTGACATGGTTAGTGTCAAAATAATTAACTAAGAGTTAAAACTACAACATAAGGTTAATATAATGACCCAAACCTGTCTAAATTATATTTGTTGATTGGTTTCAGACCTATACCCACCTTAACCTTCAAATAGTACACTTTTTAGCCATTATAAACTGAATATAAATCTATTATAACATAATATTTCTAGATTTTCCTAAGGTGTCCCTCCTCCCCCTGAAAAAAGGACACAACTTCTAACCAATTATTCACACTTTCAAAGCCTTTTTTAGGCTAAAACCTTTCCAAATACTCTCTCAACATCACTCAATACAACATAGAGGCCTTATTTCGTTCATAAATTCATCCTATGGATCCCATTTTTATCAAATCAAACGGAAAAAACAGAAAAAGACGTAATGTTTTCACCACCCTTATTCAAGTTCCTTTCTTTTTCAACTACTTCATTCTATGTTATTACCATTATAAAATAATAACTCTAGTATCTTATATATACTGTGATTTTATTATAAATATGTTAAATCCATATTCATTATTCTATCCATCCTTTGAATGACTTGTCACCATACGTGCGTACGTACGACTTACCGTCTCCACGTCGTGAGGTAATTGTTATTCAATAAATTATCATTTGGATGGGTATAATAATGATGTTTAATTCATGTAAATAATAAATAAAACATGATAATGATTTTTTATATATTATATACCATCCAATTATATATTATATTAATATCAAAAGAATGATATTTTCGCTCATGCGTACGTACGGACTACCGTCTCCACGAACGCGATGAGATTCATTCTCCATCGTTTCCATTCAAGTATAATTATCATTTTATGATTAAAAATAATGTTTAACGATTGATATCATTCTGGATATGAATAAGATACAACCTATCCATAAAAACATGGCTTATGTAACAAAACATATACAAGTTAGTTAACACCCGAAACGACGATAATACTAAGATATTATTAACAACGAAATGATAAAATATCATATAGGATATCATATTATTTTATATGATTCCTTTATAATTAAATAACAATTATTTAACCATTATAAAGGAGGTTATCCAACCCCCAACCAATGAAAAATACAATGTAAGGGTTTATTTCACAATCTCTTCATTATCCGAGGTTTTTAATACGTAATTATCTAATGAGAACTCTTTATCATAAACATCCATGTTTCTTAAAAATGTATTTCAAATAATTCTTACTATGGTTTAAATTCATTTATACCCTTCTTGACTTTTTATAAGATATTTATAAATGAATCTTTCTGTAATTTTCCAAACAACGTCCTTTTAACCTTTTCGACAGAATTAAGGTAAGAATGACTTTTTTAACTTATAAGGCTGGTGTTGCTATTTTCTACCATTATAAAATTGTCAACTCTTCCCTTAAAAGCTTATAATAATATTTTAAACGTAAATGTTTTATTTTATAATTATCTGACTTTTAAATGATTTCAAAAAAATAGAAATTTCTCTCAAATAGTTTCGATTTTATCTATGGAAACATCATTTGATGGATTTTATGCTTATTTGAAGTTGATATATATGATAAAAAACATCCATATTTTACTGAAGGTTATGTGATATGTTTGACTATGGAAGTCTTATTTTTATACCATTCATGGGTTATGGATAAAGTATTGACATTTCATATGATATTTATAATACAAATGTTTATGTTATGTTTAAACCTATTCATATGAGGAATGAATTGGACTTAATAAGTGACGTGTGGAGCCTGATATAGCTTATCGATGCATCAGTAGGTCTCATGAGTCAAACTAGTGTCTTGGCACAAGGCCTTGACAGAATCTTATTTGTAGTCTTGGCATTAGGCCATGGCAATGTGGTTATGATAGTCTGGCATTATGCATTCCATCATTATAAAAGTGGTTATTGATATTGCATGTAATTATTCGACTAGTAGAATATCCGTGGGAATAAGTATATGGAATTATTTTATTTTATTTATACCGTATTATGCTGAATTTCATGTTTTAAAAGGATTTTGTTTTAGTTATACATTTCGTTAAATGTTTATGCTTATTTATGAAATTTTCCGCTATATTGTTATCCTTACTGGGAATTTGAGCTCACCCCTTTCTATGTTTTTTTTCCCAAGATGTGAAGAATTATTTTATGAATTACCTATAGGGATAGTATGAGGCGATAAGATTGTGGACTATGGAGACTATATTGTTGTAGTTTTTCATTTTATTATGTAATTTAAACTTTATGAATGTATCTAGTTATTATAAGGCTACTAAACTAATCGGTCTTTCGATACTTGATCTTTCTTATGATCATGCCAATGTTATGAAATAATGCATCGACTCTAGGTAACTGGGGTAGGGGAGTTACATAGATAAATAGACTAAACAGTAAATCATTTCATTATAGAGGTAACCACATATTGGTTTCCATTAGGTTTAGGATACTACATTATGATTCCCAATGTGAATGATATGGGATATCATTTGACAATATTTAATTTGTGAAATA
Organism: Viscum album; assembly: GCA_963277665.1. NCBI lineage: Eukaryota > Viridiplantae > Streptophyta > Magnoliopsida > Santalales > Viscaceae > Viscum > Viscum album. The sequence goes on along the minus strand of OY728160.1, from coordinate 556,650,729 downwards.
TCATATTTTATTCTTATTGTGACACAACATGTAATTATTTAATGATATTTTTGTAAATATTTATAATTTTTCCATATAACATATATAAAAAAATGAACTGTAGTAATTATGACAATTAGGATCTACAGAGTTGTACATTTTATCATTTATAAAATAAATTGAATTCAAAATGATCTTTCATTTAGATAAAATTTTCTACTTTAGAGATTTCAAGGACTTCTAGTACATAGATTAGAAATCATTATCATAAATTCCAAATTTATCCCTAATTCCATTATAAGTAGTTCCCTTGTTGGTCAATCTACTATACCATTTTATGTATAAGGGTTGTATCTAAATATTTCAGAAATTTACTTTCAAATGGTAGATTCATTCAAATGTATGAGTTATTTGATATCTATTTAGTGATCTCAAACAAAATTATATTACATTGAATTTAATATTTCTTATGATTTATAGGTTTTTTATAATTTCTATTTAATTTTATAGTTTAAACTCTATATAGATCATGTGGTTTTTTCCATACATAACAATATGTACATTATAATACTGATTTCAAACAAAACACGATAATTTCTAGATTTTTAAATGGTAGATTATTTCGAATGTACATTTTCTATCGTTTAAAAGACATTAAATTTCCATAAATAATTTTATTTTAATTCATATAGATTGATGTGTTTATTAATTTTTTTTAGAAAATGAAATCTCAGTTTGGAATTTATTAAAAATAATATATCTTGTTGGAAATTATTTTATTTTTTATAAATATAATTTCATATGGTGTTTCTGATCTGGATCATGCAGTTTTTTGGGAACAATATAAATGGAATTTATCAACACTTCATATGTTTTTCATTAAAAACACAACTTATTAACAAATAAATATTAAAAACATGTCTAATAGGTGTTGGTATTAAGAAAACATAGTTAATTAAATTGTTTTTACAAAACTAAAATATATAATTTTTTTATTACTTGTTATGAATGTATCAAAACTATCATTGTTCTTTTGAAAACAACTGATTAATTAACTTGGTTTTGTTGATAATTAGGGATAAAAGAACTTCATTTATATAAACATGTCTAAATTATCAATGTTTTCTTAAAAACATGTGTAATTTATCTATGATTTATTAAATATATAGAAAATTTTAATCATCCCAATAATTTAAAATATTTTTATCTTGATATAAATTTTAATTTTTTGATAGCATTCATCACATAAAACACTGATTTTAAACATACCACATTCTAATATTAAATTATTATTATTTAAACTCAACCATTATATCATATATTTTAAAATACAAAATAGGAATAGGTATAACCGTTTTGTGATAAATATAAAAAAATTAATTTTATAATATTATTGTATTTATTATTATATAATAAATATATTTTCAATTTTATATAACCTAATTCTAAGCTCTAATAATTTATATATTTCATATTTTTTGTTATTTTTATTACACAGAAAATATATTTATTTATTGAAATTTTATTAATTGATTTTTTAAAAAAGATTTTGATTTTTTTAGGTTATCATAAAAAATAGATAAGTGTATTTATTTTTCTGAAATGAAATATTTTTCACTAAATATTAAAAAATTCATATTGTTGTAAAACGATAATTTATTATGATTAATTAAATTAATTTAAATGTTATATTATAATTTTTATTTGATATTAAAGTTATATATGAACAATTATATATAAAAAAATTATTTAATTTCATTTTAGTCAAAAAATTTCATGGTTTTGAGTATAAATATATTTTTAGGCTTAAAAACATATTTCTGAAAAATAGAATTTTTTAATATGTTTTTAAATGTTAATATATTCAAGTAACCTCCAATAATAATTATTTAAATATAATTTATTTATTATATATTTTTCTATTTGAAATTAAATCCATATAATCAATGTAAAAGATTAGATTTTTTTTTGCAGCAAGTCAAAATCCTCGACCCGTTTGATTTTTCAGTGTTTCGTGGGTCTATCAACACCTCTATAGATTATGTGCAGTAAAATACAATAGTTTATTTAACCAAATACACTTATTTTAGATGAGTCATAATGGTCAGAAACAGGCCAAGTCTGTTGGATATATCAGAGGAAAAAAATAAAAATATTTTAGCGTTTATAGATTAGGGCGCACAGTTAGGATAAACTGTTCATCCACCTAGGTGTAATTATATATATCCATATATGAATTATGGATAATGTTTTCCAAATTTTATTGTTGTGTGTGGATATACATGTAGCACCCCTTCATTTTTATGATAAGTGATTCTCATGGCTTTCAGGTAGTTTGGGAAACTGTGTGTGTCAATAATGAAAGGTACCCCATTGGATAATGGACATCGCAATTTTGGTGCATGGTTAGCCAAACAATGGTATCATACCATGATCATCATTTAAAGAGTCAAAATTTCCATTTTCCCTTACAATTCTATTTTTCATTTCTCCTTCCTCCTCTATTTTTCAAGCGATACAGATGGGATTTTGTGAGTGTTTTCTCAGTGTTTCATAGATTCCCCTATTGTATTAACTGAGATATATCCTATTAATTTATTCTTTTGTCTTTAATTACAGAAAATTACCTTGTGAGATTGCTATGAGCACGCTCACACATGTTAAAAATTATTCAGGCATGGTGAAAGACTAGGACCATAGGCCATTTAATAAATGATATTTTATTTAAATTTAATTAAAAAATATATATTAAATTCTTTAGGAGTTCAATGGGATGATGAAGGGAAAATCTCAAGGATTTAGGTTGTTTTTTCATCCATATTGAGGAGATGACCTCCTCAAGATAGGATTGGCCAAATGTATATTGGGTGATGTTAATCACATATTTAGACACAAGGTCAATAGTATGAGGGGATGATGTTGTTAGATTATAGGAGATGTTCATGTTATTTTACATGGTGATTTCCATCATATTGGTAAAATGCATACCAGGGCATGGGGAGCCATATGGTGTGTCTTAGGGATTTATTTATTAATTTTCACTCACTTGTTATGGACCATGCACCATTTTATTTCATGTTCCAAATGAATGACACAGATGATGATTTGGTATTTTCCACTCTAATGGGTAGATTATATATATATATAATGATGATTATTGGTGATTATTTTCATTGTAATCCCATGGGATTGCGAGGAACAACCGGTTAATGGTGATAAGACCGTTATATGGGGGAGGATGCTCACCGTACAAGAGGCCCTTTATCCCGGATCATTTCGGAGGATAGATATCACTGTTCCATGGGGTGTCAGCAGTTGAGAAAAGAGTGTTTTTATTTTTATGATAAATATCACATGTCTACAGATTTCATGCTTTACCCGATGAGGTTTCTTCTTAGATTTGTTCTATGAGACCATGTACTAATTATAGGTGAGTGTCATTGGGACACAATATTTTTATTTGAAATGAAGTGGATAATGGGCATGTGGTGTTTGGTGATTTAATTATAGTTTGGGCGTAAGGGTTCCCCCAGACAGATTCTCATTCCGATTCATCAAGAGATACTCTATGATAATGTATATTAGTGATTTCTGATGAAGGTGATTGCTTCCTTATTGCTATTGGCGAAAATGGAAGGAATTTTATTTATATTATTTCTGTATAAATTGTTATTCTTTGTAATCACATGAGTAATCAAAAAAATAAGACAGGAACACCTTGGTGTTGGCCTATTGAGAATTCAATGAAACCCTATAGGGGACTATCTGAACATGTTTAGATTTAAAGCTTTTCTTTAAAGTAATGATTGTATCTTAGGAGAAGTATTATATTGTTTATATAATATGAAATACAAGGAGAGATACAATTGTTTCATGACTCTACTTTAGTTTCCTTTTCTTTTTTCTTTATATATATTCAAATTAAATGTTTGTGTACTAATTTCATCCATTAATGAAACTTATTATCATAGTATTACACGAACTGGATTGTATTCATTTTCAATATTAGTTTATATATATAGTATATTGTGATCCTCAATTATACATATGGTGTATTATGAGTTGTTTGGTTCTAATTGCATCTGTTTCTAATACATGTGTTTCATTCATGGGAAGTTACTGGTCCAATGTATTATCGTCCATCTTGTCTACAATTTTATAATTATATAGACCATTATTATACAATCACTGTAGAGAATATTCTCCCCAATATCACCTCATTACCCATTCTATACTAGTTGGTTACCTTTTTCATATAAGGAGGCACACTAATGGACTAGTGGAACATGATACACAACACTTTATTAGGAGGATAAATTCATTGGGGCACTAAAAATTGTTTCAAAGAGCTTTCATTTTACATTTTCTTTGTTATAATCTGTGTGAAATGGTAGATAAGATACTAGGATGTGGTCATAACTAAGATTATAGGTTGTGTTTGGGTGGCTGAATCCCCATGGATGGGGAACGAAACAATTTGATAGGGGTGGGAATTTCTATTCTCATTTGACCTGATTATAGTAGATATGATTTAAAAATTGATTGGTTCACAATATGTGAAATATTATATTTTACTCTAGGAGACCATTAAACTACTATGGTAAGGTATGATATTTGGATCCTTGGGCCCATATGGAAAGGTTGTTTCATTGTGAAATTATTTTTAGAAATATATGTTATATATATCTATTCATTATCTTCTTTTAATTATATTTTTGATGTGTGAAACCTATTTGTACGGGCCTAGCTTTTATAGGAGCAAGCAAGAATGATTATATAGGGTGATGATGATCACCATGATGGGAGATGAGGTCATCAGATTGAGGAAATGTAACATCTTGTTACTATTATCATGTAATCATCAACACATATTTTTATCATGATTTGGTTGAGTCTAATATAGTGGTGATTTGGGTGAAATTTTTTAAATTAAGGCATGATTTTGGGCTTTTAATGGTTGGTTATGGGTTTTTTCAAACCCTTCATACTTCATGTTAAAGAAATGAAATCTAGATATTTGATGGTTTTCATGATTGTGACACAACATGGAAATTTATGCATCCAAAAGTATAAACAATGCATCTTTTTATAGGGGTTCATGGTTAGTGTGCATTCTTTGAAAAACTATGTTTCCCTACATAACTATGATTACTTGCATGATTTTATTACATTTAAAATTATTAAAAAATACTCTCCTAACCCTATTACAATCCCTTGTTACACCCAAACTCCAGATATTTTTATTTACATTATTTATAGTGTTCCCAAGGACACCTATTGGCTCCAACAAACCATCTTTAAAGGCGATAAAATATTGGATATAATCATTCAATAATTTAACATTTTGAATTATTATTACATTCCTTATCTCATTATCAGTTAAAATCTTCCTATTATGGTATATTAGATATCTATATTATTAGAGAATATAATTCCCATTTACTTGGATCATGAATTTTGGTTTCTTTATCGGATCTCCATTTCCAATGTACATCTCTAGATATACCTATATTTTGAGAAGTATTTCATGATCCTTTGATCTGTGGTAGGTGGATCCATTTTTTATTGTCCAATTGATTTAACCCTAAATTTCATTATTACATTATATTTATTCAATTGTATTGAAAATTTTAATTTTTGTAAAATGATATTGGAATTTTACTTTCATGATATTTGGGGAAAACCACTAATTCCAATGAATTAGGGTTTCACTATGGAATTTGATGGAATATTTTGAAATTAAATTTTAGAATAAAATTTTGAAATTTATGTCAATTTTTTAGGAAAGTCTCATAAATTGATTTTTTATAGAATATATGGGTTTTAACATAGGAAAATGTATTAATTGATTGAAAACCAATTTTGGAATTTAAATGGAAATCAGGTTTTTGAATTGGAAAAAATCAGTTAATTTTATTTTGAATTATTTTTTAAAAAATTCAAAATATTGATTATTTTTAGGGAACATGCAAGGATAGGAAGTTAGTGTGTTATTTAAGAAAACAGTAAATTTAGGTTTTACAAATCTAACAAAACATATGTAGTAGGTCACATCCCTGATGGGATGGTGATGAGTCTTCTATGGTCAGTTTCTGAGGGAAATGTGTGCACATATTTTAGTGATCACCTATTCAAGTGTTTTTGGATCCCATAACCTAGAACTAGTGTACCTCTGGGTAGAATATTTTTTTTAGTTATTATTATTTAGATATATATTCTATTTTATAGTGTAGTGTAAAAATTCCTAGTGAATATATATTAACTATTTTATATAATGTGTTTGTTAATCCATTGCGTGAAATATTTCCATCTATTGATAAAAACATGTTTTTACAAATATTTACCTTTATTTCCATGAATGATTAATTTGAAAATAGATGAATTATTTGGTTAATGAATTTGGAATAATATTATGGAATCCATTGTGAGACTCTACTATGATTCTAGATCACACCCTACCTGTGCCTTCATAAGTTTGTAGATTTTTGTCTTCTAGTTTTGAGCTAGTGGGAAGCTCCAATTGCTGGTTGCAGTTTTTTTTGATTATATGGCCATTTTCTGTCATCTATATTTGGAAAAAAAAAATTGTCATTAGATTTTATGATACTTATATTATGTTCCATTGGATATTTTTATGTTTACAACTTATGTCATTTTTTCTATATAGAGTTTTCTTCGGATAATACTAACTTGTAATTTTTCCTTCAGTAATGTCTTTAGAAAAACCATTCCACCTTTATCTTTTAGGATTCCAAGGGATAATATTGAACCCTTATGGAAATGGAATTCTTTTTAGGGAATGTTATGATGTTATTGGGAATCTGGGTGCTAGGGTATCTTGGTTAGTCCATGAAGATTTTGTATAAATGGAGAAGGATAAGAATCATTCCTTGTTGTTTGTGTGTTTTTTCAAAATATTTTCAGGACATATAAGTTAGTTTTGATTCAGTGTTGTGGTATCTCTCATATAAATGATCCATATGTCACTATAGATGGGATGGGAATGTAATCTTAGAGATTAGTTCTAGTATTTTCTCTAATTTTTATTAGGATATGTATAAACCGAAATAATTTTAAACAATGTAGTTGGATAAATTAAACTTATTTCGTGTGTTGAGTGTTAATATAATGTATTCTTGGTTTTTTATGAATTTAATACAACACCATTCATTTTAGAAGACAAAATAATACTATATAAGATGAATCAATCGATAAACCACAATGAGAAAATTATCTCATGGACCAGAACCTGGTTGATGTTATTGTGTGTGGTCTCCATGCTCTAGGACAAGTACCCACACATATAACCATTCAGTTTCCTAATGTGTATCGTTATAAGGATTAATTGAGGATTTATTCTCTAGAGTTACTTCTCCAAAATCCAATGGAGTTCCATTCCCTTAATTATCCCCAACTGGTTGAGGATTTGTTGATAATTATCGAGCTTCAGTTAGGTATCTTGGGTATTCCTAATGAAATCAAGGAGAAATGTACCACCTTCATGATATAGGGACCTATCATGAGATGGTGGGGCGAGATTATAATTGTGAATAAGAATGAGGGTTTATAGTCTAAATACATTATATTTCCTTTCAATTAATTCATCTATATAAAGTCAATGGTATTGTCCTTGGTTATCGAGTTTTTCAAACACAGGCAAGAAGACATGACCATAAATGAATCTGAAAATAATTCTACAGAACCTATATTATTTTCACCAATGATTGTGTATAGTGATAAGATGGTGACTCAATAGTTTGAGATGGGTCTTAGATCCGATATACTCTATCATGTGTTCTTTTTTAATATTCATTTTCATTCTAATTTAAAGGATATAATGATAGTGTTTGAAATGGACCTGGATGGTAATTCAGGGTTGATGGGAGATTATTTTTATTCCAATGGTATTTATGTGAGTTCCCATAATAATAATAGAAACATTGATGATTCTTGTGGAGGTTCTCGATAGCAATGATATTCTAGACATCCTGAAATGCCAATAAAAGGCCATTTAATTTGGTAACAGTGTGTAAAGGTGGAGAACCCAAAACTGTTTTCCATTGAGGAACCAAAAAAATTTGGTTTCGATGAACCCTGGGATCACATGTATATGTTCATCCATATATATTTTTCTAAAAAAATTCCCATAGGATAATTATCCACAAATTAAACACCATAAAATAGGATACATCCTTAAAATGGTGTTACATCCATAAGAATTCTAAATGAAGATTCTTCATGTAGTTGAAGTATATATAGTGGATGAAGACATGGTTCCAATGACTATGAGAGGTACCAATACTATTTTTTCATATTTAGAGACTGATTTGTTTTGTATTAGTGAATCTCATTCTTTCATTTCGACTAATATTATTAATTTTCTAAATCATCCAATGAAGATTTTATCTCCTCTGATAGATATTACTACCCCCTTGGAAGAAAGAGATTGATGGTCTCCATTTTCCCTATTTTGTTTTCTAGTTACCAGATATAGAGATTTTTGGAATTTTCTAGTTATCAACAATATAATCCTTGGAATCATATTCAGTGTGGATTGGATCAATGTAAATAAGTCCCAGATTTATTTTTAAATTTTAATGGAATCTTTTCAAAATCGAATTTGGTGTGTAGTGCCAATAAATTTGAATCCATCCCAGGGTCAATTAGATCCACACATTCATATCAAGATTTGTGGAAAGTAATGGTAGTGTTTTATTTTTGTTTCTTTAGTAATAATCCTTGGAAGTATATTTCCATCCAGTTTTTGTTGATTTTATAATTGTTTTTCATTTGGACATCGTGATTTTACCTCTAGTAATGGAGAAAATTCATTCAATCAAATTAGTTTCTAAAACTCTACATGTTTCAAATACATATTAAAATATTGTACCATAAAAAATAGAAGATTTGATGGCCTAGTTGGTTGACCATTCAGATAATGTATTTATTTTCATAAGAGTGTCACCTTGGGTGCTTTTAGTTATATTTTCTAGGAAATATATTGTTACAGTTCACCATTTTTTAATACCAAAATCTCAATTGAGTTATATTAATGAACAAGTGTACAATTCCATGATTGATGATCAATTTGACTAGTTGAAATGGGTGAATTGGTTTTCAATTGTTTAGATTTGAATGTGTTACCATGAATTGAGAATAAAAAAATTAACAATTAAAAAACCACCTTCTAGATGAGGTATGTACATAATAAGTAAATCTTCATTCCATTTTTTCTATACAATGCTTATTTAGTCATCTTGGATTTAATGAAGTGGAGTTTACTAAGTATATTGATGCAATGGTGGGGGAATTTTTAGATTAAATCGGCGATTAATCTATATTCGAGGTGGATCATGTGCTTCATTTGAGTTCTATTCTAGAATTGTTTAGAAATAACTGATTTTATTCCAGGAAATAAAATTGTTATTTTGGATTCAGGAAGTGAATATCTTAGGATACGTGGTGTTGAATTCCGGTATTTCAGTTGACCATTAAAAGGTGAATATTATTTTCAAATGGAAACAATGATGAAATATTTCATTATTTGGAGCATCATGGGAATAGATTTATACTATCACCAGTTTTTAACGAATTTCACAAAGCTTACTTATATGAAGAGATATTTAACTTATAATTTATTAATGTTTTATTGGGTTATGAAATTACAATGTTCTTTTGTTGATATAAAATGTCTTTTGAAAACTGCATCAGTGTTGACACATCTAGAGGCAGGGAAAGGATACATGGTCTACTGTGTCCAATCATTTTCCTATTTGGGTTCTATTCTTATGTAAGGTGATCATGTTGTTTCATATGTCTCTTAGTATCATAGGCCAGAAATAAAGAATTACCAGACCGATGACCTTGAAATTGTAACTATGGTTAATTTTGTTATGTGTTGGGGGAATTACCATTTTGGAGGAAGGGTTCTATTTTATTTGGACCAAAAGAGATTGGGTTTTATCTTCTCTCAAAAGGATTTTAATATCCACCACACGTATTCATTGTAATACCAATAATCTCTTTATATCGACATCACCTATACCTTGGAGAAGGGGAATGTCGCTAGGGATTCATTGGGAAGGAAAATTATGACAAAATCTCTAAAATAATCATTATAAGAGTGGGAAATGATAAATAATTTTTAAAATACTCATATTGGAGATTGATAATGCTAGGATGGTGGTTTTTTAGACAGTGTTCAGGTTACCACCACTCTTCTTGGGAGGAATATTTATGAATAGAATCTTGATGATGAATTCCATAGTAGTAGAGAATATTATTAAGGTGGGAAGACATTTAATGTTTGGTTATTCCCCATGGCGAGTATTATAGGTTTTTAGAATTTCTTTTTGGAACCATTATGAGTCATGAAATCTATTATAGGGGATTTCTATAATTGATATTATGAATTAAAACTAAAAACCATGGTTATTTTCACTGATATTAATAAGTGATTCTGTTTTCCTTGTATGAGACATGGTATTTTTTTTCAAATTTTTTTACGTTCCTATAGGTCATGGCATAGAACTAGAGACCTTTGAGTATCCATTACCCCTTTATATTCACTAAATAAAATTGGGATGAGATCTTTATGAAAATATTTGTCCGTTTTCCATGTTTCAATTGAAAGATCAATGAAATATGATTTTTTGATCAATATGATAACTATATCATCCCACTTCATAGAGAATTTTAGTAAAAATCAAGTTGAAGCGGTGATATATCTCTACCTGAAAGATATTTTTAATTTTTTCGGTGTTCTGCCCACTATAATATCGTATATAGATCTCAATTTTACTTATTACATCCGGAGAGGCCTTTAAGTGTAGCGGGGAACTTAGGTTCATTTGAGCATAGAATATCAACCATAGTGGGATCTCCAGATAGTATGAGTTAAATAGAATCTTGAGGATGTGATTAATAACTGCATCCATTACCTTTTTAGATAATGGGATTACTATATGGGGTTAGTGATGTTTTCTTCACAATAAATACAAGACTACAATCATAATTTTTATTTTTGAGGTCTTGTATTAATTTCCTTGTAAATATTTATTATGTTTGTTGGAGGCTAGGAAATCATCTTGGTAGGACAGAGCATAGATCAAGAGAAGAAAACAAATATTCATTTGACTCACTAGATAATTCAAACAGAACAGATCTAGTATAATTATTAATCTAATCCTTAGTGTAGAACATTATAATTTTTAGATAGTGATTCCGTTTTCATGAATGCTGCACCTCGTTGGGTTATAGATGACTTGGGGGGAAATTGAAGATTTCTACAAATTTTTTGGTACTATTTGACTGTTTTGATAATTTTGGGAAAGTAGGTTATTATTTTTAACATCCTCCATAGTTGATGATGATACCACACTTTTTCAATTTAACTAAAAAAAATTATTTTTGATCCATCCCATCTTCTAATATGGTGTGATATAGACATTTAGAATGATTTATTCATGATTGATCATCCATTTTGGACTGCTGGTTCTGAAAAAAAAGTACTTCATTGGAGGAATATTAATTTTCTTCAAGTTATACAATAACATTATTTTGATAGTCTTGAGACATGGTTGTTAGAGTAACAAATGAGAGAGTAGTGGCCTCATATTTAAAATATAAAATCTTCTATACAATATTTCTTGGGGCACAAATTTTTTATGTTGAGGGTTTCATAACATCTAGTTTCTATATTTATATACTAATTATCCCCACTATTGATAATGATTTGGTTTGGTTTCATTTTGTGGTGCTACGGGGGAAATCAGTTTTTTTATTGATTTGGGAATGTGCCTTATTGGTGTATGTTTTCACAAAACATACATCATGCCAGTGGAAATAATTGAATCATGGGTTGTGAGGTTTTTAATGGTTAGTGCATGATTTGAAAGTTTATTGACCCCTTTAGTGGGGCACATAGTTATGGTGCAAGATTTTACAAACAATGTAGCCTTACCAAAGTAACCAAGAGTACTCTATTAAATTATTGTAAAAATCCTAAAAAATTCCGTAAAACCTAATTTAGACTCCATCTCAATCCAAAATAATGATTTTCAAATTTCCACAATTGGTATGATTCCCAATAACCCATTTTGATTCTGACAAACCCATTTCAAGTTGGACTGAATCTAGGAAATCATCCTTCAATCTTATCCTGGTATGAATTCTTCTCCTTTACCATTTCTCACAATATCTTCCACTCTCCTTAGGGATTTTTGATCTATATGTTCTTGGAGGATATATTTCCCATATTTTGGATCTTGAATATATTTTATATTATCAGATCTCATTTTCCATCATTTTTTGTTAGAATTACTAGTTTTAGGTGTTGTGTTTCACGATTCCAAGATCTATAACAGGTGGTTACATCTGGGACTGGCCAATTGGTTTGACCATAAATATCCTATTTTAAATTAAATCAATATAAATTTAGTTTTTAAAATCATTATTTAATTAAATTATGATGTAAATTTTCTTTTACATGATGTTGGTTAATGTCCCCCAATTCCAATGAACTCGGGTGTGATTGCGGAAGTTGATGAGAAACTGTGAAATTAATACGTGGAATCAAATTGTGAATTATTTAAATAGATTTCTAATTTGTAATTTAGGTTATTGGAATTAATTTTCTTTATAATGAAACTACATTATTTATTCAGGAAAAATCCATTAATGGATTAAAAATCATTTAGGTTTTAAAATATAAATTAGAATATTGAAATGGTATAAAATTGGTTAATTTTATTTTGAAAAGATTTAAAATTAATTTTACTATATCTATCAGTGTTAGAGATAATTAAATGATCATTATATAATGATTTATTTAGAACAAAAATGCATTCACTCATTAAAAGTTTAACAAAACATATTTTTCAGGTCAAACCCTTAATAGTATGGAGATGAGTCCACTTTTACCTGTGTTTGATGGAAGTCTTTAAACAGATTTTTGGGATCACAAATTCGAGTGTATGAGGATCCAAAAACCTAGAAATATCATTCCTCCTAGAATATGACCATGTTTCCATTTTTTTAATTATTTATATATATGTAGTATTATTTGTAAACTATTTTACAAATACATTGTGAATTTATTTATACGATTTTAAATCAAAATTTTAACCAGACATTATTTGAAAAATATCCATCAATTGAAATAAAATGAATGATTTATTTTAAATATTAAAATTTATCTCCCTTCTATTTAATATGAATTAAAAAATTTTATTTGGATAATTATTTCGTATTTTTACTAAGGAATCCTTAGTGAATTCTTAGTAGTCATTTATCTCACAACCTACCTGTGTCATCAGGTTTTTGTATATTTCTTCAGGTAGTATCGAGAAAGGAAAAATAACCACATGGTGGTAGATTTGTTTTATTGACTGAAGGGTATTTAAATGATATGTATGTTGGGAATATGGTTGTTCATCTTCCTGTTTTATGGTATATTGATGACGTACCTTGGGATATTTTACTTGTGAATCTTTTTGTGCTCCTCTACAAATGGAGTTTTTTTCTATATACAATCTTGTAAATATTACTTCTACTATATTATTGGAAAAAAAATTCTGATGTTTATCTTGTATGATACAATGCTATAGTCACAATTATGTGGGGATCAACAATGACCATTGGTCAATGTATGGGCATGATCTTATATTAGGATATCAGGGTACTCAAGTTTATTTTTTATAAAAAACATGCTTAGTTAGGATGAGTATGTCTCAAGGAATATGTTATATATGGATCTAATAAGGGCAGTAACAGGTCTCTGTCGATATATCTCATTATACATGGTTATAATGATGTTAGGGTAAGGTTAGTGAGATTGTGTTATGTGTTATTTATTTCCTTATCTACATTACATTTATATATTATTTGGAATGTCTGATAGTGGTATTATTATTTAGTGAGATTCCACCAAGGTGGAATCTAATAGAGTGTTAGGAAGGTGAAATTTTTGCGCCACATGATTATATTCATGTTGAGAACTGTGATGGGGTTGAGATGATTCAAACAGTGTTAAGAAGATCATGAACTATAGGTGGAGGGTCCATTATAAGTGGGGTAGGCCCCATATTTGAAAGACTTTGGGATATGTTTTAATGAAAATCTCTAACCATGAATGGTAAATGTCATATTGCAATTGAAATAGGTGTTGAGGGAAAATATACTTCAATCAATTACCTAACTTTGGTGTTCCAGCCATAGAAACAACTACTATTTCAAGGTGATAGATGACCGTATGCTGCTGAGAATTAGATTTTGTATAAGAAGATGATATTCGAGAAGTTTGAGAAAACCCCACAATAAAGGGTGAATCTAGATACCTATATTCTCATAGGAATGTCTATGAATTAGAGAGAAAAGCAGACATAAGGTACTGACTTGGAATGATTTTGAGGCTAGGTTCTTTGAGCACATATTTCCAGAAATACTATGTGAGAATAGATCATGGGATTTTTTATGCCCATAGTAGGAAGACATTTCTATCATGGACTATGTGGTGATATTTATTAAGATGTCTCATTTCTGAAATGGAATGGTGGGTGAAGACATAATGAGTTTTATGAATTTTTATATAAGTTTATGAAATTCCATTTAGGATTAGGTAAAAATATACATGGTGTCCACATTTTCAAAGGTAGTGAATTATGAACTCATAGCCAAGGGAAATCTAATGGATTAGTCATAGTTGTTTTGCGTGATGGATTTAATTGATTTCTGAAGTGATGATTCATATTGTATTATATGGGGCTACGAAGAGTATCAGTTGGGCGTGGTGGGCATATATCCATGCAGATCACTGGGGAGTGGATCGTCGACATTGTGCTTCCGGAGTGGGTAGATTGGTCACATGAGTATTATGTGTGATCTTTCCAAAAATGATTATCGAATCAGTGGTCAGGTTGGGAATTTTAAGAGGTTATATATGAACCCTTCTTTTAGATCCAAAAGTCATGAATCAGGGCACAATCGGGGTTCTAAAAATTAACCATGGGCAGTTTTAGGAGCTACTAGTTGAGATTCAACTACATGAGGATGACATGGAAGAGATCGTTCTACGTAGATGTGGTGTAAGTGGCTAGTGGATGGTGCACAACCACAGGGGGCTCAATCATCCAGAATTTATCTGTCATCCTATGTGAATGTTTTTAGGTTCTTGGGTTTGAGATGGTGGGGGACTTGGTCATGGATAGAAATACACCCTAGGTGTGATTGGGATTTTCTTTATATGGAAATTTTGGTAGGCTTGTATGTTTTGGGTGAATTAGGTGCATGAGATGTATATATTGACTTACCAAATGCATGTTAGTTGGTTGTAATTGGTTCTTATGATTTATATAAATATTTATAATGTTTTTGGATTAAATATTTATATGTAATCCTCATTGTGTCCATGTATTTCTAGTTTCATAGTAATCAACACCTCATTGTGATGTGGGGAGTTTTTTTTGTGACATGCACTAGGATGAATTTTGACGGTATAATGAGACAAAAGACTGCATAGGGGTTATGTTCCACATGAGTTTGAGGATGATGAATGATGAGTTATAATAAATGATGGGTGTCCTATGTGATGTGAGTATGATTTGAGCACTAGATGAGATGAACGCGTGAAGATGCATCTCTAAAGGACTATGAATTAGGGTATGGTCGGTGGACCATCAGTTTGGGTTGGGTTTTGTATAGAGATGCGACCAGGTAGGAAAATCCTGATGTTGGAAGTTCCTTAAGAGAGATTAAAGATGGAGTTGAGACCAGGGTAAACAAAGGAGATGTGAGAGGAACTTGTATTTTCGATACCACTTAATCATTATGCATTATAGTTCAAGGATGATCTATTCTTAGGTGGAAAGTTTCCAACGTCCTCGATTTTTTTGATTGGGTCGTAATCATTAAACCATTTAATTTTTTTGATATTAGTGGGTATACCCACTCTTTTAATGATTTTTCGAACACAAATATGAGGTTTCATTGAACAAAGGAATATCATTTAGATGAGTCTTAATTCATAGAAAATTCCTTTATGTTTTTTATTGGGTTTCAGGTCCCTCAGAGGATGAAACCCAAACTATTGCAGGTACACATAATGGGGCACACAATTTGGAAAAACTGTGCAGCATCATAGGTATCATTGTGAAACCCTCCAAGTTTTCTAGACATGGGTCTCGAAATAATACTGGAGGGAGAACATGGATGTTTGAATCCTCTGTAGATTTTATTAGACGTGATCCACATGATTTCCGCATGGTTTGGTTAACTGTGATGGTCAACCAAACGAGGTTCACCTTCGGGCAGTCGGTCTTCACAAAGAGATTTTTGATAGTTTGATATTGTTCAGTTGCAACAGGAGTATGGAATGTCTCATATAGTCTATCAGAATTACTATTTGAGATGATAATTTTTACCCGACTTAAATATCCATAAAAATGTAATTTGTGATGTGTCATCACAAACAATGTTTTGTGACATGTCGTCACAAATAATGATTTTCATGATAGTATTTGGGATATGACCCGTCACAAATACTATCTTATACCACAACATCAATTTATAATTTTCTATGTGTTTTTGATGGGACCCATCACAAAAAATAATATTTAAGACTTGTCGTCTCAAATAACATGATGGTACCATAGAATTTCTAATGTGACCCATCACAAATACTAATTTTTACTACCTCATCAATTAATAACCACTTAAGTATTTGTGATAGCTTCTATCACAAATTACCCCATCACAAATGATCTATCAAATATCTACCCACATTGAAATCTTTCCCATTTCACAATTCTATCAACTCATGTCTAGTTCTCTAAAATCATATTTCTCTCTTTAGTTTTTTTCCAAATTAGTATATTTTACAACAATGAAATTTTAAAGACTTGCATCGAACCAAAGATTCAGTTTTATGGTATTTATTTATTTATATTTTTTTGTTAATTAATTTCATTTTATGTTAATAAAAATTATTAATGAGCGGTAATTAAATTAAATTATAATTTGGTTGTTTTTTGGATTATTAATTTGTACAAATATCTTGTTTCATAAAGAATTAATATATTTATTAAAATGTAAATTGTATAAAATTGAAATAATTTGGTTCAACTGTCACACATTAATAATAATTACGTGTAATTAGTAT
Source organism: Viscum album (assembly GCA_963277665.1). NCBI lineage: Eukaryota > Viridiplantae > Streptophyta > Magnoliopsida > Santalales > Viscaceae > Viscum > Viscum album. The sequence goes on along the minus strand of OY728160.1, from coordinate 556,633,595 downwards.
TAATTAGTATTAATTGGTATTAAATATCAATAAGTAGTAATAAGTAGTAATAAGTACTAATAAATACTAATAAATACTAAAAATAGTAATAATTTGAAAAAAAATATTAATTATTAGTAATAAATTTTAATATATTGTAATAAATTTTAAAAATTAGTGTTTATTAGCATTATTTAGCATTAGTTATTGTTAATTAATAAAAATTATTAATCAGTATTAATAATTAGTAATAATTTGAAATAAATAGGAATAAATAAGAATGCATAGTCGTAATTAGAAATAATTACTAATAATTAATAAAAATTACTAATAATTAGTAATAATTCTGTCTAATTAGTAAATATTTCTAAAAATTGGTACTAATTATTAACAATTACTAATAATTAGAAACAATTAGTAATAATTACCAATACATAGTATTAAGTACTAATAAATACCAATAAATCGTAATAAATATTAATAAATATTAATAAACTGTAATAAATACATATAAATAGTAATTGTTAGTAATAATTAGTAATAAATGGTAATAATTCGTAATAATTAATATGAATTAGTAATAATAAGTAATAAATAGTAGTAATTAGTAATAGACAATGGTAATTTATATTTAATAGTGGTAATTAGTAATAATTAGTGGTAGATTTTAATAATTAGTGGTAAATAGTAATAAATAACGTCATTTGGTAATAAAAAGAAGTAATTAGTAAAAATTAGTTGTAGTTAATAATAATTTTATTTAATTTAGTTTAATTATATGTAATTAGCTAGTAATTAGATAAAATTTGTGACAAACTAATTTTTTTTAATAATAAATAATTTTTAGCTGAAAATAGTAAAAATTAGTATTAATTAGAAGAAATAGTTATAATTAGAGTTATTAGATAAAATTATATGAAATTAAGAATAATTTACTATTATTAGATTTATTTAGAATTATTTAGTAAAAATTACTGATAAAATACTACAATAATTAAATATTTGTGGAAATAAGGAAAATTCTATTATAATGTAAAAAAAGATAAATAATAATTTTTATATAAAATTAATTACTAATATGTAGCTATTATTAGTTTTAATTAGTATAAATTATAAATAATTAGCGGGAATTTGTAAAAAATGCTATTAAATAATAAAAAAACCTAATAATAATAGGTAATCAGGAGTTATTAGTAATAATTTTATTTAATTAGAAATAATTTGCGCTAATTAGAAATAATTAGAAGTATTTTGTAAATACAAGCGGAAATGGGTAAAAGTTATCGTTAAATAGTAAAAACTAGAAGCAATTAGTAAAAATATAAATGTAATTATTTAAAATTAATGCTAATTAGTAAATAATAAGTGTAATTAGTAATAATTAGAAGTAATTTGTGATAATTAATGATAATATAATATAATAATTTTAGATTTCATTTATTTAGTAAAAAAATTATAAAATAATTAAAATTTGTAATAATAAGTTCTAATTATTAGTAATTAGAACTATTTAGTGGTAATTAGTAATAATTAGGAGTAAATAGTTAAAATTAGTTATCATTAAAAAATTGTTGTAATTATTAAAAATTAGCGGTGATTTGTATAAACTACTCGTAAATTCTAAAAATAAGTGGGAATTATTAATAAATTATTGTAATTAATAAAAAATAATCATAACTAGTATTAATTAGATGTAATTATTTCAAATTATAGGTAAATCAATATAATTATCAATAATTAGAATTAATTAGTATTAATAATCAATTATTAGGGAAAAATTGATTTTAATTATTATAAATTAGCAGTAATTAGTTAAAATTTTCGAATAAATTACATGACTATAAATAAATAGCATTAATTATTACAAAATTTAAATAAAATAATAATAATCAGTAAAATATTGTTTTAATTAACAATAATTAGAAATAATTGGGATTAATTAATTATAATTTAGAAAAATTTGTAATAATTTGTTGTAATTTCTTACAAATAGAAAAAATTTGAAAATAATTATTATAAAATAAAAAAATAGATAATAATTATTAATAATTAATAATAATTTGTAATAATTAGTAATAATTATTATTAATTGATATAAATTAAATTGATTTTGTACTGATTAGTGGTATTTAGTAATAATTAGTAGTAATTTGTAAAAATAATGGGTGATTTGTTTTAAATATCAGTAATTTATTATAACTAGTTCTATTCAAAAATGTCAAAAAGGTTTGAAACATTTAATTTATAATCTTTATGTGATTAGAAATTACCAATTTGTGCCAACCAAGTCAAATTTTGTCATTAGCTTCCCAAAATTGGGTAGTAAGGATATGACTGGTTGATGAGAATAGTAGAAGTAGTAGAAGAATGTGATGAATTTATCACATGAAATGGTGGGAATAAATATTTTTTTAAAAAGTTTTCGAAATGGTTTGAAGATATTAGATTCCTCACCAGGAGATTGTAAAATTTATGATTTCCATATTTTTTAAAATCATAGAATTTTCATTCATTAGGTGATTAGAAATGACCAATTAGTGCCAAACATGTCCAAATTTATCATTGCCTCACTTGAATTGGGGTTGTCATGATGTGACACGTCGATGAAAGTAGCCAAATTAAGAGGAGGAGGTGTATCAATGACATGAGGATGGATACAAAGATTTACATAGTTAAATGATGGATATAATCATATATAATATATTCCCATTCCTAATAATTTTTTAAATTATTTTATTAAAATATTTATTTTCTATTTCATATGGATTATAAGCATTTATCATATCTATTTTGTGAGTAAGAGGAGGCTTTAATATCTTTTGATAAACCTGATGTTATATCATCTTACCCTCAAACTACTAGAATTTTATAGAAAACTTGAATTGGTCTTGGACTTGGAAGGTTGATGATTCTTGACAATATCCAGGAGCAATGTCTATATATTGAGTTTTATCTGAACATACCATGTTATGTCTAGTTGTGTATTATAGTTATTTTTCATTAATTTTCATTAATTTTTATAGTTAATTTATTTTGATTATTTGTTCAATTATATCACAGATATTCACATATAGCTATTGGATAGGGGACCTTGGGGAGATTAATCATCATATACTGCACAATATAAGGAGAAGTTGTGACTTAGGGTGATATTATAGTGACCATGTATTGGTAGAAAGAGGAGATCAATTGACAACAAGAACAATATAAGGAGGATATAGGTTGATGGAAGGAACAACATGAAAAGTAGGTGATGGATTACATGAAACCTCGAACTCATGTAATAATGATGAAGATCCCTCCACCACCACTTCCAGATGACCCAATCACCATCAGTGATTTATGTATTTTTTCAAAAAAACATATGAATTTATATATTTTCTTTAATTTATTTATTAATTCATATATTTTTTTCTACATAGTAGGAATATATATTGGTGGATATAAATTTTTTATAATTTATTAATGTTATATATTTTTTTAAAAATGTTATTTTTTTTATTTCTTTGAACATTTATGTTATTTTGAAGGGAAAAGGCCTCCCATTGAAAATATTTATTTTTAAAATAGATCATATTATTTTTGATAACATGTTCTACAATGAGTTATTTTCAATGGGATCCTGCTGAAAATAATGTGTCGAACATAGTATAAAATGTTCTAGTGGTTGTACGGTTAGTGATAATTTATCCAAATCATGCAAGTAGAATGTGCTTGTCATTTTGCATGGGAAAATTAACATTTCACCTCCTATCATATTTCTTATATTCCAATATTTTTTCTATATTTTTAATTCCCAAAATATGGGGTCCTCATATTTTCTTTCTCCCCAAGTTATTGAGACACACTCTTCATCTAGTCACTGTTACATGATCCTTCGGGTGAATTGAAACTATGTCAATGACTTTATAAATAATCTTGCATTCTTTATTCCATTCCCTCATTATAAAGAGTGCTAAATACATGCCTGAAGATTTATCATTTTTTAGTTTGTCTATCTAAAATTTTGATTTCTTACAAATTTTCTGATGTTAGAGGATAATATTGGATGTGTGTATATTTACCAAAATAAGGTAGGTGGTGATTATATTTCTCTTTGATTTCATGAGTGTTTTTAGTTTTCTATTTTGAGTATAATATTGTTTTAAACAAGTGTGACCCTATGAATTTAATTTCTTATCCTAAATTAATAAAATTTACCAAGTGTGATGTCTATGGGAAAGCCCACACAAGTTACCAATTATTGATGATTAGTGAAATTTTGGGACATTTGGATGTTTTGGTTAGTGTGAATGTTTTATTAAAATTGAATTAAATTATATATATATATTTTCTATGAAATCATTGGGAATATGACAAGCTCAAGTGGAGGATTTTAGTTTCACTGGAAATCCTATTTGAGGTGATTTTACCAATTTGATGGTCTTAGTCGTGGGAATATTGGGTGATGTTGATCACTGGTTTGGTGAATGGGCATTGGGATGAGGAGATGATGTTGTCAATTTACAAGTGAGGATCATGTGATTTTCAATGGGGATGTACATAATACTTAGAGACACATTAATAGGGAAATGTGGTGTGAGATAGTGTGTCTTAGAAATTAATATGGTATTTACCATCACCTATGTTGGGGGATTCACAATTTAGAGTCATGTCCATATAGTAGGACTCGAATGATGTGGTGGTATTGAATAATCGTGTCTATAGACACATTTTCTATATGTGTATTACGATGATGGTCATAGGTTCATACTATAGAAATACACGATAAAGGATGAGGAGAAATTGGATGATGGTGTTGATACCAAAAGTTTGGGGATGATGCTCATTTTACTTGAGGCCATTGGGAATGAATCATTTGGGTGGATAGACAACATCATTCCTTATAATTTCAGATATTGAGATAGTAGTTTCATTACTTGGATGTCATGTATCCTTGTTACTATGTCTTCGTGTTGGAATGAAACTGATTTTTAATAATTGAGGTATACGGGACTAGCTATATATTATTGGGGAGTTCCCTTAGGACGTCTGATATTTTTTTATACATAAGGAGTAAGATGACATGAGGTTTTGGGGGATTTTATTGGATTTGGAAACTGAGGCATAACATGGATTGATTTATATAAGGGGATGGATTGGGCTTTGGATTAGAATTCTCTCCATTACATTATATCGGTGAAGGCTGAAGAAGGTGATTTCTTCATAGTGGATGTTGAGCCTGAGAGAACCATGCTTATTTATATGATTTTTATGCGAGTCTTTATTTATTTTTAATACACACTAGTGTAATCACATATGTGATATAGAAATGAATTGGTGGTTGCCTACTGAGATTCTCTCTCAAACCCTAGATGATAACGTTCAGATGCGGGTAGATTTTATGGCTGTGAGTATGGTTAATGGTTCAAGCAGGGGAACCGAAATATAGTGTTGAGTAATCTTGGGATAGAAGGAATGAGACCTTGGGTTACTACCGCACATGGAGTTTCCATTTTTTTCATTATGTATCAGCATATTATATAAGTATATAAAATGGTTTGACATCAGTGACCCTTGTAATTATTTGGTTTTATGAACTGAAATCTATGATTGTTCATCTTTTATATCAGTAAACATTATTTGTGATGTTCAATTCTAAAAATGGATTATTATGCTCTTGTCTGTTATTATTTATTGTCCAATAATTTCATGTTCTTCCTCTATGTGAGGGTAAATGGTCCTGTGTATTATGGTGATTGTTTTTCACTTCTTTATATTTAGATATTCCATTATTATACCATCACTAAGAGGTGTAGTCTTTACACTATTACACTATTACCCCTTTACACCCTCACCACTAGTCAAAAGCCTTTAACATATGGGGGTGGAACACATATGGACTAGTTGAACATAAAACAAATAACCTTTCAGTTGAAAAAAATGAATTAGGGTCCAACAATCTAGGCTACTAGTTTTATAGTTAAGTAAATATAGTTATTTTCTCAAAAAATGCACTTTCCTGAAAAAATTCTTTTCATTACGCATTTCATGTTTACTTATGAATTAAATTATACCACTATATAATGTGAATTTTGAAAATGGATTCCATATTTTGAATAATGTGGCATATATTTTCTTATAGGTCCCATTTATTTTTGGCATATATAAATATTAACCAGAATAAATATTTTTCCCCACATTAATAATAAATATTGTAATTAAGTATTAAAATAATATTATAATTACTAAGAAAAGACCCTAAAATAAGAATTAATTTCATCAGATTAGTTTATTTTATTCAAAATCATCCATGAATTTGGTATATGACTATTTCCCCATTTTTTCCATGATATTGATATTTTCTATAATTAGGTAACATATAAAACCCTAAATGTCACTTTTATACATTTAATTTTAATAATATTTTGTGATAAGGTTAAAGATAACATATTTTCTATTAAAATTACTCTTATAAATGATAAATGGTATATATACTTTCATAATTGTTTTTTTTAAATTTTACCGATGAAATAATAACATTAAATTCTTACGTAACACGAACACAATATTAATTCAATTAATAGAAATATTAATTAAATGATTGTAAAAATATTATAAGAAATATAATTTTAATTAATTATTATGAAAACGAATTTTTCTTGATAAATATGAAAAATTATTATGTTTTAATTTTATTTTATAATAAATAATATTTTATTAAATAGTTTAAAATTAATAAAAAAATCAATATCCATGTGTTTGTTACATTTAAAAATATAATAAATGTCCCATTTATGATCTAAATTTCCAATTATAAAATCGATACTAACTCATAACGAGTAAAAACATCTTTATCGAGAAAATTGACAAAAAGGGTTGATAAAGGATAAAATTAAGACACATGGGTAAAAACCTATTATAAACAAGACCAATATTTATTATATGATATGAGTTATACCCATACTAATAATATATTATTATTGTGTTAATATGAAAAAATTACATGAAATTAATTTACATTAATTTAATAAAGTATGTAATACTAAGAGTGCCACAACCCTCCCCTATTAAAGCAAACTCCTCTACAATTCTCCACGTACATTAATAGCATTATGGATTGAAGAAAAAATACCCTAATTACTTTATAAAATCCCTTTTTATATTCTAGTATTTTTATTCAAGGTAGAATACAAATATTAGATGTATTATTGTGTAATGGATATTATGTTTATCGATGAAGATGTATTGTTCTTAGAAAAGTGTTTTCATTTTATTTATTATTTTTTCTTCTTAAAATATACATTTATAATACTAAAATAATATCATCAGTGTATTATATATATTAATATGTTATTCTATTGATGTAACCATCTATATCAACATCATTCTTCTATCCAATGTGGAATAAAATAATTATTTTGGTGTTAAACAAAATACCATATAACAGACTGCCATATTTTTATCCATCATCGAACTGTAAGGGTTTTTAAAATTAAGTATTTAATAAAAATATGATAATAATAAAAGATTTACCATTATAAAAATATAATATATCATTTAATTTATTTCAATTGTATCCATTGAATATTTATAACACCATCTATGTATACATTTGGAATGCCACCTCCAAGAAGCGATGTTCACACATTGAGCCACAACAAAACGCAGTATAGTGTGACATTATAAAAACAAGCCTGTAGTATAATATAAAGCTAGATTGATGATACAAAAATATGGACATGACTCATTTATATTATAAAACCAAATATATGTCATCATATTTATGGAATATATTAAGGGCCACAAAAATATTTACACAATTAAATATGATTTTATGTCAAGAATATTATGAAGGAAAAAATTTGTGTCCCTCTAGATTACATAGCGTTTTAAATTATAAAATAAGTTTTTTGGGAAGTGATTATTCCATTAAACACCTTCTTATTTCATAAGTTCGTCATCGAAGAATATTTTTTAGAGTATGCCTTTTTATTCCATTAATTCCCTACTAATGTTGAGAATGCACCGAAAAGTATAAAAAATTATTATATACCATGATAGGTAGTTTACATGGGTTATATTTTTCAAATGTCACAAAACATAACTTGTTTTATTACAAGCATATGGATTCCAACACAAAGAAATTTCATGTAATGGCCCAGACCCTCATGACCCCTCCCTTTGGCAATTTTTGATGCAACTGATCGGAGTGACCGATCGGTGAGACCGATCGGTGTGACCGATAGGTAAGACTGATCGGCGAGACCGATCAGTGCGACCGATCAGGGAGACCTATCTGCGCGACCTATCGGCGAGACCGATCTGTGAGACCGATCGTCGCAACCGGTCGGTCGAGACCGATCAACGTGACGAATCGGCGATAGCAATCGGTGAGACCGATCGTCAGGATCGATCGGTGAGACCGATCATGCCGACCGGTCGTGGAGACCGATCGGCACGACCGATCGGGGAGACTGATTAGTGAGACCGATTATCGTGACGGTTTACTATATATATCCTTTTATGTGCTTCATAGATCACCCTTATATTGTTTCTATTCAATAGATTTTGGGGAATGGGTCATTAAATTATTTCAAGGATGCATGATATTTACTCCATACATGTTTTATATCACATGATTTCAAATCTAATGATATATTCAAGTATGCATCTAGTTTAACAAGAATACTAAACTATGTAGTCATTTTTTATGAGATTACCTATAAATAGTATAAATTTAATAAATTAACCATTGGCTCTGGAATACTATGGTCGAGGTCCATATAGTTTTTGTCTGAGAATGATTATTATAAACCATTGTATCATGATTTGATACATCATCGATTACATAGCATAATTAAATGGGAAAATATGAAGATAAGTCTAATAATAAGATTTAAATATATGGGTTTTAGTAATGTAATGATTATATGGATTTCCTAACATTACATCCATGTTTGGATACAATAAGTGGTCATGGATTTGAAATAATTATATATAAGGGTAATAAACATGACAATATTTTGTTGAGTGTATGTTGGCTATCTTTTTAGTGCTTAGTGATCGTGAACATATTTTAAACCTAGTTTGACGCTCCCTTTGGAAATTCATTGGTTAAATTACATTTCTTTTTAAACAGTTCTATGAATTATTTAATAGAACCTATAGAATCATATGATATGAAATATTAATATAGGACAAACATAATGTTTACTCGGATGATATCTCAGAGGTTGATCACATTTTAAAAGAATAGGTACCATTTTTTAGAATTTATGTTTTCCGAGTTTCACATGAATAGCTATATTTTGCGAGAAATGTATAGTAATACAACCCATTAATTTAGTATATATATTTTTGAAATGTTATTAGGACAAAAAAATCATTTTTTGGACCTATATTAAAATTTATTGAAAATAATTTTTGTTTATTTGATAATTTTTAGGACGTATTTATGGGTTATTAAAATTTAGCAACATAAGTTCTATAATTTAGATAATCAGAGGTTTAAATAGTGATTTGATGATTAATTATATGTTTTAGTATATTCGTAATATTTTTGCGAATTTAAGTGGAATTATATATATATTTTTTTTATAAAAACAATTTTTTTTACAATTGACAACCTATCACATCTTGAAATGTTTTGGGGATTGAAATCTCAAAAGAAGGTTGAAAAGGTTGTATTCTATCTCAATGGCCTATTTGTTGTCATGGTTTGATTTATTTTTTTTTTTACATAATTTTTTAGAATAAATATCAATTTAATATTTTGAAACATATTAATATATCAAATTATTTGAATTTTGAGTTCATTAATTATAATGTTTTTGATTTCTTCTATTTTTATGAGGTATATATAACCATCAGGATTAATGTAAACAAATATTTTGGAAGAAAGCGATAATTTTTTTGTATGTGTATGATAAAGAATATGAGAAAATGTTTTAGGTAAAATAATTATTTAATGTTGAGGTTAATAAGATTATAGGTGATATAAGGTGATATATTTAACAAAATGTATATGTTTAAACATTGGTTATATTTTTTAATTTTGAGATTAAATTATTTTTTATTCTTATGAAAGTTAATTGGTTTTAAGAATTACTTTACCATAAACTAACCACATGTGTTTTGGTAAACGTCTAAAGGTAGAAGGAATTTTTTCTTAACTTTTTATAGAATTTTGTGACCAGATAAATGTTTATATCAATTCTTGAATCATAAAAATTAGTCTAGATTCAAATTTTTTAGAGAGAAATAGCATAATATGGTGAAAATTATTGAAGGATGAAATTATATATATCAAATATGTTTATTTTATATGTTCATAGTATATGGTAATGGAAATATGAAACACTATAAAAATGATATTAAACTAATAAAAATTACCCTTCTTCCAATATTTATGACTAATTGATATACATTTTAACACCTCACAACATTATGGTTTTTTTGTCACTAAATCTTGTATAATCATGTTTTATAAGACTCCCTATTAGTCCTTTGGAATTATTTTTCCCCTACATGTTATAATTTTTATATCCTAGTAATTTCATTACTATTCGGAATCAATGTATTGGTTTATTCATAATGGACATAATAATTACATTTCCATCTTATCAAGAGAATTTTCTATTAACCATTTTCACAATGTGGGTTTTCAGATAAAGAAATTTCAAATGTTAATACCTCTATTACTATGATCATGTTAAAATTACAAGGATGAAAAAAATTTCATTGTGGTATAATGTATCATCCTAATATTTTCGAATAAATATCCATTGAATTAAATATTATTTATTTGGAATATTTTGTCACATGAAATGCTATGTTTAAAATAATAATGATATATAATTAAAATATAATTATTTATATAATTTCCTTATATCCTTATTATAAAAACATTATGTATGAATAAAAATAAAAATATTATAAAAACCATATTTAATAGTTTTAGATAATGTAATTTTTTCATTAACTCATAATAAATAAGAACTAAATTTTTAGAGAAGTTATTTTATGATTCAAAATTTTATTTACATCCAATGTTATTTTTATTAAATTTTTGGAATAATTAATATAATTAATTTCTGAAAAATTTAGTAATTTTATTTTAAAAATGATATCATTTCATATTTAACATATCAAGCTTATCATAGGGATAAATTTTTATATTTTTTTAAATTGATTAGGTTTTTAGGGAATTGTAAAAAAATACAAATTTTTGTAAGCATGACATTTATTTTTACTAAATCATGTAATTTATACATTAAATTATATTTTTATATAGTTATAATGATAAATATGATATATTTGATTGTGAATATGTTTACTAATTTCATATAAATTATAAATTTTCAGGATTTCAGAATAAATCTATTTTTGTTTTTTAAAATAAATCTTTTTGAGACATATTTATTAATAGATAATGATTTAACATTATAAATAATTAAAATAACTACAAATGTAGAATGTTATAAATTAAATTTCTATATTATATACATATTAATTTAAATTTTTACAATAATGAGTAATATCCTTAATGTTATTGAAAAATAATCCTTTCCATGAAAAATGTAATTTTTATAATCAACAGATTTTCACCACCCATTGAGAGATAAATTATATAATAAAATATGAAACTTATATGAATTTAATAATGAATAACTGATTCAATATTGATAATCATGTTTTTAAAATTTTTTAAATAGTTACATTTTTGTTTTGGGTCAATATAAATAGTATCCATAATAAATAATTAGCAACATGATATGTGTAAATATGGTATTTAATTCTAAAAAATATAATATGGGTCAAAAAATGACCAATGACATTCATTATTTTCATATAATGAGACCATATAATTCAAAAAAATATATTATTTAGATTTATGAAATTTTTCCCATTTGGAAGTTATTTTGGCCATTATATTAATTATGTAAAAAATAAATTAAAAAATATCTATATCATACTTTTAATTTCTATAGTATGTTGTTACAATGAAAAATAATTTTGTTACAAGATATATTAATTTTATAGATAAATGATTTAATTTACAATGGTAATTGTTTTTATTTTTATGTAATTAAATAATAACCTTAAATGCTTATGCAACAAGAACATTTAATTTCTTCTTTTATTAAAATAAATAAATGTAATGAATCTAAAAATTGGCACGACCCATCCCCTGGGGCCCGTGCCGTGACTACCCCAAGCACACCTTCTATAGGCCAAGGGCTACTGACTAGCACTGAAAGGCGTATTCCCTAAAACCAGGAAGGCACTGCCTTTATATCTTGTAAACACATGCAACCAATCACACATCATGATACGAACAGATGTAAACTGTATATAAAAAAGATTGCAGAAATTACGATGGGACGGAATACAATCCCAAAAGTAAAGGTACAAGTGAAACAGAAATACAATACTACTGTAGAAAGATAAATACAATTACTGGGTCATCCTTATATGTTCCTACATGAAGGGTAGGTACAGATCGCCTCCTCAACACTCCATGTCTACCTGTGTCCATTGCGCACCAACACACAGTATGGTCCACCTCTGGGCACCGTCCATTCCTAGTAACCATAACATCGATCAGTGATGTATTTCATCTGCACGAAACACAACAAGGTGCAGGCATAACCTGTGTAAGGGTGAGTATAATGATACTTAGTAGGGACCTTGAGACCCTCAAGGTCTCACAAAATACACAAAGGATAAACCAAAATGCATGAAATAAACTGAAACCCCTACTTAGGTGTATTCCCATTCATATAGCTATGCTATCATGTATACTAATCTCAATCATGAGGAAACACAGGGTCCAACCCAAAAGTCCCAAGCTCAACTATTCGACAATGGAAAAAAATACTACCAAGGTAAGTACCACACAGGTAATCCACACAGAATAATACCCCAATGAATTACTACGATGGAAAGTACCACACGGCTCTTAACTCAGATCACACAAGGTATAACATAGGTACAAAAGTGGATATGATTAGATGTAACTACTAATTCATCTTACCTTGATAAGAGGCATACCCACGAAGGATCCTAAATCATTATCAGACCCACAGAGGAACGTAGTCCAATGTCAAACCCACACATGATCCTAGTACCTCGTTAGACCCACTTAGTATCCGAGTACATCGTCAGACCCACACATCATCCTCGTACATCGTCAGTACGTTTTTATACCCAAACAAGATCCTAGTATAGCGTCTGTACATCTTCAGAACCACACATGATCATAGTACATCAGTAGTATATCCTCAAAACCACATAGGATCCTAGTACATCATCAGTACATCGTTAGACCCACACAGGATCCTGATACATCGTCAGTACGTCATCAGACCCCCACAGGATCCTAGTACATAATTAGTACATCTTCAGACACACATAAGATCGTAGTACACCATCATTATGTCGTCGAACCCACACAGGATCATAGTACATCATCACATCAAGCTATAGGGTTCACGCACTAAGATCACTTTTCTCAGAGTGGGTCCACTCCTCATGCCACAGGTTGATACTCCAACTGAAACAAATTCCAATTAAGAATTATCTCAAAGTATTGCTATGTAACAGGGGTATGAATGCAATAGATGGTGCATCAATGAGATGCACAGTATGTAAGTTAATATCCTTTTAGTATTGATGGCCCGATTGGATTTGTGCTCAATCTAACCCGACCATACCCCAACATTATTTAAATCACATCTGTGGTATACCAAATGGACCATCACGCTCCAAAGATTCCTGAGCCATTAACAATTCATCAAATAGTCAACTGGTACCAATGTAATGGTCAAATGTATGGAATGGGCCAAAACTGGTTTGGGTCCAGTTCGACCCGGTCCGACCCGGCATGGCCCGACCCAGTCCAGTTCGTGTTGGCCCGACCCATGGGGTTTGGCCCCGCCCATGGCGTGGGTTTAGCATGGTGCGGCAGGGCACCAAAGGGGAGTGGCGGCATGGCAGGGTGCCTTGGTGCGGCAGGGCGGCCATGGGGTAGCAATGGTGTGGCAGTCCACCACGACTGGCCACATGGATAGCCTTCATCTCCGTGCAGTGCGGTCATGCGATGCACCTTCACCAGTGGCCTGTAGTGAGGAAATCCCCCTTCCCTCGCTGCCCCCGTAGAAGGCTGTGGTTATCTACTATTTTTCAGTGTTCTCACGTCGCTGCCTTCTTCATGGACGTCTGTGGTGTGGGCCACCATTCACTTACCCAACCGTTTTCGGTTGTCATCCTCCTCTATCGTGATGAACAGACCAACCATGAAGGATGGTGGATGGATTGGGTCGTGTTCGTTTGGCCCACTCCCTCCTCATTAGTTCGATAGTAGGAGAATCAAGATGATTAATTCGACATAAACATGAATAATAACAAAAACCCTACCATGATGGTTTGATGACGTTAGTGAGGAGAGAAGGGAGAATGTCTGTTCATCGTTGTCGAAGACGTCCAATGTTGGAGATGGAACGTTCGTCATTGAAGAAGTTCTTCATTGGAATGTGTTCCTTATTTGAAGGAGCGTAATCCTCCCCAAAGCTCTCCCCTTCTCCATTTCCACCAAAAAAATGAGGTTCAAATATAATTTAACTTAAAAAGAATAATTATGTTGGAAAAAATAAAATGTTGACATATTTCATTAATTGTTTGTTGGCTCCAGCAATTAAATGATGAGTTAGCGTAATTAATTAAGAGGAATCCTAGCCCCCCCCATTAATGAGGAAGTTCAAGAGTCAGGTGGTCCCCACCAATGACTTCAAATTAGGGGTATTCGTTCGGGTGGATGCGACCTACATAACCCAGAGTAGAGGTTTCAAGAATAAAAATAAAATATTAACTATTTTCATTTTTTATTTTTCCTAAAAAAAGATAAAACCTATATTTCACCCTAGACCTACTACGGTCGAGGTAAATTATCCTTAATCAAATATCGGTGCTGCGAGTTCAATGGTGTACTTCATTTCAATTCTTAACACATGTTAAAAAGTTAAAAAACCCACTCGCACGTTTACGAAACTAACCTGAAAAATAAGGTTCAGAAATTCATTTTAGGCACACCGAGCCTCAAAATCACATTCCGTTAATTATTTCGGTATCATAATATTCCATATAATTTAAAAAAAATAGATGGAATTTCAGCGTCTTAACATTCTGCCAAGCTTAGGGATTTTCATCCAAGTATGCGATAACATAAACTAGGAATACAAGTGGGGTACTGAGCAGGTATCTGAGCCGCCCAATCCCATGTGATCTCCTAGAGATCCCATTCCACCAGCGAACATGAACCAGAGGTATAGACCACCCACAAAGGACCCACTCATGTAAATACTCAATCTCTATTGAAACCTCTGTAAACATCACCCCATCAACGATGTCCAGCTCTCCATGGTCGATGATGTGGGTATGATCATGCACGTATGTCTTTAGTTGGGATATGTCAAAGATGTCATGAACTGGGTGAAACTAAGGGGGATGTTCTATGTAGTAATCTACCTAGTCAACTTTGTAGAGGTCCTAGAAGGGTCCAACGACCCTTGGAGATAACTTTCAGCCCCGACCAAAACTCCGAAGACCTCGTCAGGGTGAGACCCTTAGTAAGACATGGTAACCATTATCGATCTCGAGAGGTATCCCTCCCCTATCGGCATAAGACATCTGCCTACTCTGTGCAGTTTTCATCCACTCCTCGATGATCTACATCTCTTCCATGGTATCCCGTACCATATTTGGTCCCATGAGTGCAGACTCACCTAGGTTAGTCTAGCACAGAAGTGATCTGCAAGGTCACCCAAACAACGCCTCAAAAGGTGTCATCCCAATGGTGTAGTGATAGCTGTTGTTGTTTTAAAACTCCACCAATGTCATGTGATCATCCAAGCTATGATTGATGACGTGGATGCAAGCACACCACATGTCCTCGAGGGTATAAATGGTCCGCACTCTTAGTCAATCCATCTAAAGACGGAAGGTGGTGCACAAACAATTATACGTCATGAAAGCCTCCTAAAACCCCTTCCATAGATGGGAAGTAAAACGTGCATCCCGATTAGAGACAATCATCGAGGGTACTCCATGTAGCTGAACAATCTCGCGCACATTAAGGTGTCCCAAGATCTCTACTAAACCTTGGTCTCTAATTAGTATGAAGTGGGTCGACATGGTTAGTCGGTCAAAGATCACCCAGATAGAATCACGACCCCTAGAGGTACGTGGAAGTCCTGTCACTAAGTCAATGGATATCCCATTCCAATTCTACTATGGTACCTCGAAAGGCTAAACTAAGCCTTCTGGTACCTGATGCTCCTCCTTCACTTGCTAACAAGTGTGGCACCGAGAGAAAAACTCTACTACTTCATTCTTCATTCTCTGCCACCAATTTTGTCCTCATAGATCATGATAAATATTTTCTACTCATGTATCTTCCACTTGAATGGATGTATAGAACTATTTCATCACTTCCTCCTAAAGCAACACTGGTACCATGGTACGTCCTTTGAAAAGGACGACATGCTCCCCACCTTCAGAAAATCCCTCAGGTGCCTATCCTAGTGATATCTGAGCAGGTCAAGTCTCACAGTCAGTTTCCCCACGTTGGATCTCCCTGACTTGCAGAAGAAGTGGGGGAGTGACTATAAGATAATGAAAAAAATTTACTTCATCTCAATCCACAAAGGATATCTGTGAAGCAGCCAGATGCTATGTCACCTCGCCTAGAAGCTTTATACCAAATATTCTACTGAGTGAATCTGATACCACGTTCACCTTCCCAAAAGTATAGACTATTTCAATGTCATTGTCTGAGAGAAACTCAATCCAATTTTGTTGTCCCAGTTTCGAGTCCTTATATTAGAAGATATTTCTGAGACTCTTGTGATTCGAGTAGACTATAAAACGCTCTCCCGTCAAGTAATGGCACCACAACTTGATGTCGAAGACCACTAATGCTAACTCTATGTCATAGGTAGCATAATTCTATTCATGTTTCCTTAGTAGTTGAGAACCATATGAGATCACTTCTTGATCATGCATCCGAACAAATCTGAGCCCGGTCCCTGATGCGCTGTAGTTGACTACTTAACCTACACCCTCCTCTGAAAGCCTCAAGATGGAGGCACTAGTCTGCCTCTACCTCAGATTCTGAAAACAACACTATCATAACTCTGACAACACGAATGGTTTCCCTTTCTTCATCAGTGCTGATAAAGGTGTTGCAACTCTGGAGAAATTGGGCACAAACCGTTGGTAGTATCAAACTGATCCCAAGAAACTCCATACCTCTGTCACACTCCTAGGCAGCTCCCAATCCCGTACCACCTCAAACATCACTGGAGCCACTGCAACTCCAGCCTCTGAGATGACGTGTCCCAGAAAGTGTAGCTCTTGGATCCATAATTGGAACTTTGAGAGATTACCATAAATATGGTGCTCTCGGAGTGTGTCCAAAACTACCTACAAGTTATAAGAAGGCTCCTTATCAGTAGACACATAGATCAGAATGACTTGAATGAAGACTACTAAAATGTGATAAAGGAATGGCTGAAATATCATGTTCATGAATCCCATGAACACTGCTGGGGAATTGGTCACACCGAAAGACTTATCCAAAAACTAATAATGATCATACCGTAATCTGATAGCCATATTATGCACTTCCTTGACTTTCACTCAGGGCTGGTGATAGCCTAATATAAGGTCACTCTTCATGAACCACCAACCTCCATTCAGCTGATCAAAGTGGTTGTTAATCCTCGGGAGTGGGTACTTGTTCTTCATGGCCACCTGGTTCAGGAACCAATAGTCAACACAATTCCTCATGCTCCCATCTTCCTTCTTGGTGAACAAAATCAGGGCGGCCCAAGGTGAAACACTGGGCTGAATGAACCCCTTCCCCTATAAGTCTTCTAGCTATACCCGTAGCTCACAAAGCCCTGTGGAAGCCATCTGATACGCTAGTGTGGATTTTGGTGTCGTTTGATGGTACAAGTCATTTTAAAAGTCCACCACTCTATGTGGATGTAGACCAAGTACATCATCAGGGTCAACATCCACATACTGGTCCATCCTATAGGATAGCTCAGACTCTCCACATCAACTACTCTAAGGTAAATTTTATCCAATTGATGAGTGATCAGCTACACTCTACTCCGAGTAAGTCTATCCTGTTCTACAAAGGGTACCTTCTTGCTGGTGAAGGTAAACCTTGTCCCATCCATGTGGGCACACTACACATTACGCCAAATACAGTCAATCTGAGCATCGACTATAGATAACCAGTCTAAACCCAAGATGGCGTCATAAGGCCACGACACCGGTACTAGGAGATCCTAGCTAAAGCGCTTTACTTCTAGAGTAAGCTCACATAGACGTCACCAGTGCATAATCATCAAATTTGCTCCGATAAGAGTCTCTAGATGAAAGGATCGATCCAACGGCTCCGTCAGAATCAATGAGCTCTGAAAGAGGGATGTGGAAATAAAATAAAGATTGGATCCTATGTCTATAAGTGCTATAGATAAGGTGGAGTAGACACATATTGTACCTCGTAACATATCTGAAGAACCATGGTTATAGGGATCAGTGAAATGATCTCACCCATGTCCACCATTTCCTTGGGGTCGGGGTGGATCACCTGGTGTTAGTGAAGATAACATCTCAAATCATTGCCCATCGCCAGATGCACGACCAGCTCGTCTTCCTTGTATGCATGCTCCCTACAGATCTACTCGGTCAAACCTATGTCTCTGTCTGGGCGGTCCTTCGACCGTCTATCATGACCTGTCCCCTGGGGCCCATGCCACGACTACCCCAAGCCTGCCTTCCATAGGCCATGGGCTAACGACTAGCACCAAAGGCGTAAATACCTAAAACTGGGAAGGCATTGCCTTAATAATCAGTAAACACACACAAAAGGAGTACCAATTGGAAAAAAACACTATGTAAAAACTGTATTCAAGTGGAGTGTTGTAATGTAATGCATCCGGAAATAGAAGACCAATTGTAATGTAAAAGGAAACAAAAAAATAGGTACAACTAAAGAAAGGTAAATTGCTGCTGGATCGTCCACCGGGATGTCCTAACTGAAAGGTTGGTACAAAATGCCTCCACATCACATCATGTCTATCTATCTCCCTTGAGTATTTTCACGTCGTGTGTTCCACCTCCGAGTACCATCCAGTCTGGTCCACTCAGCCTGGGTCAATGCTTTCTGTCGTCTGCAACCAACAGAATGAGGTTGGGGAAAAGCCCGTGCAGGGGTGAGTATAACGATACTCAGTAGGGACCGAGAGACCCTCAAAGTCTCACAAAATCCAACAAGGATAAACCAGAAAGTATGAAATCAATAGATATCTCCACTATGGTAATGCCCATACATATACATATGTTATCAAGTAATTCATCTCGATCACTAGAAAACACAAGAGTTACTAACACTACTCACACGTGTATATAACTTTTGTAGAGTGATAGAGATGATCAGATGTAGTCACTGATTCATCTATGCTATCAGACCCACACCTAATCCATGACCAGTAGTTGGAACTGTCTAACACAGTTACATTCCATAAATAGTAGTCAGAGTTGTCGGACCCACGCAGGATCTTAGAACAGAAAACCTACTGGACCCACACAGGATCCAAGATGAGCTATTCTCTTGGTCCAACACATGACATAGGAAGAGAATTCCAAACAGTCAGACCAACACATGATCCAGAAACAGTCATTAGAGCTTTCTTACCAACACACGATTTATGAACATTCTACAGTGCACAACCATCCATAGGGTTTCTTCAAAGAATGCTAGATTATGGGATGGTTCGCACCTCAATCCAAGTGACGAAACATTAACATCCACCAAGTCCCACGAAGAAGTATCTCAAAGTCTGTCTCGTAATAGGGGTCTCAATGAAAAATATAGCGTGTCAATTGTACACATGGTCTGTGAGTTATTAGCATTTTAGTCCGGGGGGGGGGGGGGCGATTTGGATTCGTGTATGATCCAACCTAACCGTACCTTAACATTACCCTAAACTTCAGTGGGATTTTCTCAATGGAGTCGTCATGCTCCACCAGCACCGCTGACAGTTCATCAAATTGTCATTAGGTGCCAAAGATATGGGAAAAGGACGTAAAGGGTCAGAAGGGGGCTTGGGTCCGGTCCAACCCGGTCAGACCGACTCGGCCCAACTCAGTCTGGGCTGAACCAATATGGGTTTACCTGGTCAGGCCTTTTGGGTCTGTCTCAGCCCACTAGGCCCAGCAGAATAGGCCGTAAGGGTTTCTCAGCCTGGGCTCAAGTCTAGATCAGCCCGATAAGTTGCGAAGGCATGGCTCAGCGCGACTTGGACCGAAGGGCGCAACTAGGCCAGGTAGGCCAGGGGCTCCGCGAGGGGGACTGAAGGAGGGCCAGTTCAACAGCTCGGCTGATAGGCCATAATGTGGCAGGTTTACTGGCTTAGCTGGAAGGCCGTATGTTGGCCGACAGAAGGCCGATTTGGGTGTGGCCAGGCAGGCGGTGGGTCGGACCGGGGCGGGCCGGGCCGTGGCACACAGGAGGTGTGGTTGGCTGGGAGGCCAGGCCGATGTGGGCCTGGCCCTGCCACGCGGGAGGTGTGTTTGACCGGGCGGCCAGGCTGGTACGGGAATGGCCGGTGGCAGTGGAGAACGCCGTAGGGGCAACCAAGTCCACAGAGGCTTCGGGTAGCACAACCTTGGTCATTTCCCTCTGTTTCCTCATCGTTGTTACATCTCCATGACAAATAACGCCATGAAAAAAATTGAGGGAGGGTGAAGGGCCATGTTTGGTTGGCCCACACCCTTCACGTTTAGGGAGGTATCAAACGTCTCATCAAGAATATAAAATGATCAACAACACATCTGCAACAATCTCTTTTTATCCAATGAAGAAGATAAGAAAAAAGGTTTAAAATCATCAAGCAATAAACCCCCTACATTTTGATTATCAGTCATCGATCGTTGATGGAGCTGCGAGAAGTAGACATAGTGAATCTTCATTCATCACATTCGATACACGTATTCAAATCCATGTTGTGTCGGCTCATGGAAGATGCTCCACATCAGTAGGATTCGAGGAAGGAAGTTGAAGAAAAAATTTTTGTTGACGTTCTTCACGTTCTTCATTGGAAGCATTCTCTGTTGGGAGCTTTCTTCCAATATTTCATCCAAGTTCCTCCTTTCTCCCATACCACCAAAATTCCATGTGAAATAATATTAGATTGGCTTGTTGAATATTACGTTGGCATAACAACTCAATTTAGATAATTTAAAATTAAGCGGCCCCACCTATTTAATGCATGAGAGTTTTCATGGATTAATAAGGGGAGGTCTAGGCATTTCTCCTCAATTATGGGGATGGCTGAGATGGTTTTTTCCTCCTCCATCAATAGGGGTTGGATGGTCCCCACCCCTATTATTCAAAAGAGAGGTTAAGCTATCTCAGGTGGACCCACGTCGTAACCCCTCATGGGAGGTTATGTTCGGGTGGGCCCCACCACTATAACCTCTC
Organism: Viscum album; assembly: GCA_963277665.1. Classification (NCBI taxonomy): domain Eukaryota; kingdom Viridiplantae; phylum Streptophyta; class Magnoliopsida; order Santalales; family Viscaceae; genus Viscum; species Viscum album. Next base: position 556,612,078 of record OY728160.1, on the reverse strand, counting down.
AGGAGTGGTTAAGGTGTGGTGGCCCCACCTCCATCCTCCATGAGGAGGTTTTAACAACTACACACTAAAAGGTGGTTCAAAGTAAAATATTGTGTTGTAGTCTTTATTAATTTTTGAAAAGACAAAATAAAACATCAATTCTCGACCAACTACCCTCAAGGTGAAAGTTTTCCTAAGAAAAACTGATGCTGCGAGTTCAAAGGTGTACTCAGATTTCAATTCTGAGCACTGTTTCAAATGATATAAAATATGCACATAGGTTTACTGAACGTACCTAAAAAAACCATCAAAAATTGATTTCAGGCACACCGAGCCTCGAAATGTTGTGCCGTAAAATTTCAGGCAGTCATAAAATTTCCATGTATTTAAAAAAAATTACATGGTATTTTTAGATATTTTCATTTTCCCCACTGTAGTTCTTTGCATCCCAGTAATCGACAATTCAAATTAAGAGATCAAATGTAGGTACTAAGCACGCATCTGAGCCTCCCGCTCCTATGTGCTCTCCTAGAGGTTTTCATGCTGCAAGTGAACGCGAAGTAGAGGTATCGACCATCCACATAGGACCTTCTCCTGTAGATCCTCAATCTCCACTAGAATCTCTATAAAATTCACCCCATCATGAACGTCCAACTCCCCATTGTCGATGATGTGTTAAGGGTCTTGCATGTATCTCCTAAACTAGGATACGTGGAAGATGTCATGAACCCGGTGCAACTGAGGTGGAAGAGACAGCCAGTAAGCCACCTAGCATACTCTACTAAGGACCTGAAAAGGACTGATGTACCTCAAAGACAAATTTATTCATAGACTAAATCTCCTAAACCACATCGAGGTGAGACGCGTAGAAATATGTGGTTTCCATCCTAGAACTCTAGAGGTCTCTATCACCAGTCAACACATGACTTCTGCCTACTCTATGCAGTCTTAGTCTCCTCTTTGATGATCTGCAACTTCTCTATGGTAGCTTGTACCATCTATGTTCCCACTTGTGCTGACTCCCCAATGTCTATCCAGCATAGTGGCGATCTGCAAGGTCGACCATACAAGGCCTAAAATGTGCCATCCCATTGGTGTAGTGATATCTGTTGTTATATAAAAACTCCACTAAATGTACGTGATCCTCCCAGCTATGAACAAAGTCGAGGACACTAGCACGCATCATGTCTTCGAGGGTCTGAATGGTCCGCTCAGTCTGGACATCTGTATGTGTATAGAAGGAAGTGCTCAGATGAAGTTGTGTCCTGAAAGATTCTTTCAACCCATTCCATAGCCAGGAAGTAAATCTTTCCTCACGATAGGAGACAACAAAAGAAGGTAATCCATGTAGCCAAACAATCTCTTGCACGTAGAGGTGTACCAAACACTCTATTAATCCCTAATCTCTCATCGGTAGGAAGTGAGCAGACTTGGTGAGTCGATCACCAATCTCCCAAATAGATTCATGTCCTTTGGATGTACGTGGAAGATCAGTCATGAAGTCTATGGATATCCCATCCCACTTCCACTTTGGAACCTCTAAAGGACGGACCAAGCATGATGGTACATGGTGCTCCGCCTTCACTTGCTGACAAGTGAGGCATCGAGAGACAAACTCTACTACTGCCTTCTTTATAACTGGCCACCAGTGCTGTCGTCTAAGGTCCTGATACATCTTATCCACTCCTGGATGTACCGCTAAAGGGGATGTGTGTAACTCCCTCAACACTTCATCCGGAAGTGACATTGGTTCCATATTACGTTTTATGAAGAGGATTATTTTCTCCCCACATTCAAAAAATAAATCAGGTTTCTACCCTAAGGATATATGAGCACATTGTGTCTTGCAGTCAGCTTCCCCAAGATGTGCCTCCCTAACTCGCTGAAGAAATGGAGGAGTGACTGTAAGAGACTATAGAGAAACTACTTCCTCCTTATCCATAAAGGATATCTACAAAGCGGCCAGCTGCTCTGTCACCTCACATAGGAGCTGTATAACAGATCTCATGATGAGTGAATCTGCTACAACATTCCCCTTCCCTAGATTATAGACTATAATAAAGTAATAGTCCTGGAGGAACTCAAGCCACCACCGCTATCTCACGTTCATGTACCTCTAAGAGAAGATATACCTAAGACTCTTGTGATAAGAATATATGGTAAAATTCTCACCCATCAGATAGTATCACCAATTTTTTAAGGAAAATACCACTATTTCTAACTCTATGTCATGGGTAGCGTAGTTCTACTCGTGTTGTCTCGGCTACCGAGATCCATACTCGATCACTGCTCACTCCAACATCAGGAAACACCCGAGTCTGGTTCCAGATGCGTCATAGTAGACTACATTCCCTAATCCTTCCAATGAAAGCCTCAAGATGGGGGAAATAGTAATCATTTGCCTCATTTATTTAAAGAACTACTAGAATCTCTCCGACCATATGATGGTTTCACCCTTCTTTTTCAAGGCTTATAGTTGTGCTGCAAATTTGGAGAAGTCCGGTACGAACCTCTGCTAATATCCATCCAATCCCAGGAAACATCGTACCTCTCTCACACTCCTTTGTGGATCCCAAGAAACTACCACCTCAATCGTCACTAGAGCCACTATAACTCCATCCTACAAGATAACATGTCCAATAAAGTTAAGCTCTCGGATCCAGATCTAGAATTTTGAGAGAAAATCATAAAGCTGGTGCTCTTGGAGTGTGTCCAGTACCACCCGAAAATGGTAGGCATGCTCCTCCTCAGAAGTCGAGTAGATCATAATGTCATCAATGAAGACTAAGACAAAGTGATCGTGGTATTGCTGGATGATCCTATTCTTGAGACCCATGAAATCTACTAGAGCATTGGTTATTCTGAAGGGTATAACCAAGAACTTGTAATTTTAATTCTGACACCTGAAGTCCATCTTCTGCAAATCCTTATCTCGAAATCTGAGCTAGTGATAAACAAATCTGAGGTTTATCTTTGAGAACCACCATGCACCTTTTTGATAATCATAGAGGTCGAAAATCCTCGGATGTGAGTACTTGTTCTTCACGGTCACCTGGTTCAGGCGATGGTAGTCGACAAAGAGTCTCAAGCTCCTGTCCTCCTTCTTGGAGAACATAATCAGGTCTACCCAGGGAGAAACACTGAGCCAGATAAATCCGTTCCCCTGCAATTCCTCTAGTTGTACATGCAGCTCATAAAGCTCAGTGGGAGCCATCCGATATTCTGGAGTAGATATCAGGGTCATCACGATGTACAGGTCAATGTAGAAGTCCACCTATCTACAAGGAGGTAGTCATGGAACATCGTTAGGAAAAACATCTGCATACTGGTCCACTAATATAGGATATCTTGGACTCTCCTCATCTACTTCTTTGAGGTTATGGCAGGCCAACTGATGAGTGATCGGCTGCACCCTCCTCTGAGTAAGTCTGTCCTGTGCTTTAAAGGCTCTTATCCCACCGGTGAAGGTGAACCGTGTCCAATCTGTGGGGAAAAACCACGCATTGCGCCTAATATACTCAATCTAATCATGGCTTATAAATAACCATTTCATAACCAATATGATGTCGTAATGCCTCGACGCCACTATGAGGAGATCCTAGTCGAAGCTATTTCCTCCTAGAGTATGCTCACACTACCGACACCATTGCGTGATCGTCGAGTCTGCTCTCATAGGATTCTCTAGCCTTAAGGATCTAGCCAACAGCTCCTTTGGAATCTCCATGATCCGAATGAGGGCAGTGGTAATGAAAGAGTTACTGGCACCAGTGTATATAAAAACTGAAGCTATGGTGGAGTAGGCATAGATTGAACCTCAAATCATATTCAAAGTGCTGTGATTGTAGGCCTCACCTACCTAGAGTTGAGCTCTCCCCGGTCCACCTACTCCCTATGGCTTGGGTAGACCTCCTGGTGGTGGTGGAAGTAATAACAAAAAGTTTCACCCACCGCCTGCTGCTCGACTAGCTACGCTTCCATGTCCACCTTCTCCCTATGGACCACCTCGATTGAATCTCTGTCTCTGCCTGGGCGGTCCTGCAACCGTCTGCTGACCATACGAATGGTGGGTCAGACACTCATGTACCATGTGACCCTCCCTCTTGAGTGAGAATTACTACCTACTCCTCACATGAGTAGATATATCATGTGTGCCTCGCACAACCGATCATGTGTCCTGAAGTCGTCCACTGGATGGTCTCGTCAGCTTGGCACTCTATGACATCTGTCTACTGCATGCTGTAGAATACCCCACTACGTGATGCCTAGTGGTGGGTCTCAAAGATGGTGACTTCTCATAAAGAAAACTCTCCACTAATAGGGCATTCTCCAACACCCTCGCCTATGTCGGGATGCTGAGGTAGATCATCGACTCTCTGATCTCTCACCTGATCCCCTGCTCAATGGTTCGGGCCCTGAAGAATGGGTCTCGTACCATATATGTGGTGTAGCGCAAGATTTCAGTGATACTCACTGAGTACTGAGATACCATCATACTACCCTACTGTAGATTCAGTAGCTCCTAGATCTGCTCCACACGTAGGGTGGATGGGAGAAACTCTACCCGAAACAGGCTCTCAAAGTCTTCCCAGAGAAGTGTTGCCCCGTCATGTACATGAAGCATTAGGCTCCACCATCTTCCACCTACATCCTGAAGGAGACTCATGTAAAGGATACTCATAAGGTTTGCTAGTGTCCCTAGCAGTCAGAAAACTCTAACCAATCCCTCTAACCAATCATGAGATGCATGCGGGTTAGTCTACCCCATGTACCTAGGTGTTCTATAGTGTTGGAACTCATGCAACATGCTTAGGCGGCATGCACTCTCTGTTGTAGGGGCTGGTGGAATCAGTGTCTCAACATGTAGTGGTACCGCTGGAGCCTCCACTGTAATAGGGCCCTGCATAGAGGCCTCATCTCTTAGCCGGGTGCCATCTAATACAACACTCAGAACACTAGATGCTTGTCTGCATGGAGGAATCCTAAAAAGCAACAGGTGCACCACAGTCAATAATTTATACCAGGTGAGCTGACACAAGATATCACAAGAGAAGTCTTGAAAACACACACGTAATCAGTTTTTTTGTGTGCTTAGTCAGAAATCAGAAGTCAGGGTCCCGGTTTATGGATAAGTCGGCCGCGACACCAACACTAGACCCCCTGAAATGAAAACAACACTCAGTACCCTTAACACTATTGCTTAACAAAAAAGAAATATCAGAGTCTTATGTTCTGCATTAAAACCAACTCCTTTGATACCAATATGTCACAACCTGTCCCCCAAGTCTTGTGCCGTGACTACTCCAAGCCCTAATTCCATAGGCCAGGGGCTGGTGACTAGTACCAAAGGTGTAAATCCATAAAACTAGGAATATATTACTTTAATAATAAGTAAACACACAAAACAGAGTACCAACTGGAAACAAACACTATGTAAAAACGTTATACAAATGGAGTGTTGTAAAGTAAAGGGGCCATAAATACAAGCCCAACTATAAAGTACAAGGAAACTAAAAAACAAGTAAATTGAAGAAAGGAAAACATCTTCTGGATTGCCATCCAGGAAATCCTACATGAAGGGTATGTACAGAAGGCCTCCACATCACTTCACGTCCGTACGTCTCCCCCGATTACCATCATACCATGTGGTCCACCTCCGGGTACCATCCTGTTTTGTCCACTCTGCATCGGTCAGCACTTTCCATTGTCTTCAACCAACACAATGAGGTTTCGGGAAAGCCTGTGCATGGGTGAGTATAATAATACTCAGTAGGATCTCGATACCCTCATGGTCTCAAAAAATCCATCAAGGATAAACCATAATGTATGAAATCAAAATATACCCCCACTTAGGTATATTCCCATACATATACCTATGTTAACTTGTAACCCAACTCAATCATGAGAATAATAAAAAGTTGCTGACTCATCTCACACATGTATACAACTTTTGAAGAGTGATAGAGATAATCAGATGTATTCATAGATTCATCTATGCTTTCAGACCCACACAAGATCCAGGACAAGCAATTGGAACTGTTGGACCCACAAAGGATCCATGAATAGTAGCCAGATCTATTGGACCCACACAGGATCCAAGAGCAGCTAAGCTGTCTAACCCACACAGGATCCAGGACCGGCTATTATATCAGACCAACACGTGATCGAGGAACAGAATTCAGAACTGTCGGACCAACACATGATCCGGGAACATTCGGCAGAGCTGTGGGACCAACACATGATTGAGGAACAGAATTCAGAACTTTCGAACCAACGCATGATCTAGGAATAGTCGTTAGAGCTATCAGACCTACACAAGATCTACGAACAGTCATCAGTGCACAACGAGCCACATGGTTTCCTCAAATCACGCTTGATTCCGGAAGCGTCTGCTCCTCAATCCATGTGTTAATACATCAACTTCCACCAAGTCCCATGAAAAAGTATTACAAAGGTAAATCTCATCATAGGGGTTTCAATGAAAAATATGGCACATCAATCAGATGCCCGGTCTATGAGTTATTAGCTTTTTAGTCCCAGGGGCATGGTTTGATTCGTGTATGATCCCACAAGACCATATCTCAAATTTACCACAAACACCAGTGGGGATTTTTCAAAGGAACCGTCATGCTCAAAAATTACTAGTGCCGTTAATGGTTTGTCAATCTGACGTCCGGTGCCAAAGATATGGCCTGAGGAATTAAAGGGTCAGAATTGGGCCCGGGTCCGATCCAACCCGGTCGGACCGACTCGGCCAAATTCAGTCTGGGATGACCCGGTCTTGGTCTACCCGGTCAGGCCTGTTGGGTCTGTCTCGTCCCACAGGGGCCAGCCTATCTGGCCACGAGGGTGGCTCGGCCCGGGATCAGGGCTATCTTGGCCTGGTGCATTGAGAAGGCATGACTCGGCGTGACACGAACCGAATGGCGCAACTGGGTCGGTTAGGCCATGGCACCACAAGGGGGCCAGAAGGTGGGTCGATTCGCCGACTCGGCTGGGAAGCCTCAAGGGGGTCAGTTCATCGGCTCGTCTGGGAGGCCACACGGGGGGGGGGGGGGGTAGCCAGGCGGCCAGTTCGGGCAAAGCCTAGCAGGCATCCATGCGGCCGGTTTGGCTAGGGTGCGTCCAGCGTGGGCAGCCATGCATCTTCTAGGAAGGTGGCCATTTCATCCAGGGCACAACCAGCGTAGGTGGACGATTTGGCTAGGTCACGACTGGTGCTGGGGGCCTGGTTGGCCAGGGCGTGGCTAGCCATGCGGGGGCCAGGCAGGCGGCCAGGCGGGCGGCTACACAATAGTTTAGGTGGGCCGCGGGCGTGGCCGGCATGGGCCCGGCCGGGGAACGCAGGAGGCATGCTCGGCCGGTAGTTCAAAAAGGTGTGGGCTTATACAGGGGTGGTGCAGAACGCCTTAAGGGTGGTGTGGTCCACAGAGGCCACATGTAGTATAGCCTTGGTAATTTTCGTTTGTCGCCTCATCATTGTTACATCACTAAGTCAAATAACACGAAGAAAGAAAAATCTACGGATGGTGACGGTGCATGTTAGGATGTCCCACAACCTCTGTGTTTAAGGATGTATAAAATTTCTCATAAAGAATAGAAGATGATCAACAACATGTCCACAAAAATCCCTTTTAATCCAATGAAGAAGATAAGAAAAAGGGTATAACATCATCAAGCAATAAACCCCCTACCTTTTGATTATGGGTCGTCGGTCATTCACGGAGCCGTTGGAAGTATATTATGATAATCGACATTCAGCGTGTCCACCACAGGTTTTCAAAACCGAGATACGCCGGCTCGTGGAAGACGCTCCACATTGGTAGGATTCGAGGAAGGAAGTTGAAGAAGAAATTGTCGCTAGAGTTCTTCACGTCCTTCAATGGAAGCATTCTCCATTGGGAGCCTTCTTCCAATATTTCTCCCATGTTCCTCATTTCAACCGTTCTACAAAAAATTCCAAGTGAAATAATATTATATTAGGTTGTTTAATATTACGTTCGTACAAAAACTCAATTTGGTGAATTAAAAATTAAGCGGCTTCACATAATTAATGCATTAGAGTGGTCATGGATTAATTAGGTAAGGTCAAGGGATTTCTCCACAATTAGGGGGGGGTAGAGGAGGTTTAATCCTCCTCCATCAATATGGGTCAGGTGGTCCCCACCCCTATTATTCAAAATAGAGGTTAAGTGATCTTAGGTGGTCCCCACGTTGTAACCTCTCGCGGGAGGTTATGTTCATGTGGTCCTCACCACCATAACCTATCATGGGAGGTTAAGGTGTGCTGGTTCCACCTCCAACCTCCATGAAAGAGGTTTTAACCACCTCACTCCAAGCCGAAGCTCAAGATAAAATTGAATGTTGCACACCTTATTTTATTTTATTATTTTTGAAAAGAAAGATACTAACATCAATTATCGACCAACTGACGTCGAGGTGAAAGTCATCCTATGCGAATACCGACATTGCGAGTTCAACGGTGTCCTCATATTTAAATTCCGAGCACTGGTTCAAAAGTAAAAAAATCATGCCCGTACGTTTACTAAATATACCAGAAGAAAACATCAGAAATTGATTTTGGGATCATCGAGCCTAAGAATCAAGCACCGTATAATTTTTCAGACTCGTAAAATTCCCATGTATTTAATAAAATTCCACAGGATTTATGGGTCTTGACCCCATAGGCTGATCATATGTACGACATGTTAGGCAGTCACAAACCATCTGACCATGCTCGTTTCCTATGAAACACTTCCTGTTCCTCACACGACTGACTCTGTCTCCTGTGCCCCCGCACAACTGAACCAGAATCATGCGGTCATACATTTATAAGTCTGGTCCTCATGGGCCTCTATGACATCTATCTGCTTCCAGTTGTAGAAGACACTACTACGGGACATCCTGTGGTGGGTTTCACTATTGGTTACTGCTCATCAAGGAAACACTCCACTAAGAGGGATTTCTATAACACCCCCTCCTACGTCGGGATGTTGATAGAAATCATCGAAGCTCTGATCTCCCGCCTTGGACCCTGCTCAAATGTTCGGGCCCAGAAAAATGGGCCACACACCATATCGGTGGAGTTGCGTGTGAGGTCAATGAACCTCGCTGAGTACTAATCCAAAATCATTTTTCACTGATACATATCAAGAAGCTCATGTATGCGCAATGTTCAAAAAGAAGCTGGGATAAACTCTGCCTGAAACAGTCTCTCAAAGTATGCCCATAAAAGTCTCACCTCATCCTGAACCTGGAGAATCATGCTCTACCATCTGCCTGTTAGTTCTTGTAGAATACTAGCAGTAAGGGTCACCATGATATCGGTTGGTGTCCCTACTAGTTGGAAAACTCTCACCACGGCCTCCAGACAATCCTCAACTGTTTGTGGGTCCACCTCCCCCATGAACCTGGGTGGCCTCTGGCACTGGAACTCAAGCAATGTTCTCAAGCAACGTGCACCCTCTACTACTGGGGCTAGTGGCATCAGTTGTCCAATAGATAATGGTACCGCTGGTACCTCCACTGGTGCCTCTACTAATACAGGGCCCTACACCGAGGCCTCATCTCTTGGTGGGCTGTCAGTGCATACTATACCTGGAACCCTAACTAGGTATATCTGTGGAGGTATCCTGAAAAGAAATAGCTGCGCCATGAACAATAAGCTATAGATGGTAAGATGGATCAAAGGGATTATGAGGAAAACTCTTGAAACACACAAGCAATCAGTGTGTTCATGCACTGAGTCATAAATCAGAAGGTAGGGTCCTGTTGTATGGATACGTCTTCTGCTTCACCAACACTAGATTCCCTAAACTGATAACCACAATCACTAAACTAAACTCTATTTCTATTCAAAATATCAGAGTCTAATTTTCTATAGTAGATTCGACTCCATTGATACCAGTTTTTCATGACCCGTCCCCCGGGGTCCTTTGCACGACTATCTGAAGCCCACCTTCCATAGGCCAGGTGTTGGATACTAGCACCGAAAGGTGTATTACCTAAAACCAGGATGAAAATGAATTTATATCTTATGAACACATGAAATTAGGCACAAAACAAGATACTAACACAAGTAAATTGTATAGATAAAATATTTCTTGAAATAAGAGGGGTCGAAATACAAGCCCAACAGTAAAGGTATAAGTACAATTAAAATACAATATTACTAAAGAAAGATAAAGACAACTATTGGTTCTTCCTCCGAGGCTCCTAACTGAAGGGTACGTATAGATCACTACCTCAGCACTCCACATCCATCTGTATCCTCTGCGTACTGACACATCATATGGTCCACCTCCGAACACTATTCTGTCCTTGTACCCTTAGCGTCGATCAATGCAATATGTCGTCTGCACCAAACACAACAATGTGCGGGCATAACCTGTGCCGGGGTGAGTATAATGATACTCAGTAGGGACCCTGAGACCCTCAAGGTCTGTCAAAATCCACAAAGGATAAACCAAAAAGCATGAAATAAACTGACAACCCTACATAGGTATATTCTCATACATATACCTATGTTATCATCTACACCCATCTCAATCATGAGGAAACACAGGGTCCAGCCCAAAAGTCAAAATCCCAACTGTTCCACAAAGGAAGAAATACCACAAATGTATGTACCACAAAGGTACGCCACAGAGGAGAATACCACCAAGGTATTACCAAGAAGGAATGTACCACACAGGTACGAATTCAACTCAGATCAGGTATAACGTAGGTACGTAAGTAGATATGATTAGATGAAAATACTAATTCATTTTTACTATGTTTATAGGAAGACCCATGAAAGATCTTAAATCATCATTAGACCCACAGAGGATTGTAGTACATCGTCAGTACATCGTCAGACCCACACATGATCCTATTACATTTTATGTACATCGTCATACCCACACATGATACTAGTACATCGTTAGTACGTCGTTAGACCCACACAAGATCCTAGTACATCGTAAGCATGTCATCAGACCCACACAAGATCCATGTACATCGTTAGTACATCATCAGACCCACACAAGATCCTAGTACAATGTCAGTACCTCGTCACACTCGCACATCATCCTAGTACATTGTCAGTACGTCGTCAGACCCACACAGAATCCTAGTACATCATCACAGCTAGCTTCAGGGTTCCCACACTATGCTCACTTGTCTCTGTAGGGTCTGATACTCAATACATTGGTTGGTACTCCAACTACCAAGAAGTCCCACGAAGATGTATCCCGATGGTCCACTATGTAATACTGGTCTCAATGCAACATATGGTGTGTCTATCAGACGCCCGGTCTGTATGTTAATAAAAAGTGTAGTCTTGAGGTCCTGGTTGGATTCGTTCTCGATCCAACCTGATCATACCCCATATTTATCCAAATCACATGTAGGGTATACCAAAATGACCGCCTCACTCCAAGGATTCATCCGCCATATACAATTCGTCAAACGGACACCTGATGCCAACATTATGGAAAATAGAATGGAATTGGTCGAAACTGGTCCGGGTCTGGTCCGACCGGGTTGGACAGACCTGGCCCAACCCAGCCTGGGCTGAACCTGTCCATTTTGGGTCAGCCCGACGAACTGGGTCTGGCCCGACCTATGATGGGGCTCGGCCACGCTGGGTGGCCCACTGTACGGTGTGGCCGCGGCCAGCCGATTGGTCGGCCGTCCTTTCCATGCTGCGCAGTCGCGTGCTGCATCTTCGCCGGTGACCAGCAACGAGCTGACCACCCTTCCCTCATTGCTGTAGTACAAAGCCGTAGATCACTTCGGTCGGGTGGTGTGGTCACACAATCACCTTCATCGTAGCTGGTTGTGGTGTCAAATGCCATTCTTGTGCCCCACCAGTGTCGGTTTTCATCCTCCTCAATCGCGATAAACACACCAACCATGAAGGACAGTGCGGTGATGAGGCTCTGTTCATTTGTCCCACTCCCTCCGCATTAGTTTGGTAGCAGGAAAATCAAGATGATTAATTAGACGTAAACATAAAGAATAACAAAACCCCAACCTCAATGGTTTGATTACGTCGGTGAGGATAGAAGGGAAGATGTCAATTCGTCATTGTTGAAGACATCCCACATTGGAGGTGGCACATTCTCTGTTGGAGATGTTCTTTGTTTGGAGGATTTCTTCATTAAGAGGAGCGTAATTGTCCTGAAAGCTCTCATATTCTTCTTTTCCCACCAAAATAATGAGGTATCAAAATAATTTAACATAGAAAGATTATTTATGTTGGAAAAAATAAAATGATGACACATTTCATTAATTGTTCGTTGGCTCCAACAATTAAATGGGGAGTTGGGGTAATTAATTTAGAATAGACCTAGGTTCACCCCCCTCATTAAAGAAGAAGTTCAAGAGTCGGGCGGTCCCCACCATAAAATTTAAATTGGGGGTTTTAGTTCGGGTGGTCCCCACCACTGTAACACATGTAGAGAGGTTTCAAGAATAAAAATAAAATGTAAAATAATTTTATTTTTATTTCCCCCCAAAAAAGTGAAAAACTATATTTCACCCTCAACCTGTTGTGGTCAAGGTAAAGGTCTTCTTAAGAGAATATCGGCGCTGCGAGTTCAATGGTGTCCTCAAATTTCAATTCTGATCAACGATTCAAATGTTACGAAACCTACGCACATGTTTACTGAACGTACTTGAAAAATAATTTTCAGAAATTCATTTCGGGCACTCTGGGCCTCAGAATCACACGTCATCAATTTTTGTGGTCTCTTAATATTCCATATAATTTAAAAAAATTACATGGAATTTCAGGGTCTTTAGAAAAATATTATGAGTAATATAATATGAATTAATTAATTAGTTCCCTTAATTTATTGGCCAAAAAAATCATATAGGATACAATTTATAATAATTTTATTTAATTATTTTCATGGTATTTTAAAATTCAAATTAAATGAATTATTTTAAAAATTAAAGTAATATTATTTATTAATAACTAATATTTTAATATGATTTTAATAACCATAAAAATATATATTTTCCCATGTATTTTTTTTATGTTTCAAACGACCAACTAATTTCTATTTATTTTCAAATTTTCATTCCGTAGTAAATATATTATCTTGTAAATTATTAAAACTCAATTATAGTTGTAATTGTTAAAATGAGTTAAATTGAGTTAAAACTAATATATTAGGGTTACACCCTAATGTAAAAATGTCTACATTTTTCGATGATATATTTTATTCTCAAAATCATCATGGGTTCTAATTATATATTTTTGGATCATTTTTTGATAAAAATTATTTTATATTATATTAATATACTATATAATTCCCGAGGGACCCTACCATCCCCTAATAAAAGATACCTCTTCAACACTTTACCTCACATTTTAAAATCTATTTGGATTGGAATCTATCTACCAAAATCCATAAATTACATAAATAAACGTAATATAAATGTGTTATTCAGTGATGAATAAAATCCCCGGAGTGGCTATGGTGTAAAACAAAGATAATTGTTTGAAAAGCGGGTATAGTTCCTAAACAAGAATTTCTATTATATTTTTTATTCTATCTTCTTAAAATATTATTAAATATAAATGATGTAATAAAATTAGTATATACATTATTCTACTTCTTTATTTTGTTAAATTTATGACCTATATGAATCTCTCTCTTCCATAAAATGCCAATCAAAATCATTGTTCAAGTGTTTGGAGGACTACAGCCACATGAACTAACTGAATTAGTTTTCCTTCACATCCTATAAAGTATTTTTCTAATTATGAATTAAATATTTAGATATTATATTAATGAAATATTTAACATTAAAAAATATAATAAATCATATAATTTAATTTACTTTATTCAATTGAAAAATGATAATGTCTTTTTTGTGTACGTGTGGATAATCACCACCAGAAAGAGATATGATTCCTTTCAACCAATAAATCATTTGGATAATACATATCATTTTTTCAAAAAATAAATCTTTTTATTTATATAATGATAATTATTTAATGAAAAAATTATATGTACCATCTTTTCATCATGATCATTTAAAAATAAAAATGCTACTCATGTGTACATAAAACTTATAGTCTCTGCGATTGTAAAATAGTTAATTTTTCAAAACCATATACCACTGGTGGTATTAAAAGTATAATTTCTATATTAAAATGATATTTATTTAATGATTATGACTTTTTAGATGATGTATCAATTACTCTTCTTCTAGAGTTAACCTATAGAAAGAATTCTATAAATTTGAATTGAACATCATAAAAATATATAAGATTGACTAAATTACTTAATAAATTTAATATAAAATGGTAAATTATAAAATAAATTAAATAATAAACATGAAAAAATTCCAAATGAAGTTATATAAATAAGATAATTTTATTATTTAGGAAGATCAATAAATATACATGACGATCAGACGTAATGTAACAGATTTTTTCTCAATTTCCCTTTATTAAGGCATACAGTAATGTTATTTACGTAATTTATTTTATATGGTGTATTTGATACAATTTTCATGTAATATCATGAATATATATTACATCCCATTTTTTATATTTTTAATTAAACTTATTTAATTGAAGGGGACATTACATTTAAATTACAAGGTGGTAAAATTTTCATTACTCAATTTCTATTCTATAGGTTATACACTATTATAATCAATTTTTAATGAAGCATTTATGTTTAAAATGATATCTAATTTTATTATATTATATTTACACTTGTATAATTTAAATTTCTTATTCATAATCCCTCCATTGATAAATTTTCACTATAATAATATGATATTTGTACTGGTTTTCTCATATCACATTTGTTTCCATGAGACATATAACTTATTCACTATTTTTTCCATTCATTTGGTTTATATAATACCCATTTGATATTATATATCATTATTTACATTTTATTCATGAAATTGAATGACTCGTTTTATTTTATTTCATTTATGCAGGTTATTATTCATTAGTTATCAATGAGGTAAGATTTTATTACACAATCACATCACTAATAGAGATTAAAGTTTTTTAGGACTATGATGGTTGGGATATATGAAATTTTTATCATAATACATAAATATTTAATATCATTAGTTTATTTTTTGGAATTATATATTTTCATTATTTCCAAAATTTATTTACTCAAGTGGTCAAAATAATGTTTTTTTGGAAATCAAACATCACTTTCTATTTGTTGGAGAATAACATTCTTATATGTATATATTTTCTTTAAAACGATTAAAAATGATTTCAACATTATGGAATGATTTATTGATGTAATTTCAAACGAATGTTGAAATATGAAAAAAGGAATTATATTGAGTCCTATTGTGTTTTTTAATGATGCACTTTATAAGTATTTACAAATATTGAGACAAAAAATCATTTTTTTAACATCATCAGCCTGAGAAACATTTCTATTCATAATGACCAATCATTAATTTTTATATTATTTTTAATGTGTCCATCATTCTTTTCAATCTATTTTTTCCTAATATCGTGTAATTTTTTGTTTTTAAATCCGATTTTACACAAAAATGGTTCTATTTATCATCTTAGGGTATTTATATTCATCAATGAAAAATAACGTTTATTTTACTTTTCTTCCACTGGGAATATAAAATTATCATACCATCCTTATTCGTTCTATGTATGGTTTATGATATGTTTAATTGTTGAAATATTAATATTTCATATGCTCATTTTTTAAATTAATTGGGTTACATTTATTTTGTATTGAATATTTATTATCCCCTTTAATATGATGATGGAATTTGACATACAATGGAATAGGATGGGACCCTCATATCCCCTAAAATAATTTGTTGTTCTCATGAGCTAAACTAGATTGGTAATTTCATCATGTCCTTACTATTATCTACAAGAAGTCATCCCAAGTGGCCCAAAAGATAAATTTATAATTTTCAATGTTATGAATTATATATCACTATTAGTTTAGTAACTTGTGTGTCTGTGATTATTGGAATATTTGTGATATTCATGGATATGTCCCAAGAAAATGAGATTATTTATATAGAATAATTTTTTAATTATTTAATACTTCTATATTATATAATCATGTCAAGTTACTAATTAAATGTAATGTGTTTCTAGTCATTTATGATTTGATATTGATTATGAATTTTAATCTCGTGATTTCCCACTGTATGTAAGCATTACTGACAAACTGAGAGGGAACTTACTATTTCCATTATCCATGATATGAATAAGAAATCGTTGAATTATTTAAAGGATGAGGAATATTCGCTTTCACTATATTTTGTGTTTTATTTTTCAAATGTTGTTTTGTATTCATGTATATATCATGTTTATAAATAATATGAAACTATTTAGTTTTTGGGGATGTGAATCCTTATATCGTACTATAATTTCACTAATTAAACAATATATCCAGACTACTGTGTTAATGTTTCATACATATTTTACACACACATTATTACAAATATTTATATATATACATCATATATCACGAAATATAACAGAAAAACACTCATACATGTTATATAATTTATAAAATCATAATAAAATTTATTTTAAATGGAAAAAATTAAATAATAAATCTGTGCCTATGCACAATAAATAATTTCAATAATTATATATAATTAATTTATATCTAAATTCCACATTTTAGAATATACAAGTATATTTTTAAACAATTATATATATTCAAATTAGAATATATATAGATTAATGTTTAGCACTACTAAATGTGAAAACATACACACACACTAAGAGAAATTTAAAATTTAAAAATAATAATTTAATACATTTTAATATAATTTTTAAAAGTTATTGAATA
Source organism: Viscum album (assembly GCA_963277665.1). NCBI lineage: Eukaryota > Viridiplantae > Streptophyta > Magnoliopsida > Santalales > Viscaceae > Viscum > Viscum album. The sequence goes on along the minus strand of OY728160.1, from coordinate 556,595,285 downwards.
TTAATTAAATCTGCATGAAATTTCGAAACATGAATAATATTCTTAATTATGAGAAAAACATCATTGAAAAAACATGGATTTGAATTTTAATTATGATGAAGGAAAAGTAAAATACAGAAGGAATAAATAATAAACAAGGATAAATTATATAGAATAAAACTTATAATTTCCATTAACATGGTGACATAAATATTGGGAAAATTAATTTAAAAAGAAATGATATAGATATATCATGATATCCCATATCAAATATAACATGTGTACTATCTGTGGTTTGTGAAAATAAAATATTTTCCATTTCAAGGGTTATAGTTGGAAATTTAGAGTCATAATGATTTTGAAATTATTATGTCCACATTTAAAATATTTTATTATTCCACCTTGGAATTCATAATTTCATAGAATTATATTTAATATTAAAATAAAAAATGCTGATGGAAAATACAAGAGAATATAATGTAATTGAATTGAATTCTATGTTACCACATTAATAAAAATCCATTCTATATCAAATTAATTCCTTTCAAACTGAAATACATCCCTACTAAAAACCTACTAAAATAATAAAATATAAAAATAATCTAAATAAATAATCTATAAATGAATTAGTATTACCATCTGGAGCCACACTATCTGGCTTCATCTACATTATCTAGATCAATCATAAAACAATAAGCATTTAGCTTTCCAGTACCTACAATAATATATCCATCTCATGTTACAATATGTTCGTACTACTGAAGCCTAGTATCAGTAAAACATAATAGGCCATTAAAATAGTATCCCAAACCTGGCCAACAATTCTATTGTATTCAAATTATGATATTTTGAACATAATAAATTAAAAAAACAATATTGAACAATCTACTATTTGTCCTTTGGTTTTATTGTGACATGAAATATTGTCCATACCTACTATATTCAATGTATGATAAATCTGAGTATGTCATATAATTAAATGGGGGACCATTTCCAAACTTAAAATATATTTAGAACCACACCCAGGGGGGAGCAAGCCTTACCTCATAGTTTCAAACACCAACCTATCTAGTATTTTTATTTTATTATTTTCAATGGTTTTAAAAATCATTGTCGCGGTTCAGGATGAATCCCGAGACGAATTTTTGAGTTTTGTAAAAAAAATTCTTTTTTTAGTTGATGTCATTGTGCACCCGAGCGTAACACGTTTTGGAAACCCGACAAGGCTTCACCCATGCAACGGAATAGACCTCCTGTGTACGGAAAATTAAAATGGATAAATTTTGTAATTTATTGCATTATTTATAATTTTATTGCTTGGTAAAAATTTTAATTATTATCATTAAAATGAAATGAATACATTTCTTCTAATTATTATATATATTTTTATCAATATGATTATTATTAAAGTTGTAATTGAGGAATTATTATTATTATTGTTATTATTTTTATTATTATTACTATTATTATTATTAACATTTTTGTTGTTATTATTTTTATTATTACTACTATTATAATTACAGTTAAACATTATAATGGGTTGACTGTCAGTAATTATTTTTATAATGATTGTTTCTAATAGTTTTTATTATTATCATTGTCATAATATTATTATTAATGTTATAACTATTATTATTAATAGGTTTCATCATTTTATTATTTGTTTCTTTTCTTTTATTTATTTAATTTCCTATCTTTTTTTCTCTCTTTCTTTTCCTCTCCCCTAACCCTACGCTTATCTCCGTCTGAGTGCGCTAGCCACCTCTTCCTCCTTCTTCCCAATAGCCACGCAGCATACTCAGCGACCTGATAAATCCTTTGCTCATTGCTCCAACACCCCGCACCTAGAAGCACCTCATGCACCCAACACCTATTTTCCATACACGCCACCTCCTAAATAGTTGCACATTCCCCACAGCGCCCCTTCCCTCTTACGCACTCCCCACGTGACACCCATGCTTGGTGCTCTGGCACCCCTCTGACCATTTGCTCCCAGCCGCGACCGCACCTCCCTCGAGGTCGCCCCTACCCCTGCCCTGCACTGGTCGTCAAGTCGCTCCATCTCTAGGCTCTCACCACTTATTGCGCACACCCATGCGCTAGTTGTTGCCACTCATTTCATCCCCAATTCAACCACGCCTATAGTTGGCTCCTTGTAGCGTGCACTCCGACAAGTCCCAGCACCGCCATAAGACCCCCTGTCGGTGACCCTATATCTTCCCCAACCACCCTTCATCACCCTCTCCAGTGAGCCACTACTCTCCCCCTATAAGTAATTTTTTTCTCCTCCTTTAATGTATGGTTATTCCATAGGTAAGGTTTAGCTTTTGTGGAAAAATCATTATATGTTGTCACCGCGTTTAGTGTTTTGGGTCAAATACGGCTTCCCGCGAGTTCGTTTGAGGTTTGGATGGTGCTTTTCACTAATTCTGAGCATGCATTTTAATTTTTCATTGGAGGTGAGGTATGAAACCTTTGTGTGTCACATTTAATTTTTTTTAATGACATATTGTTTTCTTGTGTGTAAATTTTAATTAATTAGTTTAGTATATGATCAAAATAATTTTTTGGTGAAAATTGATTTTAAAAAATAATTTAGTTACATTATATATTCTGCACCCTGTTTATGTGAATTGATGTTTTTTGCGCAATTACTTTATTCAAACATGTGGTCAAAATTTGAAGGGTTTTTCATGAAAAGGCCTAATTATCCTTGCTGGCCCATGTTCGTAGTTAATATTTTTTAAAATTAATTAAATGATGTTGGAGTTGGTTTCATGTGTTTAATGTTATGATATACTTTTTAAAAAGTTTGTTTTTTAATTTTTATTAAATGTTTAAATAAATTTTGTGGGTGCTACGAGCCTGGTTTTGAAAATGTGTTTAGGCATGTGTTTTTTTTAAATGTTGATCTCATCATGTCATGTGCTCTTTCCAGGTTGTGCACTCTAGGTGTTTTTCATAAAGTTGATTGTTGTCTCTTTAAAATTTTTAGTGATTTATTTTGGAATTGTGTGGTTTTTTGTACACACTTTAAAGGGGTTTAGTAAATATTATTTTTGGTTTGTTTTTTGTGTTGTAAACATGTCAAGGTGGTGTTTGCATTGTCCGTTCATTTGGATTTTTTTTGTTTGTGTTTATATACCTTTGTTTTTGTAAGTTTATTTTAGTTCTTTGGAGGGGTAACCCCGCGTTACCACTATCATCGTCTTGTGCATGCTTGTGAGCCTATGTGAGGCATGTCACGTTGTCATGTTCATGATGCGAGATATGGTAGGACCCCCACTTCACTTTCCTTTAAATTTACAATTTATTGATTATTGATATTTTATTAATATTTATAAATGGGAAATATTTTAATATAAATAATTTTTAATTGGTTATTTTGTGTAAAAAGCGCTAATTATTTTATACACGACACATGCAATATTTTCTTGATTAATGAACTCCTAGTAGTGAAGGAATTCCCATTAGGCCTTTCAAGAAAATTCATATAATTTCAAATGTAGTTCTGGTTTATTGATAAATGATTTATTTTGATGTGTGACTAAGCATTTTGGTTCTCCTGAGAAATGAGGATTTTCTTTAAAATGGGTGAAGGCCCATTTTTCACATTAAAAAAATAAATTATTTTGGAAAACTCTCTTTGGGGTGACTCAGAGATGATATTTGGTGTACATTGACTGCATGATTTGTGTTTGATGTTATTGTACTTGACTGACTTTGTTGACTCACCCCTTTCCTGTTTGTTACATGTGTTGACATGGGAACCTGGCATGGTAAGTGAATCTTTTAAGAAGGATTGTTACACTAGTTTAGATTACACATTTGTTAGTAGACCTTATTACATATTATACTATGCTATGGGATTGGGCCACTTGGTTAGTCCATGATGGGAAACACCGAGAATTAGGGTGTTATGACATAATTAAGGGTAGGCTTGCCTTTAGGATGAGTTACATGTATAGTAATTTCTGGATTGTTCACGTGCTTCTATGTTCAAACCATGTTTTATATAGTGTTTATTAGTGTCTGGCGGATGGCTGAGAGGTTCAGTTCGGTTACTATCCATTGTGTCCCACCTTTCCCATTGCCCTTATTGTGTGTTGTGAGTTGTGTGTGGTTGTCCTTTTTACTAACAACTGGAATTCGGATTTCTAAATTGTTTGCCAAAAATGTTTTAAAATGCAACACACGTCTTCCTATCAAACATTAAACTTTTTTTTAAATTAAAAAGAGGGAAACTGACTATTAAAAGTTTTAGAAATTACTGTGTGTGCGAAAAAAAATATTTAAATTAATTTTGTTCAAACCTAAAATTGGTAAATTATTTATTTAAAGGTAGTGCACTAGAAATAGTTTATTAGGGATTCCTACTGAGTTTTAATAGTCACACCTATTGTGTTTTCTTGTTTTTAGATTCCCTTTTAGGTTCCTCTCAAGTATGATCTCCATGGGAAAGAGTTGGTTGTGGATTGGTGAGCCACTCTCAGGGTCACAAGGAGTTTTGGTTGTGGTCAGGTTAGTTTGTGGTTGTTGTTGGTCGTTCTTTCTTTTCATGCTGTTTATTTACTTCACAATATTAAACTTTTCCAATGATTTATTTAATTTCAATGGGCGAAATAATTCCCAATTGTCCTCTATTGATGCCATGGCACTTGCCACTTTCCCTATAGGATCAGGAATGCCTCTCGGGCCATGTCGCAGACCGGATTTGGGGACCGGTTCAGTGTCGACCCGGTTTGGTTCGTGACAAAATAGTATTAGAGTAGGTCATCTCTTGGGAAGATCTTGTTTTTTAGAGTCACCATTGTTATTTGGGGTTGTCATGGTAGACGGGGTAGAATTTTCGGGACATGAGGCATATGAACAAGAAGGACGCCATGAACCCTTTCTCATTCGGAACATCGGGTTACCATGGAATGTTCGTTTTGATGGTGTATTTTGGTTCTTTTGAATTGTTTTATATTGGGAAATTAAATAGAATCTATGAAAGTGACCTCTGTGAGGTCGCATGGTCAGGAAATCCATGTAGATCTGGTGACATTAACCTCGAATGCTCTCATTGACGATGGTGTGACTGGTGTGTGGCCGCTAACCATATGTCTGAGTCACCCATCATCAGTAGTTTCCACCTAGTGAATCCATTGAATTTTCCTTCATTCTGAAAAATGTTTTTTGATGTTCTATTTTGTAAATTGGGAAAAGATGAAATTAAAATGGCAATGACCATGTTTGGTTATGTTATTTGTTTCCTTGTTCCTTAATTTTCACCCCACAATAGTTTGATGAATGCCAAAGGTGAAGCTTCGGGTGGTGTGCCCCTAGAAAATCCACCAATTGATCAACCCATAGACTACGTTCTAGAGTTCCAAAAGATTAACCCTCCTCTCTTTTATGGAATAGCAGAGCCTCTTGAGGTAGAGGAGTGTTTGCAGAAGATTGAGAGGTTTTTATGTTTCATTCGGCTACCTGAGTCGTTAAAGGTGATGTTGGATACCTTTATTGTTGAAGGCCCAACATGGAAATGGTGGAAATCCATGTCTCAGAATAAGCCTCAGAAAGATCTAACATGGGTGTTTTTCAAGTCACCGTTCATCCAACATCACTTCTCTGAGTTGATGATGTTGTGGAAGAGGATGGAGTTGTGTTATCTTTAGCAGGGTGTGGAATCAGTATTGGAATTCTAGCGAAGTTTCAGAGACCTAGTTCCGAATGATCAGTGGTTTTTGTAAATGATCCCAGGAAGGCTCGAAAATTTGAGTTTGGACTCTAACCTTAGCTGCAATCAAAAGTCAAAGATCTCAACCTAACACCCATCTCGGATGTTTTCGGGAAAGCCTTTTTGGCGGAGGTTGGGTTTGCATGAGGACTTGGGGTGGCGAATCCTCCTACATTAGAAAGAAGAGCCAATGATGGTGATAAGAAGAATGACAAGAGACATGATGCTGGTGGCATGGTAGTGGAATCAAGAGGCCTTCAGACCTTCACTATTCTTCTCCACAATGCAATGTTCTGATCTTTCACCATTGTGGTATCCAGGGTCACAAGATGCCGATGTGTGCGAGTGCTCCAAGACCCTGCCACACCTGGGGACGTTGGGGTCAAAAGTAGCGATTTTGATGCAATGTTACCAAGAAGCATGTGGAAGCTAGACTTAGCTCGTCAGAGTTGACCTCGTCCCATCAGCAGGAGTGGGGAAATGATTGGGGACATGTTTGAGGTTTTCTCATTGCAGTGATTTGACGGTGTAGTAATCGTCTCTTGTAGAGTTCATGGTATTTTTTTTCTTTCATTTTTCAGAATGGTTGTGGTTGAAATCATTGAATATTTTATTTTATTGGATTTGTGTTTGGTGAAATTCTGGTTTGTAGGTTAATTCTGGGAATTTCTGATGCATGACTGTGAGGTAGGAGATGCTTCAATCATCCGTTCTCTACCCATAGGCCTTGGAGTGATGTTGGCGCGTAGTCATGAGAACCCCAATTGTGGAATAGGGCCTCGTTTTAAACGTATTCCTTAGTTTGGAATGGATTGTTTTATTCTATGGGTGTGATGTCGTTTATATAGTAATGGTGGTAATTTTGATGCTCTACCAGTTCGGCCCTTCCCTTCTCCCCATTGTGGTGGGGGTTTTTGGTTCATGCAGAATGTTTTCAAGTCCAGTTAATCTCATCAGTTATTATTGTGGGGAGACCCACAATAGGTCTCGTTGAGTTACACCTGATGTAGTTTAGTGTTTTCCTGATACTTATGGCGGGGAGTCCGTTCGGGCCTCCCCATGTTAGTATCATAGTTTATTTTCATGTATCGTTTTGTGGAAGGTGGTCTCGTCTGGGGCCAAATAATCATATGTTAATACTTTAGAGAAAACACTAGTATTGCAATACACACAATGGTTCCATTGGACTAAGATTATGGGAATAAATGTTTGATGTGGTTTCGGTTTGTTCCTTGGTTGAAATGGATGGTTGGGTTCTATTCGGTGGAAATTAGGGTGATCATGTTTTAAGAATTAGTTGTGTGTCATGGGTCTTCATAGTCTATTTGGGTCGATCAACATGTGGCACTTAAAGATTTGTATTTGAGTGACACTTGAAGAGTTTCATCTTTGGGTCTTGATCTTGTGGTGGCATTCTGAGGGTGGAAAGTTTTATAGTAGGGAGAATTGTCACACCCAACCTATAAGGTATTTGAAAATTATTATTTTCATCGGTTTTAAAAATCATTGTCATGGTTCAGGTGGAATCTCGAATAGGATTTTCTAGTTTTGTCAAAAAATGTGTGTTTCCGAGTTGACATCACTGAGCTCCTGGGCGGAGCACAGTTTGGATACCCCACGTGGCTTTGCCCATGCAACGGAAGAGTCCACATGTATTTGAAAAATTAAAATGGATAAATATTATAATTTATTGCGTTACTAAAAATTTTAATGGTTGCTAATAATTTTATTTATTATCATTAAAATGAAATGAATATTTTTTATCATTGTTATTTATATATTTTTTGATTTGATTATTATTAATGTTGTAATTAAGGAATAATAATAATTATTATTGTTATTGTTATTATTGTTATTATTATTACTATTAATATTATTATTATTGATAATATTATTATAATAATTATTATTATTACAGGTAATCATTATAATGTCTTTGAATGTCAATAATTATTTTTATAAAGAGTTTTGCTAATTGATTTTATTATTATCATTGTCATATTATTATTATTATTAATGTTATAAATATTATTATTAATAGGTTTAATTATTTTTTTATTTGTTTTATTTTCATTTATTTAATTATTTTTCCCATTTTTTCACTTTTTCTTTTCCTCTCCCTTAACCCTACGCTTCTCTCCCTCCCAGTGTGCTTACTGCCTCCGCATCCTCCAGCCCAGCAGCCGCACAACACCCCACACAACCTGTTGAAGCCTTTGTTCAATGCTCCACCACCCCAGGCCCAGGAGCACGTCAAACACCCATTCTCCCTTCTCCATCCAGCTAGCTGCCACCACTTCCATTGTTGCCCTTTACCCGAATAGCCCCTTCCCACCTATGCACTCCCCGCACCATGCCCCTGCTCAGCGCTTCAGCACCCCTATGACCATCTGCTCCGAGCATCAAATGCTCCTCCCTCGAAATTGGCCCTCCCCCTACACTGCACTAGCTGTAAAGTCACTCCATCTTTGGGTCTCACCCCTTGATGTGCATGCCCAACCCCCATCTACAGTCTCTCCTTTATTTCCCAATCCTGCCGCACCTCTTGATGCATCCTTGTAGCACACGTTCCGACCATCCCTAGAACTGCCACAAGACCCCCTTCTAGCCACACTATTTATTCCCCAGCCTCCCTTCATCACCCTCTCCAGTGAGAGGCTAATATCCCCCTTTAAGTAATTTTTTTCCTCATCCATTTCTGTATGGTTATTCCATAGGTAATGTTTAATTTTTGGACAAAATAATTAAATTTTGTCTCCATGTTTTGTGTGTTGGGTCAAATTCAGCTTCCTGCGAGTGCGTTTATGTTTTTCATGGTGCTTTTCACTAGTTCGGTGCATATTTTTTCATTCTTCATTGGAGTTGATGTATGAACCCTTTGTGTGTCACCTTAAAATTTAAGTTTTCACTGAATTCTTGTTTTCTTATGTTTTATACGACGTAAATTTTAATTAATTACTTCAGTATATGATGAAATTATTTATTTTGTTTAAATTGAGTTTTAAAAATAATTTAGTTGTGTTTGATATTATGCAACTTGTTTTTGTGAAATGATGTTGTCTTTGCAATTACATTGTCCAGACATGTTGTCCGAATTTGACAGGTTATTCATGCAAAGGCCTAATTTGTCGTGATGGCCTTTATTCTTAGTTTAATGTTTTTGTATTAATTAAATGATGCTTGAGTTGGTGTCATGTATTTAAATCTGCGATATACATTTCAAAAATATTGTTTTATAAATTTTTAAATGATTTATTAAATGATGTGGGTTCTATGAGCCTAGTTTTGAAAATTTGTTTAGGCACGCATGTTTATTAAATATTGATCCCATAATGTTGTGTGCTTTTGTCAGGTTGTGCACTCTAGGTTTTTTTAATGTGGATTGTTGGCTCTTTAAAATGTTTGTGGAATCATTTTGGCATTGTGAATTTTTTTGTAAACACATCACGATTTTTAAAGGGGTTTAATAAATAGTAAGTTTGGTGCATTTTGTGTATTAAAAACATGTCGAGGTGGTGTTTTTATTGTATGTTCATTTTGATTATTTAACATCCTTGTTTATATACATTGGTTGTTGTGCATTTATTGTAGCGTGTTGGTGGGGTAAGCCCGCATTACCATTATCATTGGCTTGCGCATGCATGTGCTCCTATGCGAGGCATGTCGCATTGTCGTCTTCGAGCTTCGAGTTAAGGTAGTTCCCCCACTTCATCACCTGTAAATTTAGAATTTATTGATTACTTGATATTTGATTAATTTTAATAAATATGAAATAATTTATGACTATTAATTTTCGATGATTATTTGGCGTTAAAAAAGCCATTTATTTTATACACGACAATTGAAATGTTTTCCTGATGAACAAACACCTAGTAGTCAAAAAAGGCTCATTTGGAATTTAATCCTAATTCACAAAATTTCAAATGTATTTCTCGTTTATTGATAAATGATTTCTTTTGTGGAAAGAGCAAGAGTTTTGGTTCTATTGATAAATATGTATTTTCATTAAAATTGGTAAAGGCTCATTTGGCACATTAAAAAAATAAACTATTTTTGAATAATCTCTTTAGGGTGTCTCCAAAGTAATATTTGGTGTACGTTGATTTCATGATTTGTGTGTGATGTTTTTGATACATGATTGACTATGTTGACTGTCCCCTTTCCTGTTTATTATAAGTTTTGACATGGGAACTTGGCATAATAACTAAATCTTCTGAGAACGTTTGCTGCAATAGTTTAGATTACACACTGACTTGTTTCCCTTAATATGTACTATAATATGTTTGGGGATTAGGCCCCATGGTTTTTCCATCTAGGGAAACAATGGAAATTAGGTAATTATGACTTCATTGAGATTTGGCATGTCTTAATGATGAGTCACATGTATAGTACATTCTGGATTGTTCACGAGCTCCTAGGTTCGACCCATGTTTTATTTAGTATTTTTTTTTGTGGAGGACAGCTGAGAGGTCTAGTTCGGTTGCTAGCCCATGCGTGCCACGTTTTCCATTGCCCATTGTTTTGTTGTGTGTGGTGTGGGGTTTTTCAATTTACTAACAACTGAATTTCATATTTCTAAATTGTTTGCAAAAAATGTTTTAAAATGAAATGCACTTGTTCCTTCCAAACATGTAACTTTTTTTTAAATTAAAACGAGGTAAATGGACTATTACTTGTTTTAGAAATAAATTTGTGTGTAAATCCAATATTTTATATAATTTAGTTACATCCGGAATTTGGTAAATTAATTATTTAATGATAGTCCATTGGAAATAGTTTTTTGGGCACACCTACTGAGTTTAATTACTCACGCCTATAGTGTTTTTATGTTTTCAGATTCTATTTCAGGTATGACACAAGCTTGATCGTCGTGGGAGATAGTTGGTTATGGATTGGTGAGAGACTCTCAGTGTCACAAGGAGTTTTGGTCATGGTCAGGGCAGTTTCTTATTGTTGTTGGTCGTTTTTTCTTTTCGTGATGTTTATTTACATCACGATATTCTACTTTTCAACTGATTTATTTATTTTCACTGGGAGAAATTGTTCCCAATATTTCTCTATTGATTCCCTGGCAATTGTTCCCAGCCTAGGAGGATCGGGAACACCTCTCAGACCATGTCGCAGATCGGCTTTGGTGACAGGTTCAGGGTCAACCCAGGTTGGTTTGTGATACAATGCAGATACAAAAATATAATTCCTGATGCATCTAGTGCTGAAGTGTATCAACACATGTCACATAACTATATTTTAGGAAATCACAACAAATATCAAAAATATAAACTAAAGGGACCCAATTCTTCCCTAGATCCTCTATAGAATATCATATAGGGGAGAGATTGTAAAAACTGTGTCCTATAGAAAACACATACATGCCATCTCAACATGGCTATTAGGTCTTGGCTATCCATAGACCACCTGTTTCCACATAATCACGTGGTCCCCAACCCAAGCCCAAACTAAATAATCGAATCGATCATCATTATAACAATTATCCCCATAAGACAACACCCTTCCATTCCAATTTTCCTTGTCCTATCACACACATACCCTCTGAAACATGTATGGATGTCACCCATTAAAATCACTATTATAGGAATTGTATAAATAGATATGGAGTTATAATCTAATAGTCTCCAAATAATAAATTTATACCATATTAATATGATTAATATCACTGATCATTTTATCTATTTCACATTCTAGGGTGTAACATTGGATTCGATGGGTTATGGGGTGATCACACCCAAATATAATACTGTATAATGTTGAAGGGTAAAAGGATAAATGATAAGACTCATTTCAGTTTGTTTTACCTTTCCTTTAGGGAGAAAACATTATTAGAACTCCATAGTTAAGCGTTCTTGGTCTCGATAAGTGATCATGATGAGTGACCTAAAAGGATTATTCCAATGATGTGTGTGAGTGAGGAAATATGAGACTGAATGGACATGTGTTGGAATATGGGGATAATCATTAGACTGAGGACCTCTATGTGAATGTAAGTGGGATATAGGGAGGGGACCATGTGTCCGTAGTGATAATAGAGGAACCTACTAGGTCATCACCAAATATCCATGATATGGCTGTGTGTTTGTGCTATCATTGATAACTTGTTGTTACATTAGTATTAGTGTATGAACCCAAATGTATGTGTGGTGGCACTATCTATGTTTATTTTTAGGGTCCAAAATAGGGATGTATATCTCCATGTTGGAGTGGTTGAATATAGCACCCATGAATAAAATAGTTGAAAGAATATATGATTTGACTCATGCCAACAATGGTTCACCAATAATTGTATGATCTTATCAAATTAGAACTACATAGTAATGTGTTCTTTGACTGGTTTTGTGATGTTGATGGGTGACCTACTAGGAAGTGTCCCAGGGTATGCGTGAGTGGTTAATAAATAACACTTTAATGAATGTGTGTTGTACTATGGATATAATAATTGGGTTGAAAATATATTTAGGCATTTTGGTGGGTCCCAGGTTGGGAAACACATGTCTTGGAGGCAACTGGTGATTCCTTGGTGGTATTAGACCCAAAATCCATGCCGAGGTTGGGAGTATGTGTTGTCAATGGAACCCAGTAATAACTAAAGGGTACTAACCCATAACCTATTTAGAACATTATTCATCCTACAAAATTATTTCAACCTAGAAACTCATATATCATAAAACATTTGAGACCACATCCAAACCACGAATAATTACTGGGCCATAATTACCTAAGGGATATATCTCACTTTATTGATTGATAACAAATACACATTAGGGAAATAGATCAAATAAAACCTCATATATTATGAACATAGGGGAATCATGCCACCCAATAATTTCATATAATAGAAAACTATAGGGCCACATCCCACATTGGAATTGATACCATGATATAATGACTTGGTGGTTTTATACCACATAAGTTATTAATGAAACCAACACATGGGAGCCAGAACACACCCAGAGCCTCATATAACATGAACCCATGGGAATTTTACCACCCTATAAAATTATTTATCATCCATCCTAGACCACCATTTCACCCAAAACCATATATTCAATACTCCTAGGTCATCCCACCTTGAAACATATGATATATCATGTAACAAAATAATAGATTTTGTATCCATTCCAAGACCCTAAATACTTCCTAGGTTTTTCACTCGTGTTCAAATCTTTTATTATCATGAGATTCATACTATGATCTCACTATGTTATCCTCTAAATAAAATATCTATATAGAGTTATCTAACACTAGGGAAACATCTTTGTTCCACAAAGTCACATTATAGACCAGACACCACATAGGGGTTCCCTTCTCCCATTTCCATTTATGGGATAAAAATCATCACTTAGTGGAAGGATTTACCTTGATTTTTACATACACATATCACATCCATTTAAGAAACAACATAAATTTAGTATCGGTATTACCATACTGAATGGCATAATGGCTTTATAATTTTGGGTGTTACTCTATGAAAATCCCCCATTAAACCAACACAAAACCCCATTGTATTGTAACATCAATATGAGAGCAAAAAACACTACATGAATGGTAAATATAAACCACAAACCCATCCACTAAGGAATAATTTTCTCAAATAATGATTCAATATATATAGATGATCCATTAACCAAATACTAAAAACCAATATCTGTTCATTACATATTGAGTACCATGGGATCATAATAAACGTCAACTAAACATACTCTACTTCATTCCAACCCAATATGTCACATGATGTACACTAATTTTTAATATATCAGTCAGTAATGTATGAGGCATCAAACAAATGTTCAAGGGTACATCATGGACATTGAAATATTCGCTCTATTTTTTTGGTTATAAGAAAAATAAATAATTTTAAAATCCCAGTGAATCACATGAATGTGAACAAAATATATATTACATGCACATAAATAAATTCCTAAACATTAGTGTGAGGATCAAGGACCCCATATTATATACCAAAAGATAACACCCTCATTATAGACGCTCAACCAGTATCACCTAAGAATATCAAATCCTTTTCAAATATCATATAGTAACAAAAAACCCAATTGGATGTTATGATACTAGAAATAATTAATACTAAAAAATTATATGTAATTATTTAATTTAAATAATAAATGAATAATATATTAAAATATCACTGAGAGGATCCACTCAATGATGCATATAATAGGGGAATGTGAATTCCCGTATCAATCACCCAATCAATCCAAGAGAATAATCTTTATCACAAGACACCAATTCCCTAAAAATTCAATTTAATTAAATGAAACCCTAGAAGACTTTATATGGTGACATAAATCCACACAAATATCTATAAACAGTGTGCATTCTTCCCTCTATGATATCAACCAACAATGCTTATTAAAATATCATCAGAAAAGCCTAATTCCAACATGTTTTAGTAGAATCATCATCAAAACCAAATTTGGAAAAACCAAGGAAAATAGATATATATCTTCGAAAATAATTAATGGATAAATTGGAAAGAATAACCTAAAATTATATGACAAAAAAAATAATTAAACAAATTTCATTGGGGAATCAAGTGATAGAAAGAAAGGTGGTGAGACGATTGATAAAAATGTTAACTTTTATATAAAACGGACCAAAATATGAAGGGGATTGATATAAAATATAGTTCTACACGGATTAAAATATATGGAAGAATACCCTTTACAGACTTTCCCATAGTTGTATGATTTATATCTCCACACACTGAGGGTTAACAAAATCCATTTGGTTGTGTTGAAAAGACCCACCATCAAAAACGTAAAATAGTTTAATTACAAAATCCAAAGGTAAATAACCCTTTAATCCATTTATAAACCTATTCCTCCTCATTACCATCCATATTGATCCTCATAGATTTGATGAAACACTTCCCCCTAAAGAAACTATCACAATATGGCCACTTAAGCTGGGGCATGGACTTATCCCTTTTGAAAAATTTAAAAAATCATATACAAGGTTTTAAACTATCATGATTTATCCCTTATAATATGAAATAACCTTGTGTAACAAATTTTTATTTTAAGAATATCATCATACATGCACAGCAGATAATAACCAAACAGGATGAGGCATGCTTTCCCCATTTATTATTTTCTCCTTAGAAAAAAAATTACATGTGAAAAAATAATCTCTGAGCTCCCCAAGGGTGTGGAATTTTCTAAAACATAATAATTCTATAGAAATTTCATTATATACCTTCATTTACATTCACATGATTATTAAAAAATTATTATGAAACTATAAACATTTCCAACAATTTTTCACAAGTAATCTCAAAACTAAATAATGTCAATCTGAATTTCGATTCTCAAAACACCCCTTACTATGGGATTTTTCTTTAAAATCACCCATAAATTTCAGAATCAATAATGAAACATATAATTACATATTTCCCACTATAATTCTTCTTGAAGTTGAGAAGCCACAAGATTCCATGACTCATCATTCTAGACATTCCTCGGCTATCCATTAACGACTACATTCTTTATTCTATCAGGGAAGGTTAATAAATCTTATTCTGGGAACTCTAAACACTATGCTTCAATAAAAATCATAAGCCACGATACCCACTACTCAACATTAGTAGTATATCGATGGAACTCAACTCCAACCAACTATTTTGAGACACCATATCTTTTTCAACTAATTCATTCTTAGAATGATATTACTCCGCAACGTAAGACTCTCCTCACTACATTTAAATATGATTCCTGGTGAACCCAACCAAGTGGAATACCGATCAAAACACACATTTATAGTATTATCAACATGCCTAATGTATTTTCCCCTCATCACATCCTGCCTCATTTGAACTCATTTTTTGAATCCTTTTAAACTCGATCCACCATTGAAATAATATTATGTACTCATAGATTACTAATTACATATCCCAATCATTATTACATTTTTTAAGAATCCTAGGCATCCATATTTAAAAAAATAACAATGATATCATCCAAACACACAAATCAATTAATAAAACTAACACTCAATACATTTCTAGTAATTTAACATAACCACCCACACTGACCATCATACACTCACCAAAATAGTTGTTCCATATCTTATTTAAATTACTCTCTAATAAATCCTAATTCTATATCATTACAGATGCCGACATGTAGATTACATCCAATTTTACATATAAAAATAAAATTCTGTACTCACCCTAGAGGATTATAAAATACATTATTCATATTAATCAACATCCTATTGATATCATGATTATTTACCGGATGGCCTTATGACATCCAAGACAAAACAAACACTAGGTACATACCTCCCTAAAAACTCCGACTCTCCCCACAATAAGAGTAATCATATTAATTTTTTACTGAAACAAAAAACTAATCTCTATTACCCATAAATCAAAAATTACAAAACATATTGACTAAATAAGGACTCTATTCACATAGAAAATAAAAAAAATAATCATTAATTTATTATTTTTCCTAGAACCCCATGAATTAAATCGTAGACATAAAATGAAATCTAAAAACAATTAGTATTAAAACCTTTAAAATAAAATGGTTCATTACACATTATAATGATTCTATTATAGTACTCAAGGAGAAAAAATCCAGATAGTTTCCAAATAAAAAAATTACTCACACTTCTTCATCGAAGATCATCTGTCATAACAACCATATTTTTTACACAACCTATAACATACCATACAATGGTATGCCAATAAATCCCTGATATGAACTATTATCGTTAAAAACACTTATACTAGTAATAACAATCATAGGAGACTATTTTAATGATCATATTATAAAATTCATCTATTTTATGTTCCCAAATGAACAAAAGTCCAATCCATATCCCTAGTCATACTTATGTGAAATTTTATAGGAAACAATAAAATGATCATTGGAATAATATCAATGATATCAACAATTAATGGGTATCCACTACCACACCATCATCATTGAACAACTCTGGTTCCAAGATCCAAGAAATTTTTCCATTTACATGTACAAAATTCCATCACTGATTTAAAACTAAATAAGTACCATGTGTTACACCGCACACACTATAACATTCAAAATGTTGCTTTTCAAAAAAAAATCACACTAACACCCGGTCGCTATATATCAAGTTAGAGTCCCTCTATGATCTTCTTTATGGTTTATATCCTCTATTGAACATAGTCTTTTCCAATCCCGGTATGTGTATTATTCCATAAAACCTTTGCATGCATCCTAAATCCTTCTACAATGAGAAACATGTCATCATACATAGACACACTCATATAAACCACAATCAAAGATACATTCCATGATTGTAGATTTAACAAATATTATTAATCAATTCAGTATTTCTTGTAAATCATATATTTCCCAATAATGCTATGTCCAATCACATAAATACTCATCACTTGATCATTATTCCAAAAAACCTAAGGCATTTACGCACACTATAACAATACAAGATTCGACCATCTTGGATCATGAACCATTAAACCATCAGTAACCACAACTAAAATCAATATTTCTATGAATTTAAACAATCATTCCCTCAAAACCTAAAACATATCATATCTCAACACACCCACTCCAGCATTTTCACATATACATATTAGTAACTACATGATGAGTCAACCACAGACTCTTGGGAAACTATCTTCATTGAGAATCCATATTTTAGTATACACCACAAGTAACATGTTACACCATGTGAATATAATGAAATCATATGATTATTATTTTTAACGAATATATCCCTGATCACGTGGTTCAATTATTAATAATTCCATAAAATAATAAAATTATTCACACTAAGTAGGTTGTCATTGAAACATTATGTATCCTGACTCTGTCACAGTCACCCATAAGTTTTCTATCACTAATGTATATAATACATGTACCATCCAACATTGAGAAACCATACACCACTTTCATAGATGGATTATGTAGCTATAATTGGAGATTATATCACTTTTTTCTATTGATGACATACTATGAGAAAATATATTTTAATTTTTTGTTACATTCATACAAAAAATTATTAGACATTATTTTTTTCATGAATTTTTGGGTCCTTTATAGGGGTACTCTTGGGATTTCAAAAAAAGGTGATACCCATGGGGATATTCCGGATAGGTTCAATGATAGGGAATAACATTTTGTTTGGCCCAGGAAACCATGTGGCTCACAATGGTTTTGTGGAAAGGGAAACACAGTTTTTAAGAACCTTGTATCCAACCCTAAAAAATATTTACCACAACCAATTGGGGTCATGCATGGTTGAATCTATTTTAAACTAATAAAATATCCAAATTTTGCTCCCCAAAAAGAGGCTATAAATATTGTATATGGTTTAGGTGAATGGTTACCTTTGATATTGTAGCCACTATAGGAAACTAAGATCATGGTTTTTCAATGATCAATTTTTTTAATTAAAAATTTTCCATTACCAATTGAAATATATAATTTCACATAGCCTCTTATATTCTAGAAATAATTCCCACAAAGAATTATAGAGGCTGTACTCATGGTATTTAAGGTGATTATCCGTCATTCCGAACAGACCATCTAAAGTTATGTAGCATTTTCATCAGGATTTTTTTATTTCTTCTTATATCCTCATTGGACATCATCTCATATAATAATGTGGATCCAATAGTTGTTTTGTAAACCATATCTAATTGAATTGATAGTTTATTGAAGTTTTTACAGTGTATCTAGAATTGTGAGAAACCGATCTATTATACCATGGAAGTCGTTGTTATGGTTTAATAGTTCTACCTCCATTCATGAGGTATGTTTTTTATACAAATGATTAATTATATTAGTTTTTTTGTTATTGTAAATTTACAATGGTATGTTCGAAAAAATGATTCATTTTTAGGTTTCAATGGATTTACTGAAAAGATACATGTTTAAAATATGTGTATCTTTAAATGTGGGGTTTTTCACACCTTGTGTTGGAATAATATTTTGAATGGTTTTTTGGATTTGAAAACAGAACTTTGATCACTAAAGTGGATTTTGTTGGCTTAAAATATGGATTTATAAATTTTTATCATGGTTCTTCATATGGATTTTAAAAAACATCGAACATTGGGATCATTGGGTGAATCTATAAAAAAATGTCACTCGCGTGTTATGTAATTATATTAGAGGCATTATGATATTGATATAAGATTGAAGAAATCAATGTCACATGGTACCAACATCTGTATTGTTTAATATTATTTTATTTATATAAAACATTCCCATAGGATATGGCCAATTTTGTTGTGCTTTCTTCCATTATTGTTTTTATCACATGATAGATTTAGTCACATATTATTCCTCACAAGTTTTCACATTAGGATGTATCACATGGTTTATCATGATTGATTATTTTGCGGATATCTGTTTACATAAATTCATTTTTTTTTTGAATGTAATTTAATTTTTTATCACATATACCTTACATATTATTATACATTTCAATATGAATGGATATTAGGAATAAATGGAAAAATTTACAAATGGTGTTGGAATTACGAGAAGCCATTGTAAAACTATATTAATTTTAGAATCTAGAACTGCAATTTATTGTTGTTAAAAATTATAGAGACACTATGGTATTATCGAAATATGATATTTTTCCTTCATCCTATATTTATCTTTGTGAAGGTGTAGTTGTATTTTTTCAGGACCCATTAATGGGAAGGGAATCTAGTATCATATAAATTTCACTTTTAGTTGTTTCAATTATAGAGGATAGTTTTTGAAGTCATGGTTTGTCACATGTAAAATTTTTGATGTAGTAATAGTATAAATTATATTCTATATATTTTTATTATAATGTGGGGGTCCTAGATATATCTTTTAATTCAATTATGTATATTAGTTACATGTCTTTTATTTTTTTTAGATGAGATTTATTTATGTTATCTTGTTGAACCTCACGACCATTATGTATCAGAACATGTATATTTTCAAGATGAATTGTGTTGGTTTATTAAAAATTGATATCAACGTGATTATTATCCTGAATTTTGTAAAAATTATTGGACGTTTGTTCCTTTTCATGTGTAGATTTGTTTTAGGACAATCAAGATTTTGGAAACTAGTGAAGAAGGGTACCTAGATAATTCAAATTTGTATTTGAGCTCGAGTTTAAGTGGGTGGATAGAAATTTAATAAAATGTTTGAAACATATTTTTTAAGTTAAAATGAATAAATTGGATTTGAAGATATTTTAAATTCTGTTTTATCTTCATAATGTTTTTATAATTCATGTTTTTTTAAAGTTCATTAACTTTTAAGGCATTGTCAGGAATTCTGAAACTTGTTTCGAATGATTGGGAATATTATCAACAGTTGAATGTCCATTTTATTGTCCAAAATAGGCTATGCCTATGACGTTATATCTTCTAAATCAATGAGAGAATTCTAAATGATAGGATCTATATGAGAATCATCTAGTGGAACCTTCTTCGATTAAAGTCAAAATAATTATAATTTAGACTTTAGGTAAAGTGGTTGTTAGGTATATATGAGGACCCATGGATCTTGGATTATAATATTCTAACCATAATCCTCCCATATTATGTGGAGATAAGGGAACCCATGAATCTGATGGGTGTACTATGAAATTTTAGAGCTTTTTTAGATTTTCAAAGAATCTTGAGGACACTAAGGTGGGTTTCTCTATGTATATTCCTGATGGAATATGAAAGAGATGGTGGGACTCCACCATTCATGAAAATTCACATGAGTACATTACCTATATGTCATTTCAGAATCTCTTCAGAGAGAAGTTTTAAACAGAGATGTTATTTGTGGAGAATACCCAAGAGAAACTGAATATAGGGAAAGGGTAACATATTATTCTTGATTATTCCTCCCATTTTTCTGAGTTGGTTTGTCAGCCACCCATGCTTGGTAGTAATGAGTACCTAAAGGATTGATGATATGAGTTGTTATTGAGGCCATATATTCAGATGAAGATTATTATGATATGTATTCTGACCTTCATGTATATTTTCGACAAAGATTATTTTTCTAGGGAAAACATCGATGGATTGACTATTTTTGGTGGATCATTAATTGGAAAAGTTATTATCTATTGTGTATTCAAGATTTAAAATAATGTTCATGGGTGATTTATTTTTTTAGGAATTTATTTTGGTGTTTTTTCAGGGAAGATTCTATTTGTCTTATTACCATGGGTAATGAATGGTTATACCATGGTTATATATTTTGAGAATCCTAAACCATTCATCATTGTTTTAAAACCATTCTTGAAATTAATTTTGGTGAATGGAAATTATGGGTTTGTATGGTTGGATCCACTCGAACTAGGGGTTCACTGGTTATTAATGATTCTTCTAATAGGGGTGGGCCTAATCCACATACCAATGGGGATTTTTATGTCTCCATGACCGGATGAATTTAAAGGCTGAAAAATAAATTTTTATAAAAAACGAGGGAAAAGTCCCTTCAAACACAAAGTAGTCTCAATGAGATATGTAGTGATGAAGGGCAAGGGAATCACCTTGGACATACATTATACATTCAGAGGGAAGAGAACCCACATAGTCGAAGAGAATAAGAGGGTCAACTGAGAATCTAGCCCGAGCAATAGTGTCCGTTGAGAAGTTTTCTTGCCGCCAAATCTGTCTCACCATCTGATCGCCATTGGTATCAAGGTAGCAACATCTAGTTATGTAAACCAAGTCCCAAGGAGCGGGACAATTCCCTTGAAAAATCATAACCAAAACCTCAGAGTCATACTCGACCTCTGTCACATGAAAGTCCAATCGTTTACACAAGATAAGACCCGTATGAAAGGCTCTAGATTCCGCACCCAGTGAGCAACCACTGCCATAGAAGGCACTGAAACCGAACGAGACAGAGACCCTGGAATCCATGAGAAGCCCCCACCCCGGATATTTCCATTCATAAACGATCCATCCACATTAAGTTTCAGGCCATTTGAAGGGGGGACCAGCCAATCCATCGTCCTCTATTCCGATCAACCACAGCCATTAAACTCATCACAATAGACAGAACAAGAGGATAACATCCCCCCGTAAGAATAGAGTCCAACTCAGCATGCAATGATCTAACATGCAGGATGAGATAGTTTCGAGAACATATGTGGCCAATTTGGAGCTGGTTGCGGGCATCCCATAGAGTCCAACAGATGGTGGAGAAGATGAACAACCGAACCTTGGAATCCATGCCACTCTCCATGCCATGAAACCAGGCCGAGATGAATGAATGCAAGGAGAACTGGCCTGTAGAGATGATTACCTGCTCTTTAAAGGCAAACCAGATGATGGTAGCCCATTCGCTCTGAAAAAACAGGTTCTTGGAAGACTCTTCCATAGAATAAATATAGCAGTAGCAGCGGGAGACCAAATAAATCCCCCTTCTTCAGACATTTTCATTCGTTGGGAGTGCCTGATTTATCATATGCCAAAAAAGAAAATTCATTTTTGTAGGGAGATCCCTACACCAAAGATGATCCCCCACTGGTCATGATCCACTGTTGCTCGACCCAGTGTAAATTGGACTAAATATGCTTTTATGTGACCCGCATGTCAGGTGGTGATAACTGACTTTGATTTTGTGTAGGTTCTTTTTATATTTGACTATTATCATCATCATTTTTAGTTATATATTTTTTTATTTAGAAACCCATGTTTACCTAGGTTAGAGGGACTCTAGATCAGGATGGGAAGGACATTTTGATCATTTTTTGTTGATAATCACAATACAATTTTCAGAGAAGTTTCCTAATTCCATTGAACATTGTATATTAGAACCTCATCCTATAGTGGTGAGTCCATACCCTAAGGTATTTCAATAAAATTTCATTAGTTTACCACCAATGGAGAAGTGAGGTTTACTATAGACATACTATCTAAAATGATGCCCATTTCTTTGACATCATATCAAATAGAACCTACTGAGTTAGTGGAAGACAATTTATAGCTTTAGGATCTTAAGTATATGTGATATATTCATCCAAGCATGTCAAATGGTATTTTCCTACCCCTTTACTAAGAATTAATAGAAGAGTATCAGAAATTGTGAGGAATATATAAACATTAATCAGGTGTCCATTATGAAGATTATTCATTTAGGAACGACTATTTATTTTTTGACCATATTATAGGTGTATATTGGGGTTTTCCAATTATTTACCATCATTTATGGTACCAATAGTAGAGATTATAATAAGAGGATATACATAAGATATAATTTATGATCTAGTATGAGAATTTAGAGTTTCTAGTTATTTCATTCATTCTCGGAAACATTCTTATGATATTTACTAATTTGATAAAAACAATCTTTCTTCTGCATTTGGACTCTTTTAATTTGGTATTCATAGATTATATTTTAGTCCCAAAAATATTATATGATGAACATGTGGTCCATTTTTATATCATTCATAAAACCACAAAATAATATATTAGATATAGCAATAAATTCAAATATAATTTTTCGATCCATGATGAATATTATATAGGGAATTTAATATCAGATATGGGAGTAACTATGGATCCAAAAATGAACTCAAGTATGTCATGGTTGAATCCAATAAATGTTATTGAGATTTGGATCTTCTATGGTTTAACTAGTTTCTATGTACTTGTTTTTCAGGATTTCTATATGATCACAAATTTGATGGATTATTTAACTGTAAATGGTGTGAAGTCTATATGATATTTTAGATATTAGAGATCTTTTGGGGAAAAATGGGAGTATTACTTCAATAATAATTTTGATTATTCTCGAACTGGGGTTAGGTAAAGATGTATTCTTTGATGATTATTGTATATGTTTGGGATGTATCATAATATAGGGAAAACAGGTGGTGGCCCATGTATCTCCCATGATACACCATAACGGGATCAACTACCTCACCCATGATCTTGAGCTTGATATAGTTATGATTTTACTCAAAACATGGCATCAATATCTCTTTAAGGATATTTTTAAATTATATACTAATAAAAAGATCCTTAAATACATTTTCACTCAAAGGGATTTTAACTGAGACAAAGATGCGCAGTGGACTAACATCTGACTATTTATATTGACATCTTATGCACTCATAAGATATTGAATACAGTTTTCGATGCATTAAGAAAAAAAATAACCAAAATAAGAAATTAATTAATCATTTGAGGGTGGTATCTAATTTGATTGTTTCATGAGATGATATTGGGAGTGTTTGATTTTGTTGAACATGTGTTCTTGACATTTTTTAAATATGAATCAAACTGTAAATATTTATTTCATCATTAATAAGAGAAATACATTGATTACCAATGATTTAGTAAAATAGTTTACGGTGGGTGGTCCTGGAGTGAGTTTTCATAGTCTCCTAGTGGATCTTTTTGCATCATTAAGAGGTTGGTTATTCCATTTTTTCTGATGTAGGAGTCAAAGGGGAGTGGAAGCCATCATTATTAGTTTATAAACCATGGATATACAAGATTTATCATGACATGAGACATCCGTATTGGTGTTAGAGGTGAGTAATTTATTTTTATCACTCGTATCACGGTGTATCACTTGTTATAAAATTAAATAGTATCATTAAATACTAGCTGTTTTCTTGATAAATTTTCCAATTTTGGTATGGATGGGGGATGATATTTTAAGGAAATTAGTTATTGTTTTTCCACAAACACCAAGGGGGGATGTTTTGATAAGGGTGGTAATTTATTTACATAAAAAATCAACATATGTATTACGAATTAAGGATATGATGAATGTGGAACAACTCAGATACTTGTACATAAGAATGATTATGATAATTCATGGGGTTCCCCATGTGGTTGATTTTGACAGGGACCCGAGTTTGACATCCAGGAAATTCAAAGGATCTCAGAATTTGATGGCTTAATAGTTGATATTAGTCATGGATTTTCATCCACAAATGGATTGACAGATAGATAAAGCTATCTAGATACAAGAGGAAATTCTTCAGGCAAGCATAATCGATTTTGGTGGATCATGTGATTATTTTCCTATGGTAAAATTTTCCTATTACAATAGTCATTAATGTTTGATTAAGATGGTTACCATTAGGGATATTTATAGGTGGCCATATATATATCCCTTATACTGGGATATGTTGGGAGAGAGGACCTTCTTTGGGAGGAGTCTATTTTAGGATAAGATGTAGAAGGTCTAAGAAAGAGGTTCATCGTAGCACAAATCCAATGGAGATCTAATATTGACCATCATCATTATCCTTTAGTGATATAATTTTTTTTATAATGTTTTTCATATAGTATCTCCATACATGGTACATCATCAGTTTGGTATGAAGATTATGTTAGCACCAAAATTTATTGGACCCTTTGAGACTATGGAGTAACTCAGAACAATGTCACATTCATTGGACATACCATCTCTCCTAACTGTGATCCTTGAAATTTTTTATGTTTCCCAATAAAAGAGGTTTCTCCTAGATCCATTCCATCATATTTAATCAGAGGATGTTTATATTGATCTAGATACCACCACTTTTGGGCTACTAGATTAGATTATGGATCAATAGGAAAAATAGGGATGATATCCACATATTTTTTATCCCTGATAAAGGTCACTATTATCAATTATTTTCCTATCAGTAACAAATAATATATTATCAGTTCTCTAATTAATTATTTTTAATTTTTTCATCCAAAAAGAAAACATTAACACTAACAAAATGAGCTCTGATTAATGATAATAATGGCACTTATATAATCCACTACCATTAGTTTCAAAATGATATTAGTTATATTTGACTCAATTCAAGGAAGATCATAAAAAATCAGAAAAAAATTAAATTTTATTTGATATATTATATCAATTATAAATGATAATTTATATTTAAATTTATAAATCATTCCAATAATTATATAACTTTAAATAATATCCATAATAAATTAATTACACTAATTTAAATTTTTCTCATTATCAAAATAATTAATAAAAAAATATATAAAAATTATATCATAGGACTTCACAAACATAAAAAACACTTATACAAATGAAGCTTTTGAATTAAATTAAATAATTACTTTTTCAGTAAAATAAGATAAAATATAGAAAATATATATAGAATTAAAGGATTATACAATCAATGATAAATTTCAATTCGAATGATATACAATTACATAATAAATGATTAAAATCATAAATATGTTATTTTTTTAAATTATAAAATAAGTACTTGGCATTTAATTTGTTTTTAGTCTGTGATGTACATTTTGAACTAAAAATGCATTTTTTAAATTGAAACACATACATTTTGTCACACTGGACACATCACATGTTAGGTTGATGTTATGTAAAATAAATCATGTAAAAAATAAATTATTAAATTTTTACTAATATATTAATAAAATCAGAGAATATTTTATAGTATCTAATCATCTATTTTCATTTTTACCTAAAGCATCACATTAAAATAAAAACATACACTTACTGTAATACAAACCACAACATGTGTCAGATTATCATAGAGTTAATTCATATATTTGAAAAATAAATTATCAATATTTTTTCTTTATTATCAAAATAATTCATGTTCATTTTATCATATTTGAGTATATGTCATGTGTTTTGAACAAAAATATCACATTTAAATGAAGGAATTCACTTTCAGTCATACAAGATACACATTATGTCAAAATGAAATGTTGTTAATTTATATATAAATAATAATTATTAATAATTTTACAATTTTATTATTTAAATAATAGTGTTTTTCAAATCATTGAGTATGTGAAACAAATTTCTAATAAAAAGTTTAATTTTAAATGAAAACATATTGATTCTTTCATATCAACACAAAAATGTATTAGATTGAAAATATGTTACTTCTTATATAACAAAAATTAATTATAAAAATTTTATATAATGTATTAAGACAATATTAGTTCATTTTACAAGAATTTGGTACAAAGAATGTGTGATGTCTAAAAATGAATCATTTTAACTGAAAAAATTAAATTTTAATCATATTGACAACATCATGTATCTTATTGATGCTATATTATCTATAACACATCAAAAATGAATTATGGAAAAATTTTATGTTGTATAAGGATAATCCAAGAACGTGTTTGATAGTTTTGAGTATGTGACACATGTTTTTTGCTAAAATGTAACATATAAATAAAAAATAAACACTCTGGCATATCAACCACACAATGTTCCAACTTGAAATATGTTTAATTATTACACATGAAATTTAAACATCGTATACTTTATTATTTATGAATATAAAAATAAATAGATTTATTTTTTTTATGGGAGGCTCCATTTGTGAACTAATATTTAAATTTATATTTTTAGAGTTGGATTGTCATAAGAAGATGATTTTGGATATGGATATAGGCCTGAATAATGTTTTCGGTTCCTGATTGGATGTTAGATAATTTATAAATAGAAATTTAGCTAAATTATATTGTAGCTTCACCACATCCAGGATGGGCATGCCATGGTGAAGGTGAACAATCCAGGCTGATCATGGTGACCAGCTTTTTGGTGGAAATGGATCCCAAATAATTTCTATTGGGAAATTAAAATGTTGTATATGTAATGTTCTTGATGTTTTTTTGGAATTAAATAAAACTAAATATAAGTTTGTTTTTATTTGGGGTGTCTTGTTGTCCAAATATTACAAGGTGCTTCTCCTATAGAAAACACCATGACCCACACACCACAGCCCACCCAAAATGTGGAACATTCTATGGTATGAGGGAAATACCCCTTATAAAAAATAATTATCATTTAGGGGTGAGGGATTTACTATGGAAATATGAGTGTTAAGGGTTCTAAGAAAAACCTATAAGAATTCAATATTATGTTGAAAGTCATTTGTTTCACTCTATGTAGATTTAATTTTTTTAGGAATACCACATTTTACTGTCTTTATTTTAATACCCCACTCCAATAATTTTATTTCTTACATGACTGAACAAATATGGGTTCCCCCTTACCCCTATATACATCCATTCAATTTATTTGTGGTGTTGTTTTATATAGATTTAATAGATTTGGTTTTGAGAATCATCTACCAACTTCAAAATTTTCCTCATATTTTACCTCACAATTTTATGTTGTTTCTTATATTAGGGTATCAATGATTAATCCTAAAAAACATTTTGGTATCAAAATTATATTTCTATGATCACTCTCACTTCAGAAAATGTATTTCTTCATATATTGATTATATGATGAATCATGAAATGACTATTATGGTATTTTGTATATAGATTTAAAAGGGTTTTATCCTAAATTAAATTATATTAGAGATTGAATTGATGGAACATATTTGTAATTTTTCCTATCATGGTGTCAAGAGTATGACAACGACATTTCATGTGTGGCTGATATCTGTTTCTGTGTGCGATGTTTTCTAGATGTTATTTAGTGAAATTATGCATATCAGAATTAATTTATATAATTAACTAAAACACGATAAATTAATTATAAATGGTCATAAAAAATTATTTTTTTATTTTTCAATGAGTTATGGACTTCTTGTATTTGGAGATGCTTGTTTGGACTTTGAAAATCATGGGTGAGAGTAGTCAGGATGCACTCAGTGGTAATTACTCCAAATTGAGTAAAGTGGTCACTCAAAAATATCTCTTTATGAAACCAACATTGATATATTGTATGGGATAATAGTTCTCTCCAATAAAATAGATTGAAATTCGTTTTTACATTAATTATATTATACAATGAAAATATTTTTTATTGATATTATATAAAATATAAAATGTATCGAGGTCAATCATAGAACCACGATTATTGGAATGATATCTCATCCACTGATGGCCAGGGGCATGGATAGGATACAATTCATTGAGAAATTGGTACCTTGACGGTAATAATTAATGCTAACTATGGTGAAAATTATATTTTAGACCAAGATAGATTCCCACATCCCCTTTTAATAGAGAAGAGTTATGAATTCAAATGATGTTCTTGAGTAGGCACTGATAAATCCATGATATTAATTATTTACTTCAAGGTAGTTGAGATGAAAATATGGAACTCATTAACAACACATTAAAATGTGATTACCTTGGAGGATATTCATGGTATAGAATGAATATTGTAATATTGGGAGTTCAACAAATTTATGACTGAGGACGAACCTGGTTATTGAGATGGAATTATGCCATATTTTAGGATTGATGCATGTAGGGATTATCATACTACATTAGTGTGGTAATTAGATAATTATAATTATGGTAAGTGGTGTTTTGTGCTCTAAATTTGGGGATTGGATTTATATATTGATATATATATCAAGGATCCTGAGGGGATAAGTCTTGATATAACATCAACAAGATAATTGAGGAGTATTCTCGAGTGATATTTTAATCACAAAGAGGGCTCACATTGTAATGATTATAAAGGATTGAATTTGTTACATTACAACCCAAATTTATAATGTGATCCAAATTGAAATATAGTGGTAATGGTGGAATGTGAATTGGAGAGGATGTTCTTGATTTTGTGAGCCATGATTGGGATTATGAGAACCCCTAAACAGATGAGTATTTTGAGATATAATGGTAGGTTGTACTACCATGAAATCTACCAAAATTATTTCTTAAGGATATATGGAACTTATTGGGAAATCCATTAATATTACCCAATTATACCTACAGTCATAGAATTAATTTGGAAATACCCTTGGATTCACCATTGATTAATATTGATATAGAGTACCATAGGAGGACCCCATAAAATTTGGGTTTATTCCCAAATATTATGTGATTCCGAGGAAGCTCATTGTATCTGATTGTTGATCCAGATACTATTAGTATCCATTGAAATGTCCTAGGATCCATCAATTTATCCTAAAAATATATGAATAGGTTGCACAATCCCCTTGGATTTTTACTTTAGGTTTATATGAAATTACATGGTTTTTGGGATTTTTCCTTTGGGTCTATATGATTTCATAAGGACATCTATCTTGGAATCGGTGACATGCCTTACATTTGTGGAATTCCAAAAATAAAAAATCTAGATTCTTCCATTTCTCTTTGATAAAACATTGATTCCTAAGGATATGTCTATATATACACTATTTACACATAATAATTTTATTTTTTATTTTTTTAATAAATATGTTACATTATTAGAGACACTCAGGTTCTAGGAGAAGTAGGTTTATTTGATCTCTAGTATTATTTTATAACATGTGGATCTATAGTGGTAACATTATTTATAATTAAATAATAAATTTATATATTCTATTCAGCATACCAAATTCATAAAAATTGTATTTTCTTGTTATTTATGAGACCATGTAGGTTGTACACTACCTTTTCTTACTCACACCTTGCTTAGGAGACAATGACACATGGGAACCCATGAAAATCTTAATTGATAATGCGATTATAATGGGTAGAAAAATATTATTTCAGGATCCTGTGGTACATCTAGGAAGAGATTTGGTTATGGGATGCATTGAAACATAGGGATGGTAATATATCCCCTCTATTAATTTAATTCTTTTATTTACATTATATATGTTATCAGACTTGTGGGTTGTTAGTCATTGTTTGTTCACATGAGAATGAGTCTTAATGAATGAATACATTCACAAAAAATTTTATTATAACATTCCATTTTGAATTATCAATTTAATATATTTTAATTTAATTATATTTGATACTTATTATCTATATTATACTTTTTAACCCACTAATATGGGGGTATCCTATCAGTAACGTACAACCCTAGATCCCCACTATGACTTTGTGGCCTCTAACATACAGGGTGGTGGACATAATTTCATGTAGCTATCTTGTCAAAGACTCGCCTTCATATTTTTGGAAACCAAAATATAATTCATATGATCATAATTTAAATTGAGAAATTTTTTAATTATTATTATAAAAGATGATTTTTTGGAAGAGGAGATATAGAAAAACATATAAATGTTAATGGGGATCTAATAGTTATTAATTTACTAACAAATTTTTTTCATCTTATTAATGAGTGTTTTAGTTATGAATAATAAACTCATTTGTAGATAAATTGAAATGGTAAATTCATTGGATTATGATTTAGCAAGTTCTGACACTATTACAACTGACATTGAGATGTTAAGAATTCAATAACTAGTGTTTTTAATGAATTCATTAAATACAGATGCAATTCTTGTGTTATAGAAATAATAAATTAGAGTACAATAGATAAGAGTTTTTGAAAAATTGACGGTCATTTTGAAGTGGTTTAAAATATTATTTCCAATAGTTCAAATTATATGTATAGAAATTTTTATTATGAGTGTCAAAACTATGGGATAATTATTTTTTGGGCTTTTGTAAATATCTGATTATATTTATTGGTTATTCTACTAAAACTCTAATGTTATTTAGTTATTTTTAGGATAATGATATATATTTTTAGGGTAAAACACTATAACATTTGGTAGGTTTGGTCATGGTTTTATAGGGATGGGATGAAATACATTTTTATAGTTTTATAATTGGGGAATACATTTGATAAGTAAAAAATCTAGGATTCTTATTGTTTGGTCCAAACACATCCTTACCTATAAAGATAATCTATGGGGTTTTATGAAATCCTTTTAAATGATATTTTTTGTTAAATTGATAATCCATGTATGTTTTTAGACATCTAAAATATTTGTTTTTGAGTTTCCACTATGTTTACACATTTCATTTCTTCTATTTTGATTACATTTATAGAATTTTCATTAAATTATAACATAATTATTTACTGTAATTACAATATTTTTTATTCTTTTATTTTTATTTTGAAAAATATTTTTACAATAATTTTTATATGGATTACTAGTGTGAAAAATTTTTCAACTAAATTCATTCGTGATAATTAATTTTTAGTTGAAATGTTAATATATAATTCAACGCCATCTTATATATTTCCTTTATTAGTTATTTTAAAAAATACATGTATTTCTGAATTTAATTAGTTTATTATGATAATTTTTTATTTTTCGCCTAGTTCATCAAGATTTCATCTTAGTTTCATTACATCTGCTTTTTTCGTTAAGGAATTATTAATTTTTTAATAGTAGTAGTTATGATAGAATTAAATGAAAATATAAAGGTGACCAAACAACATATTTTTTTGACGGAGATGATTATAAGTATAGTCATGATCATATGATGTCTTATATCATTAATTCACGAATTTAATTTTTTTTATTATGATAGGGGTTTGAAAACCATTTTAGAAAATGATTTTTCATTTTTCTCAAGATGAGAATATCGAGTATTCAGAAGGTCACGATGTTCATAATACTTAATTATGTTCGATGAATATAATAATTTATTGAAAAATATAATAGTTTTAATGTGTGAATTTAATATTTAAAATATTAGGAATACTCAATTTGTAACCACAAATGTTTTCAAGACTCGATGAGCTATATTAAATGTAGATTGTAAAGCCTTTAATTTATTGTAGGGTATAACAAGTACCGTAAATTGATCAATGATTTATGATGTATTAAATGGAATCCTATATTTTGGTGAGAAAAAACAATTATAAGAACAATTTATATAAGGTGTGATTTCAAATTTTTCTAAATGGATGGGCATTGACGAGGAAATCAATAGATAACCCAAGAAAATTGTCTATGCCATGTTAAAATTATTTTTTGGTAGATTAATGAAATATGAATTTAGACTGTTGGGAGATGCAATAAAAGAGATTGGAATCAACTAAGTGAAAATTATTTATACCTTTTATAATCACAAAAATAGTTCTATTTATTTTTGTTCCATGACTTCTAAAATTAATTTTTCAAGAAATAGGTGTACGATTTATTATCGATGTAGCTGAAATGATAGTGAAAATAACATTAGTGAGTTTTTGAGAAGGGTGATGTTGTGAAAAAATGTAACATCAAAATAAAATAATGAATATAAAATATTCATATTTATTAACAAAAATTTAATTGAATATTAGTTTTACTTTAATGGGGAATCTATGTTTGATGGCGTACCTGATAAAAAACAATGGGTTTCTTTGAAAGATTACGTTGCACACAATGTTGACTTATACTAAAAATATATTAATATAATATTATTATTTTAAATGTTAGTAAAAACATATCCGTTGTTTTTAAGTGAATCAATAGAACTAATCATATTATTATTAAATATGTTTCATAATTTTTTCTTTACATTAATAAAATAAATTTTAGATGCTTAAAATAAGAAAGAATATGATTTTAAGAATAAATTATATATAATTCATTAAAATGATGATTTACCACCTTTATAGTGGGATCCCCCTTTAAATATAATTTTGGTCACTTATAAATATTATAATTGAAAAAATAAAAATCTTAATTAGAATTGGAAAATCAATATATACTTTGGGTATATTTTTGGTATTTTTCTGATAAAATTCATTTTTATTGAATAGTGAAAAATATGGTATTTTAATTGAAAACTACTATTTAATATAATTTATAAATAATGTTAGATTATATTTTTAATTAGTTTTAAAGTATAATTATATTATGTTTTTACCACTTAATACAATATTGGTAATTGGACGTAATTTCATATTTAAAATATACATAAATAAGTGTCAATCTATTAATAGTTATTATTATTCTAAAACCCACTTTTTCTTTTGACGATGAGAATTATTTTAAATTTAATTTCATCAAAATTTGTGTGTTGAATATGGAAAAATTTATTCCATATTTGGAATCATGAGGTCTAAATTGTGTAAATATGTAACTTTTATTTTTATACATTATGAATATTAACTTCAGTAAAAACATTATTTACCATTATTAAAGGGTAACTATGGTAAATAAAGGTAAGAAAATATAATAATAATAATCATAAATTACCATAAAATTGTTTCTAATTCAATTGGTTGACATATTTCCAACCATGGGAAACCTTGGGTCGATTTTGGGACCCCATGGAGTAACTTGGGTGTGATAATGACACATTATATTAATTAATATGAAGTAAAGTCAAAAATGACTTAAACATATATCATTAAATAAATTAATTCATACATGGGGTTATATAATTTATCTCATAGACTATAGATATTAATTTTAAAGATAAAAATATTATCTACATCCTGATAGTATTTTATAATTTTTAAACATCAAATAAATAAAATTATTTATGACATAATAATGATCCAGTGTTTACCTCATTAATGAATGGTTTAAATAAATAATATTATAAATATTAAAAAATATCCAAAACCTATAAAATCATTATTTGATGATTTTATTTCTAATTTGAGTCATCTTATCATCAACTCTAATGAGTTTTGGACCATTTGAAACCTAAGATAAGTTTATAATAAAGTAATGTTCTTAAACATTCAAAAAGAACACCTCCCACCCATTATAAAAGGACACAACTTCTAACCCATTACTCACACCTCTAAATCCCATTGGATCATACAAAATCTACATCAACAATATTTCCAAATCTCTCTCCTCCTCCAAGAATCCTTCCCCTAGGCAGAATACAATTCAAGTAATCCTTTTGGTTTAAACCATAGGCAGATACCTGATTTAAATGTAACGTCTTCTCTCATGTTATTTTTTTTATTTTACATTGCCAACTTCATAAAATATTTGCATCCTTTATATTATAACAAATCCAATATCATCAATATACTAGGTTGCTGTTATGAGATGTATTTTAACTACACTTACACAGACCACCATCTAATGGGTAAAGAACATATTGTTTCTATGGACGGTGAACTACTGCCTCACGAAACAATTATTGTTCAATATTCTCCTACAACCTTTCATGGTGTAAATAGTGGCGGAACTATATTTATATTCGATATATATTATATTTATATTTTTTATGCTTTTATATTTTTCATTTACATAATATCATTATGCTTTCCAAAATGGGTAAATGAGATAATATTATTTGAGGAAATGCGAACTACCACCCTCTCAATGTGATATGACTCATTCATACCATATGTGGAAAATATAAATGAAATATGTAATAAAATTTTATATGATATAATACTTGAATAAAAATATAACAATTTATCTTTACGTTTTATTCTATTAAATATGAAATAGAAAATAATGTAGAGTTCTTTCGTACGTATGACTTACCGTCTCCATGAAAGATGCATTACATTTATTATCTCCAAACATTATGTACTATTATAAATAATAATATATAATTGTTATATATGATATATATTATATCTATATCATTAATATAATTCTGAATATAATGTAATTTCGACCACATGAACAATTTCTAAATATAACAAGTTCATTTTTAACTCAAATTCCCAACATCGGAAAAATGTCCAATATGAAGTCAAATAATTGATAAATTGTTTATAGAAATGTAAAAATTGATATAATAGGAATAATAAACATGTAAAAGTTTAAAATGAAATTAAAAAATAAGTTTAGTTTATTGTTCAGAATATTAAACAACGATCGAGTCAAGTCGGACATGAGGTAAGGGGTTTCTTATCTCACTTTTAATTCCATAATATTTCCATTATAAGACACTTATTTCTTGCATGTCGTGTATTATTTTACGACATTGGATATATATTATCTTGACTCTCCATATATTCATTCCATTCTGTGATTCATTTTGTGGTTATTTACTTTTGGTCATAGGACTCCAATGATTACAACGTAGAGGGGGTCTTCATCTCACTTTTTATTTCTGTGATATTCATTCTATATTTGAAACAATTTCCATTTTTTTGTGTGTTTAGTTCCCATTATTGCATTAATTCTATAATATACTTTAATTTTTTGTTATTTACAACTTCATTGTATGATCCTTCTTTCACGGGGTGTATGTTTCGTAAGTTACCAAATCGGTAAGGGAACCTTCCACCCACCTCTTTTTAAAAGACTTATTTTTTGTTATGTCTTCTAATTTACATATTCTTATGTTGGGATATGTTATTATATGTCTATATATATGTAAATTTTATTCAAAAGTTAGTACATACCCTTTTTCTCTCATCAACTTATTTTATGAATTTCT
Organism: Viscum album; assembly: GCA_963277665.1. Taxonomy (NCBI): domain Eukaryota; kingdom Viridiplantae; phylum Streptophyta; class Magnoliopsida; order Santalales; family Viscaceae; genus Viscum; species Viscum album. The sequence continues at coordinate 556,559,532 of OY728160.1, read as the reverse complement.
ATGTGACGTCGTTAGGATTTGAAATTTTTGTAATGGAACTTCATTACCCAATTTCAATTTTGTGTGGTTAAACTTCTACATATAGATTATGTCATTATATGAATATGTGTGAATGAACTATGATCTTTTTACAGTTAATATCCACTTATATTGGGTATATTCTTATTTTTTCACAAAAATTTATGTCTTTGATTTGTCCATAATCTATGGAAATGATCTTTGTAAGGGAAATTGATTTAATTTACATTCCATTGAATCCTATTTGTTGTTATACACAAATTCTCTTTTATATGGTGTATATACTGCCCATTGACTTATTATACCATGAATCATTCTAATCATATGATATTATAATCATTGATTAATTTTATTCTACAATTGATTGTATTCTAGTGTCTCTCATTTTGTTAAAAACTGTTTAACTAAAATATCAATTTAAATGTTTTAAAGATTTGTGCTTATAAATATATCTCATTAATGTTGATGATTAAATTATGGGGTTTGGGATTTATTTATATTGACATTAATGTTTTAAAATGTTATTTCCATTAAAAGTATCAACGTGGCATGGCACAATTTGATTATAAAATTTCTTTATTAAATGTTTTAAAAGGGTGTGAAAATTGATTGATAAAGCATATTTATTTCAATATCTTGATTAGATATATCGTGATTGGAATGAGGAAATGTTATCTTTCCTTTATTCTTGTGTTATGTGTTATGATTATGTTATGGTAATTGAGAATTTTTTACGCATATGGGTGGTTCTGTGATAAACGAAGGCCAGGTGAGCCTGAGATAGCACTCCAAAACACTTGGTCACGTGAAAGAGGTAAACGTTAATATTTATCCTAATAGATTTAGGGAATATACAGTGCTGGGTATTCCAATGGAACTCCCTATGTAGAAATGATATATATAATGTAAGTAGGTTTTGTATGCCACACGTTACCTTTATAATATACGATTCATTTTTGTTATACATAAATCTTATGCTTTCATAAGGTATGTTTTGATTGGAAAGTATGGTTTCATTGAATTGTATTTATTAATGGAATAATGTTATGTTTTCTTTATTTTATGAACCCTTTTGATCTTTTTTTTCTCATCAAGTGTTTTTTAAATTTTTTTTACTGGACATAATGTTGAATGTGGTCATGGATGGGATCATGGAAAATTCATTCTATCTAAAACAAGGAGGTAGAAATTTTTTTTTGTGTTTTAATTTTTTAAAAAATGGATACTGAGTAGTAGTGTTTAAATGTAATTTTCAAGATGATATATAATAGTTATGGAATAATTCTCAAAAACACTAAACATGAAAAGATCCTTAATGTGAATTATTGACTTAGCTCTAGTTTATGTAATGTTTAAGTCAAGGTCCATATAGTTAGTATCAAAGGTATGTCTAAAAAACTTTACATAATAGGAGTTTTCATTAAACACATAGATAATCCCTATGTCTTTTATTTCATTAAAATCCTCGTTTTATAACATTTTTAGATCAAGGAAATCCAGTTACAATTGGAAGGGGGAGGTTCTCAAACAACATTCATTTCTCATCTTCATGACATGCTTGCAATAATTTTTGAAAAAGTCATGTTCATATGATTATGAAACGTTTTTTAGCATACATCTCACTTCCAAGCAGTAGTTCGAGTTATCCAACACCTCCATTATACCTAGATATAATCTAGGATCATGGGTTATATTTAATCAAACCATATTTTCAAAATATTCACATATTTTCAAGAAAGGTAAATATTATCAAGTCATTTTCAAACATTTTACATTATCAACAGATTTTAATCATATTATAATTTTGAAAAATGTGCTAAAGAAGGGGACCCTTGCAAAAATTATATATATTTGATTTTACAATATAGTCTCTCAAAAAAAATTTATGGTATCTTAAAAAGGACCGTTGATGGACTGTTTCAACTGAAATTTGTTTTGGATATCTTATAAAAGTCATTTTTTATCATATGTTTTGAAATTATATGTCATACATGATTATTTTTCAAAACTGTTTTTCTACAAACACCCAAATATCCCAAGTTGTACAAGGTGCATTTGGATGAAGGATGAAATTAATTTTGAATGATCTATAAATCATTATTCCAATGCATGGACCTTCTCCTGACATGATCAAGATGATGATGAAACCAAATGGACACCAGGATTAGGGTATGCTGTTATTCCTATTAGGAATAGTTTTATTTTATCATATGGATGTGAAACAAGAAAAAAGACAATATATATAAGGCTTCATGAATTTAGAAGTGGAGGTATTAAATTATTGGGATGAAGATGAAAGGTATATTAAAACCTGTGAGGTTAAAACTTGTTCGGGTTACTTTTGAGTTATATAAAAAAGCATACATCATATGGGTGAAAACTAGTCATGTTTAGCATGCTTGTAGGGATTGAACCAATAATTGATGGGAGACAAGGGCTCATCGCCTACCACTCACGTATGTGAAGTACCTGTTTAGTATGACTTATTCTTATTTAGTCAAATGATTTAATGGATCGTAAATATGTTAATTATGGGAACTTATGTTTGGTCAAATGGATATCCTTAATATATGAAAATGACTAGGTGATTTAGTGATAATGGTTATTTTGGATGATTTTCTCTATTTTTGGGGAAACAATATATGCCTATGGAAAATTGAAAACAATGGGATTTCAATTGAGGATTAATGGTGGAATTATATTTTAGAGGAATCCCTGATTTTATTATGGACATATTATAATTTTGGGTTATTTATTCAACTTATTAACCTGTCATAGAGAATATATGATTAGGTTAATTAAAACTTAGTATGTGACTTTAATAGTAGTTGATGCCATTTTTAGATAAATGTTATGATTTACAGTGGAAGGCTATGATATTAAATTCTTATGTGATTTGGGATCAAACATAGTCTGGAATAATTTGATGAATTTTAAGGGAAATTGTGTATTGAATGGTCTTTGTTGAACCTTGAGTATTGTCTGTTAAATTTTGGAGATTAAGAGTAGTTATTAATTTTATAATGGATTATCATTTTTGGGGATTATATGATATGACATTTTCTTTTTTGGTTTGGGATAATCTATAATAATAGGAGAAATACATAGTTCATATATTTTGGACTGTGTGAAACTCTTAAAGTTGAATCTAGCACTTCAGGTGTAACAAAGCTATCTTGAATACTTACTATTTGGATTAATGATGAGTTTGTTGTAGAATTTTATTAATGTATGACACTATACATGAGAAGTTAGTAAATTTCCTTTTTATCTTAGGCACGTTATTTATAAAATTCATCAACATTATGAAAAGTATCTTGAAGAAAAAATGTTATAATCTCTCTTTTATGATCAATCATTTTCCCAAATATAAATTTATTTTATTGTGGTGGTTAACTTTCCATGACCATGTTATCTATCACTCTTTATTAATATTTTAAAGTCAGTTTCACTTCCTTATACATGTTTTCTTACATGGAATCCTAGTATGGGTAATCTCAGGTTACCTTAGTTCAACTTCTTATTTCTTTTAATGTGATAGTTTTATTGATTCTTTTTTGATGTGGGACATTTAATTATTATTCAAAACCAAATTTTAAAATTGTGAGAACATAATTTCCAAAAGGGGGGAAGAATATAACATCCTAAGATAATAATGAATAAGAAATTTCCATATTTATTAAAACTTGTGAATTAAATATTAATTTTACTTTAAAGGGGATGTTATGTTTGATGGAATACCTGATAAACGATATTGAGTTTCACTGAAAACATATGTTGCACACAACGTAGAGTTATATTGAAAATGTTAATATAAGATAATTATTTTAAATTGCAGTAAACATATAGTCGTTGTATTGGAGGTAAAGAACAAATCTATACATAGTATAACTAAATATTCTTCTTAAATGTGTTCACATTTATCCAATAAATTTTAGATGCTTAAAATAATAAATAATATAATTTGTAGAATAAATAATAAAATTTTAATTAAAAGGACAATTTTCCAGCTTTTGTAGGGGAACCCTCATCAAATATAATTTTGTTTACTTTTATATGTTTTATTATTAAAAATTAAATTCTTCTTTAGAATTGGGAAATAAATATTTAATTTGGGTATATTTTTGGTATTTTTCTGATAAAATTAATTTTTAAAATTATAGTGAAAATATTGTATTATAATTCTAAACTGCCTTTTAATCTAATTAATTTATAAGGTTAGAATATTTTATTAATTATTTTTAAAGTATAATTATATTATGTTTTTACCATTGAATCCAATTATGTATATTTTATGTAATTTAAATTTCAACTTAGATATAGATAAGTGTAAATCATTTGATGGTTATTTTTTCTTGAAAAAAGGCTTTTCGTTTTGACAAAGGGAATTAATGTTAAAATTATTTCGACAACTTATGTTTTTGGAATGTGGAAAAATTGATTCCATATTTGGAATTGGGATATAATAATTGAGTAAATATATATCTTTTATTATTAGATATTATGAATATTTACTTGAGTAAAAATATTATTTATAATGGATAAAGGGTAAATCAAATAAACAAGGCTAACAAAATATTATTATAATAATTTTAAATTGCCCAATTATGTGTTCTAATCCAATTGGATGATACATTTCAAACCATTTTCATTGTTTGGAAGATTTTGGTACTATAAAGACCCACATGGGATGGATAATGATACTTTATATTAATTAATTTAAAGTAAAGACCAAAATGACTTAAACAAATAGTGTATAGTAAATAAATTTGTATGTGGGGTTATATAATATATATCATTGACTATAAATATTAATTTGAAATATAAAAATATTTCCTACATCATGATAATTTTTTATATTTTTTAGACATCATAAAAATAATATTATTCCTGACACAATATTGATGTCGTGTTTACGTCATTAATGAATGATTTAAATATATAAGATTTTAAATAATATAAAAACATCCAAAACCTGTCCAATTTTTATCAGATTATTTTAAATTTAATAAGAGTTATCTTATATTTGATATAAATAAGTTTAAGAACTTTTGAAATTGAAGATAGGTTTGTAATAAAAGAATATTTTCATACTTTCCTAAAGAGCCCCTCCTATCCCTTATAAAGGGACACCAATTCTATCACATTCCTCACACCTCTCACTCCACTTGTCTAATCAAAAAAATTCCTAAATAATCTACCCACATACCTATATTCCTTCTATAAACCATACACTAGGAAGAAAGGCATTCATTTAATCCTTTTGGTGCAAACCAAATAGAGATATCTGATTTAAATGTAACACCTTCTCTTAAGTTCTTTTGTTTATTTTAATTATAAAACCCCATAAACTACTTTTATTACAATATTTTATTATAAAATAGTATACTAAATATACTAGGTTGTTTTTATGAGGAGTTTTCGAACTAAACTTACAAGCTCCTCTATCTAATTTGAAAAGAACGTAATGTATTTGTGGACGTCAAACTACGGCATCATGAAACGATGATTGTTCAATATTATCTTCCCACCTATCATGGAGGAAATTATGATGGATCTACATTTATATTCTATATATATTATATTTATATTGTTTTTATAATTCTGTATTTTTCCATTCATATCATTCCTTTAGGGTTTCCAGAATGGGTAAACGTGACAATTTCAATTAAGGAATTGCGGAATACCACACCCTCAAAGTTATATGACTCGTTCATACCATATGTGGAATCTATAAATATTGGAGGTAATTAAATTATATATGATATTATACTGTTATTATAATATAACTATTTATCATTCTATTTTCATTACATTAAATATGAAATATAAAATAATGTAGTATTCATGCGTATGTATGACTTATCATCTCCATGAACGGTACATTTGATTTCTTATATCCATATGTTATGTACTATTATAAATAAATATAAATATTGGATATATATAATATATATGATATCTAAATCCTGAATATAATTATAAAGATAATGTAATTTTGACAACATGGTCAATTTATAATTATACCATGTTCATTTTTAACTCAAGTTCTGAACATCAACAAAATGTCTGATATGAACTCAAATAATTAACTAATTATTATAGCAAGGTAGTAGTTGATATAAATGATATAATAAAATTTAAAAATGTTCTTAAGCCTTTAGAAATTAACTTATGTTTTTTATTCAGGATAATAATGAATGATCTAGTTAAGTCAGACATGAGGTAAGGGGTTTTTTATCTAACTTTTAATTCCATAATATTTCCATTGTATGCCACCTATTTCATGCATGTGGTGAATTTTTTTCTTACATTGTATAAAAATTATCACTTTTATCCTTATATTCATGGTATTATGTGATTAATTGGGTGGTTATTAACTTTTATCATAAGACATGATTTATTACAACGTGGTAAGGGGTTTTCATCTCCCTTTTTTTTCCCGTGAGATTCATGATGTATTTTCCACTATTTCCTTTTGTGAGGTGTATTTACTTCCCATTATTATATTATTTATTTAATTTACTTTAATTTATGGGTATTTAAATTTTCCTTCTATGATCCATCATTCATGTTGTGTGTGTTTTGTAAGTTACCAAATTGGTAAGGGATCCTTTCACCCTCCTCTTTTTAAAAGAATACTTTTTGTTATGTATTTTAATTTACATATTATTATATTGGGATAGGTTCTTATATATCATTTTGTAGTAAATTTAATGTTCAAGTGATGATATACCCTTTTTTCCCTCATCAACTCATTTTCTGAATTTTTAAGTGACGTTGTTTGGCTATTAATTTTTTGTTAGGGAACTTGTTTACCCAATTACAATTTTTTGTGGTTAAACATCTACTTCAAGATTATGTCATCAAATGAATATATGTGACTGAAATATTATTTTTTACACTTAATATCCACATATATTGAATTTATTTATATTTTTCACACATAATTATGTCATTGACTTTTCCTTAATCTAAGGATATGATCTTTGCAAGGGTATTCGTCTCAATTTACATTCCATTGAAACTTATTTGTTTTTATACACCAATTCAATTATATAAGATGTATATAGTTTCCATTGACATATTATATCAAGAATATATATTTTCTCATGATATTAAAATCCTTGATTGAAGTAATTCTTCAATTTTTGGAATCCAATCATCTCTCATTTTGTTTAAATCTCTTTAACAATAATATCATTTTAAATGTTTTAAAGATTTATTCTAATATTAATTCCCATTAATGTCCATGTTTTAAAATCAATTATTAGAATTTATTTATATGGACATTAATTATCTAAAATGTTAATTCCTTTAAAATATTAAAAGTGGAATGGGATAATTTCATTCAAAAATCAATTTATTAAATGTTTTAAATGGATTTGAAAATGGTTTGATAAATAATCGTTTATTTGAATATCTTGAATTTATATATTTTTAGTGTAATGTGGAAATGTAATCTTTCCATTATTATTGTGTTAGGTCTTACGATTATGTTATGGTTATTGGGCATTGTTTATGTATATGGGTGGTTCTATGATAAACCAAGGGCGGGTGTGTGTGAGATAGCTCTCCAAAGTGCTGGGTAAAGTGACTGAGGTAAATGTTAATTTTTCTATTAAGAGATTTAGGGAATATACTATTATGGGTATTTCAATGTAACAACCTATGTAGCTATGATAGAAAAAATGTAAGTATTTTTTGTATGCCACTTGTTAAATTTATGATTTAGGATTTCTCTGTGTTATTCATAAATCATGTGTTTTCATAAGGCTTGTTTTGATTGAAAATTATGGTTTCATTAACTTCTATTTATTGATGGGCTAGTGTTTTGTTTTTTTATTTTGTAACCCTTACTATTCCTTTTTTGCAAATCCCATGTTTTTGAAATTTCTTTCAGTGGACATAATGTGGAATAGGGTAATTTATTGGATCAATAAAAAGTCATGTTGTCTTAAACATGGAAGTAAACATGTTTCTTTTTATGAGTTTTTATTTAAAAAAACGGATACTAATTAGTAGCATCAACATGTAATTTTCAAGTTGATATATAATAGTTACGACCAAATTCACTAAAACTCTAAACCTAAAAATATCCACAATGTGAAATCTTGACCTAACATGATATTATGTAATGATTAAGGCTGGGTCCTTACACCCAAACCACAGTATTATAGAGTTGGTATCTTACGATATTACAGTAGAATATGATACAAGGAATCACATTCCATATGAAAAATTAGATCAACTATCATGGTAAACAAGATAACTAATTATCTTTTACATTATATTTGAGTAATGAATTTACAACATACTATTTTTATAACAAATTATTCCATATAGGTTATCAGTAGATATGAAACATTATGCACTTATTGGGTTCCTTTGAGAAGAAACTAAATAATTTTGAGAACTAAATCTCTATAATTTTTTGTATAATAGTATAAATTATGAATAAATGTAGTGTAATCAATAAGGAATAAATAATATAAAATGATAAATATATTAAAATAGATTCCATTAATATAATTGACAATCATAACCAATAGGGAATGTTAAATAAATGATCCCACATTATATTTATGTAACTGTATAATGAATAATATATATGGAAAGGTAAATAAATGAAAACACATTACATTTAATTAGTCAATTGAAAATCAAATATATCTAGAGATAATATGTTTGTGAAAATATCAAGGATAACAATAAATGTATTCTTAATGTTGAAAATTATTAATTATTGGACATCTTGTCATAATGAAACTACCGGTCTACTGCAATTACCATTCATAAGATAATTTAAACAACATGTAAAAAACTATGTATTTCTAGCTTTAATTGATTGAGTTAGGGGACTTAAGGATGCATTAAGGGGATGTTTTATACCAATACCAAGCCACCATTATAGGTCCCAACTATTCCTTATATATATATTATCTAATTTAATTTATGAATCAATATTTCTTAGTATGAAATATATGCACTGAATAAAAGATATAGATTTATCAAAATGTATCATGTTAGTTAAATAACATTCAAATTAATCATATTTTGTAAAAAAATCATAAATGGATTGAAGATACTGATCAAAAGAATGTGAATAACCAATGGAATGTTAAGGGCCTCCAAACCATATATCTATGATGATTTGATAGACCATATAATCTATCATATTTGAAGGTAATACAATATTTTTTTAAATATCCTTTTTCTAATGATTAGGAATTCCTAAACTATCTATTGATATATAGATCCTTTTTATGATAGATGCACCAAATTCAATTTTGATATGTTGTAATAACCATATTATAAGACTTTAAATCAGACTCAAAATATTTTTGAAAACCAATATTGTTAGAATTTCTTGTACAATATAATAATATATAATTCTCATAAGTAAAAATATCGGTTCATCATAAATAATTATTTCATTTTCAAATCATTACGCATAAAAAACGACACATTAACTAGGACATTAGGTATGTTAGTGCATGGTGAAATCCCCTTATGATCCATTCGTCATCGGTTCAAGCCCAACACCCTCTCCAAAAGTGATACATTGTCACTCAATAGATGTTTTTTTATTTATCTAGACTATATCAATAGTATTATGATACAATTTACAAAAAAATTGATGAACATCTATGAAATGAAATTAATCAAAAAATTACACTACTACTATGTTTTTCATTAAAAAAAATTTATATCACATTTCCCAATAATATCATTTAACTACTATTAAAATTTATTTAATGATAATATTAATAGTAAAGGTTATTAACACATTTAAACTAATGCATATAATATATAATTCAATTTTCCCCTAATAATTATCACTATAACAAATAATTCAAATACATACTTCTTAAATTTCATTAATCATGATAGAATACTATCACATAAAATAGAAAAGAGTGTTTTTAAGACATTCAATGTAAGACAATCTATTAACAAATAAACTAATGATGGACTCCATAACATACAGGTTAATAATTAGTCATATGATTCTTTAATTTAACACAATATTTTTTTTGTTTCATGATTCTTATAACGAAAATTTCATTATTAAAGTAAAACATCAATTTAATTTTGTAATCCCCATAAACAAATAATTCATCTAATTTATTTCATCATAGGTTCATCCATGGTCTACCCTCTATTTTCTAGAAGAGGCAGTTTATTTAGATAATTCATAGGTTCTACACATTAATGAAATAAACCTATAAATATTTCACTAGGATAAAATTTAAGTACATACATCATAATATTCATTTTCTAATGGGAATTTATCTATTTAAATCATTCTTTTACACAAATAAAAGAAATTAACATTTCATTGGATACATATTATTTTCAATCTAAGACATCATATGTTAACCCTTGGTTATTAATTTTAATTATATATTTAAATAATTCATAATAATCAGTAAAAATATTATTTATATTATGAATATATTATTTTAGTGTCAATCTATGTGTTTAGTAAGACTTGTTTTCATGCTCCATGTAATGAACATGTCAATCCAAAAACATCATTTTCCGAGTTATTACCCCTATCCATACATGTTATAGACCCACATCCCATTTTAGAATCCTGATAGTTATTAATTTATAGTGATACTAAATATTAAATACCTTAACAAAACCATATTATGTTATTCTATACTTATCCTCAATGTCTTATAAAATTTGTTTTCCCCTAATCTATGTTTTACAAAATCTAGTTTCCATGGATGCTACTAAACATTCTCTAAGGCCAACTTTGGAATCCTCGACCAATGTTTCACCATGAAATATTTATTCAATATTACATTGGAATAGAAAAAAAGGATCCACATCCCAAAGAAATAAATAGTTTAACAGTATAGGTGAAGTAGACATATACTTGAGTCTTAAATTACATCTGAATAAAATTATTATGATACAATTTTTATAAATGTATTTCCACTATCATAACCATTCATTGGAAACATTGAAAACTTCATTGATTCCAATGAATGATTAAACATAAGGGTGAACTCAAATTGTTAGAAATGGTTTAGTATATTAGAATATATTATGATTAAAATGACCACAATAAATAAGGATTGAATAATATATTAGGGTAAATATATAAAACCACATTCCATTTAAGTAATTTTCCTGAATAATCAATATGATATCGTAAAAAACTGTCTGCATATTCAATTTGAATATTTAGATCGGGAATAATAAATTTGGTAATGTAAATAAATGAAGAAACATTCCATTGAATAATTATAATAAAAATACAATGCATCCAGATATAATATCATAGTGAATATATAATTAATAATAATAAATGATTTATTAAAAAATGCATAATAATTTGACATAATGTGTCATGAAAATGATAAGAATACCATCAATACTTTTTATAAGACAAATTTAAACTATATTTAAAACCTTTTAAATGAATAGTTTACTTGATTATCACATTAATCCAAATGATGCATTTAGGTGATATATTATAAATGGAACACCCTTCCACAAATCATCCAATATATCTCTCATATATACAATAATCCATTTTACTCATGAGTCAATATACCTTAACATCAAATAGTCATATTGAGTTAATGAAACATATTTTTTCAATATTTACATTATTAATCAAATAACATTGAATGTAAATATCATATATAGAAAATGATATATACATTATTAAATATAAAAACCATTATAAAAATATGGATATTTTTTGGTAATATTATATCTGACAAACATATGAAAGTGAAAATTTAAAGGGGACATTAATGAAAACAAAATGAAATAAAAAGTAAATGTCAATCATATCCTTGGTCAAAATAATCATAATCCATATGGAGGAAGAACAAAGAATTTATGAACATATACCAGTTGGAGTAAGAATAAAATAATTCATTAACTTATTAATAGAAAAACAATTATAGATCATTAAAAATGTTATTGAGGAAAATCAGATTTCCATTTTGAAAACCATTTACTAATTAAGTTTCTTTGAAAATCAAATTGAAAAACATTTTATTTAAAATAGATCATCATAAACTAGAAATGGAATAATAAGTTAAATTATAGTCCTGAAAGAAGGAAATTACATAATATATATATATATATATATATATATATATATATTATTTTTTAAATATAGAATTTCATTTTTACTTTAAAAGTTTTTAGATTGTGAATTGATTAGAAAAATATTAGAAGATTCTTTTGACATTTTCCACAAAATATAATCATAATTTTTTTAAATGACATAAAATTTCTATGATAAAATTAAATAAAGAGTAAATATGGTTGAATATTACATTAATTAAAAAAATTAAATTGTTCAAATCCTTTTTAAATCAAATTAAAAACGCATGATTATGTATAAAAATAGATTTCTGAATGAAAAGTGAAATAAATTCATGTTTTCTAAAAAGGGTTTCTTATTTAAGTTTAGTATAATGGAGTTTAAAAACGGCACTATTACATTAATTTTTAATGAATAAACATAATAGAGGAACATTTTTATTTTTTATTTTGAAATCGTCAAATAACATCCTTTAGGTGGAATTCAATAGAAAACCATCATTCCATGAATTATATAGTGAAATAAACCTTTAGAATGATTACAACATTGAGGTGAGAAATAATAAATGAATAAATTATGTGTTTAATTTTAAATACACATAAATTTTTTAGATACAACATAATGTAATAAATTTTCATTGTACCCAAAAAAATATAATTACATAATCAATGATGAGTTTTTTAACTCAATGAATGTAAATATAGTAATGAAGTCCCTATCTTTGCACTTTCAGGTTTAGATAAAATTATTTAATATAATGCATAGTGGTTTTAATTATTTTATTAAATTAAATCACAAGCATATGAATATTTATAATTACATATATGATCATTTTAATTCAAATTAATGAATATTCATTAAAAATATTTCATTATTTACATTGCTTTAGGTGATAATATCCTGTTTTTCTCAATTGTGTTTTTTTAATAATAGCCGAGTTCATGTTATTATAATATTTTACTATAATACCCATAATAATTATCATGAAAAAATAAAATATATTAACATCAATTTTATTTTTTAAGAAAAACATGAATCATGTTTATGGTTATGTAATGTCAATTAGGATATAATCATAGAGACGGAAGGACATAAGTATAAATGAGTAATGTTACCATTAATCAAAAACCCATATGGAAAGTATGTTAGAAATATTTTAACTATATTTAAGGATCATAATACCATTAATTAGATATCATATAAATTTATATATCATTCATGTAGTGTGTTGATGAAAAAAGTGTAACATCACTTCTTGATGGTGGTATTCAACATGTTAAGCAATGATGTTATCATTTTTACATGAGTTAAATTGAAAAATATTAAATGATATATATTATCATTACATAATAAAAAATATTTAATTAATATAGTAATTATAAATTTTTATCACATAAAATCATTAAATTTATATTTATCACTATCAATGTGAAGTGTTAGGGAATGATAAATCGCATCGCATTGTGAGGCGGTAGTCATCTGTACAAACAGGTGATGCTATTGTATATCCTAAAAAATTGAATTTAATAAAATATATATATTATATAGTGATTTAACAGGTATAAATATGTAATAAATATCATACATACAATTTAGATCCATAATCATACCCCACCTTTAGAGGCACAAATAGATAAATGAACGACATTAGTTTAAGATGTGGTAGTACTCTCTAAACAAAAATGTTGATTTTGAAATACTTTTCATATAAGTGATGATTTTTAATGAATTAAAATATTAATTAAACACAAGATATTTAATATAATAATTTTATTATATCATCATCATTTTATAAAATTTTAATAAGATGGAGAATGAAGAAAAATAAAGACTCCCATTGAATAACATTACCACTTCTTCGGGTAGCCTCTTTAAGTGTGTATTAAATACATCGAAGGATGAATATACACTTATTATAAAGGATTATATTATGAGGGGAGAGATTATGGACTATTATTTGGGAATTTATTGTCTGATCTGAATTAATTTGAATGTGTGAAGTGGAGACGGCCTATGTCTCATTCTATAAGCGAGGGAGAGGACCCAGTATGTATTTTTTTAATAAGTTGCATTCTAAATAATATATCATACGTCTTTAGGATAAATAATTGACCATTATAGAGAATATATTTTTAATGTTAGAAACATGGACATATTATAGTCTTATAAATTATTATATGTCATTTTTCCCTTTTAATTTTAGTTTAACTCTCGGTAAACCCATTTTACCTTTACTACTGTAATTAATTATTATTTCATTGAAAATTCATTTTTTTGAAAAAAACATTCCTTTGATATTTTTAGAAATTATATAATTTTATGATTACTGATATAGAATCAATTTTCCCAATCTCTTATAGAGAATTGAATCATTTTATATTAAATTTAATCATACAGACATAATCAGAATTCTTTTTTTTTACGGGAAAATGATCAAATGTTTACAATGTTTTTATCTATATATTCAATATGATAATATAACTAATAAACTTAATTAATAAAAAAATTTTCTATTTTAACATTAAAATAAATTCAAAAAATAATTTAAATTTATAAACTGTTAAAATTAAAATGCATTTTTCAATAATGATTGAGTATTTGTTATTATTAATCAAGTAGAGAATATTTTCAAAAAAAATTCCAAAAAATATCTCCATGAAAATTTTGGAAATACAATATCAAAAAAGTTATTATATAATATATTTTTCTGATATTTATAAAATTAAATTAAATTTTTTTCCAAATCCCAACAATAACATCTCTTTGAAAAATGTTATTTTAAAATAATCGCCTTCCATTAAATGATTATTATTTTAAATATAAAATTTTGTTATAAAATGTGTGAAAAAATATATTTTTATAAGATAAATTATATTATTCATATTATAAATTATTTTGGATATGTTATAAAAAATATATTAAGTAATTACATTTTAATAATATATTAATTTTTGGTGAAATGGGGTATTGAGTGTAATTACATCAATATAAGAAACTAATTATTACATGTGATGGAAGCTAAAATCAGTGTGTCATGTAATAAAATATATTGAATCGTTTTAATTAATATGAAAATTAATATATCCTATAGTCTCAAGGGATTTATTAACTTTTAATATTACTATTTCATTTTGTACATGATATCAAATACAATGTACATATTTTTGAAATTCAAGGTGTTTTATTGTCCCCATATAATATAAACTACATACTTTTAATTTAAACATATTCCTTTTAATCCAAGTTTCATCATTTGACTACTCTTTTTTTAAAAACCCAAATCATAAAAAGAGTTAATAAAATATCCTCTTCATAATATATAATTCCAAGTACGATGTTCAAAAGGAATAATGCATAACAAGGCCTCTATATTAGAGGTTGTCGGTAGAAAACGATTATATGGACATAAACCAATAGACTAAATAAATATTCAGAGTGATTGAGGAAAGTAATCACATGTATTTTAATAGTCATGTTAATGTTAATATCCTCAATATTTTAAATCAATGTTTATTTAAATTATCATTTTACCTAATAGATATAAATGTAATAGGGTAATTTTTTTAAAGATCATTTTATGATTGTTTAAGAATTCGTTTAATATTTAAGGAAAAATAATTTATCATACTTGAAATTTTTTTATTAAATAAAAAAAATTCCATAATTTTTTTGTTTATTGATTACTTCCCAATTAATTTAATAATAATAGAACTTATATCTAAAAATAAATTTTTTTATTCAAAAAGTACTAAAAATATCTTTTTATTGGACTATAAGATCTGTATTAAATTTCATTACAACGTTCAATAACTATATACCAATACAAATATGGTTATAAAAATATATCCAACATAGTAATATCTAAACCACATAAGTAATAGAACTTGATTATCACAAATATTAATTTTGTTTTGAATTTGTTGAGAAAAAAAAGGCACATTATCCCAGAACAAATTTTGTCTTGTTGTAGGTGAAAAATCCATATAATCTTTTTTCATGGGTTCAATCCCCACTCACTTTCTATATGTCATGAATTATCACATAGTATAGGTGGTGTCCTTTTCTAGACAATATTAATACAATTCCTATATCATTTCCACAATATACTATTGAAATAATTGAAATAAAATTAATCATTAAATATGTTTTCTTTACTTAGGTTTTTAATGAAACATAATTTTTATTTCTATAAGTATAATAATATTATTTTAATATTCTTAAAATTTTCATTAATGATCATATGGACCCTAAGGGTTGTCAATTAATTTAAACATAGGTCTTTAAAATTTAAATTTATTTTTCCTTAAATAAGTTTCTACTAAAACCTATACTTTCCCTAAATGATTCTAGAATGTCGAAAATCAGGGCAGCGTTTAATCACATAAAACAAATAATGATTGTATATGAAATTGAACATAGTATTAATCTTAAACTCTTAAACACATTATTATACCCATAAATATTATGTTAATTAATATACATGTGTTTCTAAAATTTAAAATAATCATTATTTGTTTTATGATTCATAAAACAAAAAAAACCAATAATATAATACTTCTATATTTTTGTTTTTAATTCCCAAAAAAAATACTTCATCCATTTTGTTTCAACATTGGTTCTTCCTTTTTATGAGGTTACTCCATTATAAGTGGTCATTGATTTATATATTTAATAGGTTCTCCAAATTAATATAAATTTTCAATAAAAATATCAATACAAATATATTAATTTAAAGCCATCATACTATTCTTATTACATAATAAATTTAAGGATTTGTAATAATCTTTTCCACACATAGTTTTTTTCCATTTCCATTAAGGAAATCTATTTTCAGTATAAGACACCACAGGTTTAACCTTGATTATTAATTACCATTATATATTCAAAATGATCATAATGGTTTTATGGAAAATTTGAATTATCTTAATCATATACCCCAAGAGTTTCAAACCAAGTGTGTCATAATCCATGTTTAAATGCACATGGTAATGATGAGATCAAGTCCAATTTTATCTTTTTGGAGTTATTACCCATTTGTATATCATTTCCAGAACGACATCCACTTATAGTATCTATATTGTAATGTATTTCATGGAAAACCCAAAAAATATCTACCTTACCAAATTTGTAGGATATTATTTTATACATGTCCTAAAAATATTTATTATAGGGTGTAATTTCCTACTAAATATTTCCCTCAATTCAGTTCAAATGGTTTGTACTAAAATTAGTTTGATACTTGCTATAGTGACCCTGACTCTATAAGCCTAGAGTTGGTTTGGTACTATATTTCATTGTAATATGATATAGGGGATCAGATCCTGAATGACCAAATAGATTATCAACAATGGTAAACTTGATAAATATTTTTTTATTTCATAAAATATAAATACACTACTAAGAAAATTAATTTTGATTCATAATATATTAATTCCCCCTATAATATAATTTCATATATAATATACTACACATCATATATTATTGAGAAATGAATAAAATAATGGTTACCTCCAATTCTCAGTAGCGGTTTCATAGAATTTAGTAATCAAAAATAGATAAATTATAAGAAATATAGATTTAATAATATGTAATGGTAAATTTCAGAACAAATATTCTATTTAAATAATTTGACTAAAATAATCAATAGAGAAAACTAAATATCTTATCGCACATTCCTTTTAAATTACATAATAACGAATAAGTAATATGCAATGGAAAATAACAAAGAAGTCATTCCATTTAATCAATAAAATAAAAAGTGAAGGAATCAAGATATAATATAACGGATAAAATCTCAAGGATAATAATAATTAGCTTCTTAGAAATTGAAATGAATAATTTTTAGATTCCATGTTTTAGTCACATGATACCTCTAACATCAATACCATTCTGATGAAAGAATAAACTATAGGTAAACACATATTTAATGATATATTAAATTGATTGTCTCATGTGAACTACTTTTGTAATAATGATTAATTTTATACTCATACCCACCCATCATAGAAGGACCAAATAATTTATCTTATATCAAAAAAATTATTTAATTCAAGAATCAATATGGCTTAACATATAATATCTATAATGGTTAAAAGATACCAATTTATCAATATTTACCCATTTAATCAGATGTAATTCAATGTAAAGACCATATGTAAAATATATATACAATTTAGGAATTATAATATATATGATATATAATATGGATCTTTAATGGAAATTTAATATCTGAAAGTCACACGAAACTGAATATTTCAAGGAGACATTAATGACTACAAAATTAAAAAAGGATGTGAATATCAATACAATCCTTATCAAAAATATCAACAACCATAAAGAGGAAGAATATTTATAGAATCAAAAAAACATATAAGTAAGAATAGGGTTTCTTCATTGTTGAAAATAAATACCATACAATACAATAAAAAAATTCATGAGAAAACAATCCTTTTCATATTGATAATTTTTTTGAGAATCATTTTCATTGAATGTATATTTCAAGAACTCATTATATAGAAAGGAACATCATAAACATGAAATTTAAATTCAATTAAATTATAATCTAAATGTTATGTGGATTTTTATATTTTTTAATAGTTAAGTATGATATTAATTATGAACTATAATAAGGTTAGAAATGTGTATTGGTCAGAATATAACACAAATATTAATTTCAAATTTTTGTTCAATGAAAAATCAAAATTATGTTGAAAATGAAATAAATTTTTATTGAATTTTATTAATGAGTTATAATTTTGGAATATTAGTTTAATATATCAATTTTAAATGGATACAAAAATTTTAGAAATGAATTTTAAAAATCATGGTTTTGGATGGAAATAATTTTTTTATTGAAGGGATAAATTATGTCAAGATTTAATAAAAAGATTTCATTAAAAAATTTATTTTCCAAAGAGACAGAAAATGGTACTATTAACTAAAAATATAATTAATAAAATGAATATAAATATATTATTATCTTTTTTAGTAGATGTTCAAATAAATTACTTTAAACTTTATTCCAGTGTAAACTATTTTGATTTGAATAAGATTTTGAAATTAACATTTACAATGATCATTTCATTGAAGTAAGAATAAATCAATGAATCTATTATATATCCAACTATAAACACACATAAAACAAGTCAAAATAAAACATAAGATAATAAAAAGTTATTATACACATAATCATAGAATTACATAATCAATAGAGTTGTAGTTCTACCCAATGAACATAAATTGAGTTAAGAAATCAGTTACCGTTGGAATATTTTTTATTGAATGTTATATATCATATTTTATAATTGTTTTAAACTTGTTATTAAATTAATATAGAACCATCTTAATATTTATAAAATCATGTAACTTCATTTAATGTCACTTATCACTCTTTTATTAAAAAAATTTCATATTTCTTATTGTTTCATGTGATAATTTTTTTTCTCATTCGTGTTTTGTCACGAAAGATCTTGTTTTTGAGATTATTATCTTGATATATAATCTCTTGATTCATAATAATTACATAATTATCATATATTTATATTCATTTAACTTTTAAAACCAATCATGAATTATAGTAATGAAAAATGAGGTATGTTATGATCATACTGATGATAGGTCATAAGTACGCATGAGTAACACATCGATTTTTTTGAACGATCAATATGAAAAATAAGTAAGTAATATTTTACAATTAAATAAAAATCATAATATCATTAATAAAATATTATATTCATATATATTACATCCATGTGTCATAGTTATGAATAGAAAGTCACATGGATTCATGAATTTGGTACCCAACATGTATACGAACGATGTTATCATCATTACATGAGAGAAAAAGTAAGAAATAAAATGATATATATTATTATTTGAGAATGGTAAATATTATTTTAATTTCATAATAATTGGATTTATTTTACTTATATACACTGACTTAAATATTATTGTATTCCATGTGATGTGTTATTGAAAGAAGAATAAGAACGCTTTGTGAGATAGTCCACCACCATACACACGAATGACATTTTGAAATATTCTACAGAATGGAAGTAAAATATATATATATAATACTTTTAATAAATAATTATAAATACATTGTTTATTTCATATATACAATTTATATCCATCATCATACCCCACATTGAGAGGAGTCAATAGAGAAACGATCGACATCGGTTCGCGAGGCGGTAGCCAACAAACACATGAATGATGATTTAGAAATCCATTTGACTAAAGTGGAGGTAAAATTAGTTCTTGAAATAGTTATTAAAATATCCTAGTATATGGAAAATACAGATTTTATTATTTCATCATAGTTTTATAAAATCTGAATGTTGTATAGAATTAGTTAAAATAATGAAACTTATACAAGAACATTTCCTCTTCTTATGGTATCCCCGATAGGTCTATTCTAAAGCCATCATTGGGAATATTTATATAAAAATAACAATTTAATGATGAGGGTAGATATTTTTAGAAGAGATTTTGAATGTAATAGGCCAAAACAGAAGTGTTTTGATTGTTTTATGCGGATAGGATATGTGTTGACCTTTTATAAGTGGGGGAGATGATATACATGGTATATTTGAAATCAAAATTGAGTGCTCCCATGGATTGAAAGTATAAAATGTGTCCCAAATGATCCAATTTAAAACCATATATATTTCATGGAAGAAACATGTCTATAAAATATATTTCATATATGATTATATGTCATTTACACATATAACATTTTAAATTAACCCCATGTAATCCCATTTTTTGTTTAATGACTATAATTATTTTTTACTAGATTCAGTATTAATTTTGGTTAAAAATTATGTTCATCATATATAATATTATTAATTATGATGATTTAAAATATGAAATCCATGTTTTTAAATCAATTTTTATATTTGTAAAAATTTGTTTTTAAAATTTTCCCAAAGAATTAATTTGAAAGAGAGTTTTAAAGGAAAATGATATCAAGATTTTATTGTTTTTAGATCAAAATTAAATATGAATATGATTAAAAAACACAATTTCATTGAAAATATAAATTATTTTACATTAAAATAAATTTTAAAATAATGTAAAATTATAAAAATTTTCAATGAAAATAATGTTTTCAACTATAAACTAATATTATTCACTATTCAACAAAAATTGAATCTTTTCTGATAAATTAAAAAATTAACACTAAGACAATTTTTGGTGCAAAAATTTAAAAAAGTTATATTATTTTCACATATTAGATTTTAAAAACTATTTAAAAAAATTATAATATGTTCCCAAAGGGTGAGTAAATTGTCTTTTAGAAACATACAGTTTTTCAGAAAACATTTATTTTTCTTCTAAATGAATTATATTTTAATTATTTTCAATAAATATATAATAATTGTGTGTAAAATATAAATTTTAATAGACATTTATTCAAATTAATTACCAAAAATTAAAATTCCAGTTTATTGATGATATATTAAATAAATATATTTTAATAATATATTATTTTTTTGTAAAACATGGTGTTGTTTGTAATGAAATGTTTTGAAGAATCAAATTCTAACATATAATTAAATCTAAACTCATTTATTAATTCAAGGTATTAAATATGTTTAATTAATTTGAAAACAAATATATCATATGGTCTCATGTTGTTATATTCCCTTTCACTATTAGTATTTCATGTCAAACATGATATTAAATACAATATCCATATTTTATAATTTTTGGGTGTTATTGGTAATTAATCTCTTTAATTATATGAACCAATGTTTTATTCATCAGAATGATAGAAAATGTAAATATGATAGAAAATTATTTCCCCATTTTATATTCTATGAATGTAATAATATAATCTGTATAATTCATTATTTTCCAAACATGAAGAGGAATGGTGGAATATAAAAAATATATTGAAAATATAATGGGAAAAAGAGATTGAATGCTTTAGACACCTAGTAAAAAAGTTTTGGTGATACAACTTCTATAAGTTTCTTAGATGATAGTGGTAATAAAAGTTTTATAGTTATGATTTTATGAATTTTTTTAATTAATGAAAAATGAACCATGGCTATGGTAACTACTATATATTTGAGACATTCAAAATATAATGATATAATTAATTTCAATTTAGTGAAAATATATTAAAATATTTCAAAAAAATTAATAGAAAAAACATTGGAAGGTAATTTTATTTAATTCATCAACAATTGAATTTTTTTTAGTTTCTGAATAAATTTCAAGATATTAACTTATTAATGGGGAAGAAAAAAATTCAAAATAGAATTGATTTTATTGAAACTATTTTTCCATAAAATAATAAGAGAATTTATAAGTGAACATAAAATTCTAAAACAAATTCATTAGAAATAGTTTTTAAATGTAATTAAAATTTGGATGATCAATATTCCATTTTTAAAATTACATAATAATTTAATAGTTTAAAGAAACATTTATATAAATTTACATTCTATTTATAAAATTTTAATAAAAGGTATAGAAAAATTAATCCCATAATAAATTCTAATGTATTTGTTTTTAATTCTAATAAATCTCATTTCTAGTCAAATTGTTTTGTACTAAATAGTGTACCCTTTCACAATACATTTCAATATGTAGGTAACTAGGATAATTATTTTTATTTAAACCATGTTTAGTCAATTTTATTCATTATTTTTTTTACGAATATTTAAAATCTATTTATTATTTAATAATTATGTATTTGTAGTTTACTAAATTTTATATTTCGAACATAACTTATTAAAGAAATGTTTCAATAACATTAGATTAGTTTAATATTTTTTTGGAAGAATGATTGAATACCCGTAGAGAAAATAACATTTCCATCGTTAATGGTTATTCTAAAAACATGTTATGATAAAAGTACAACATCAAATGATATAGAAATTTTAATAAGGGATTATAAAACTTTTGTTATAATACTTAAGGTGAAATCATTAGATTTAGTGAATTTTATATTCATGAAAAACATTATTTTTTATATGTTTTAGGTTCTTATAATGACCTAATCATCATTTTTTATTATTTTGTGTTTTAGGTTATCTATTGAACATTAGGAATGTTATTTTTACTACTAGATGTTCATCATGAAAAAATCGTTCTATCCACAGATATGAATGAGAATATATACACACATGTATTAGAAGACTTAATTCATCATTATTTACCTTCTTTATGTGAAAATGAAGAACTATATTGGTTGTGGAAAAGATGAAGAAGCCAATGTACCAAAAATATTTTAATCAAACATTATAGTAAATGATATGACTGGTATTTTTTAAATCAAAAAATTATTACCACATGAGATTCTTATCCTTGACTATTTGATAAGAAAAAAAGTTTAGTTTTATAGCAAAAGTTACATATGATCTTATGATAACTTATAGTCAATGATAATGTTATTATTTTATCCAAAAAATATTCGAACAATTAGAGGAAAACACTAATTGTATATCATTGTGGATAACTACACTATATTTAAATAGATTTATTTTCCCACATAAAAATTCGACAGTCTTAGACTTTTTACATATGTTTTCATAATTAAAAATAAATGATAAAAATGGAACTATTATTACTATATGTATTTATCTTAGTGGTGAGTGTTTGAATTTATATTTTTAATTTTTTTATAGTAAAAATTTAGTATACATAACTTTTTAGTACTTAAAATACCATAAAATAGTAAATATTAACAAATAAATAGAATTATCAATAAATTACAGAAACATTTCTATATGGGTATTCTATTGCATGTATTTTTTGGATTGAGTCATTGAGTTCTTTATTTTATACTATAAGTCATGTTTTATATAATAAATATTTTAATAATACTCCTTGTGAGTTATGAATGGAAATAAATACAAGTATTTTTAAATCATAGTATTTTTGTGTAATGTATTCATTTTGAATACTAAATATAAAATAGATAATATTTATTCTAAATGTGATGCATTATTTTTTATTTTTTATAAATTAACAGGAATGTCTTATAATTTTTTTATTAATTTAATAATTTTTATTGATGAAATTGTTCATGTCATGACAAATGAATAAAATAATTTTTATGTAAAACCTCAAAAAATATATAATATTGAATCTATTTTTTTAAATGAATCATATTATTTTATTGGATTTCATTTCAAATTACAAATATTAAATCATAAAGAAACTAGACCATTGGTTTTTCAATATTCGGAAATCACATAAACATAATATTTATATTCATTAGTTGAACATAATTAATTTTACTTTACATAAATACCATTTGATATTAAGGAATCACACTATTAATAATATTGTTGGAGATGATATTGATTCGGTTAAAATTAGAATTTAATTTAGAAATTAATTCAACTATCTTGTTTTCTTACTGAAATTTGAAACTAAAATGGATGATGAAGCCCAAGGTAATGATTTTTCACAAGAGATCTACTAGAACAGGTCAATAAAATTGAATAGAATCAATTTTGGACAATAGTTGAATGATATAATGATATATCAATAATTATCAAAAAATTGTTCTTTTGGAAAAAAATGTCGTGAAAATGAACTATTATTACGATTAGATAAAGATATATTGTTAAGGTTTTTATTAAGTGGAAGGCATAAATTTCCATGACACGTTTTCATGGGTATCAATATTAAAATAATTCCAAATATTACTAGCCTTTTCAACACTTTTTAATTTTAAATTATTTCAAATAGATGTTAAAAAATATATTCTTATCATTTATAGTCATGTTAATGTTTATGTTGAAGGAACCCACAGATTTAAAGAAATTAAAATTGAATAATGTCTATTTAGAATTATTTAATCATTATATGGACCTAAAAAATTCCCAAGTCCTTCATATGAATTAAATTCTGAATTTTTAAAACAAAATAATTTTGTTAGAGAATTTGTTATCCAAATATTTTATATGTAATTATTTTAAAGACACCATCAATTATCAAATTAATGTGGATGAATATATTTATGATTAAAATAAAAAATATCATTCTAATAGCTTTGGAATCATATAAAAATATTTTTGAAATTTGAAGGATATGTAAAATAATTCTTTATTCCTTGGGATTAAAATTTCATAAATAGACGGTGGGAAAATATTTTATCCCTATAAATATACCAAATAATTATTCAATCAATAATGTTTGGGAATAAGATTACAATAACATAATTATTTTAAATTATAAATTATGTTTTCTCATATGATATGTTTAAAATTAATCTGAAGGAATACCATAATATTTATGTAAAATATATTATCTATTACCTTAATAGAATATTTGAAGTTGAATTAATTTATTCACTCGGAAATTATTTTGTTCATAAAATTTACTTGGAATATAAATTTGGACGATATTGATTATATTGAAAATTAACATCAATACATTATTTTTAATTTGTGGATATATCGTTTTAAGGTACCTTAAGAAGAAACATTTAGTATCACTTTACATAAGAAAAGCTACACAAAATCACGTCATAAGTTTTTTTATTAAGTTGATGTGACTTCAGCACACACTCCAAAATTATGGTTTAATATTCACTTTATTTTTAATAAATTGAGATAATAATAGTCCTATATATTTATCTAGGAACCAAACAAATTTTTCATGGTAAAAATGATTCTCCCATGGACATACCTTGGTTCTCTTACATCTCCTTCATCTAGACTCCAAAACATGATCTGGCTATCACATTTGATAGCAACTAGTAATATCTCAAATCATTTCTATCATTTCATCATTCTTCATACTATGAAATATGTTATTTTTCGGGTAGATCATATTCCATATTTCATTATAGTTCAAATATTCTTCTATTTTCATCCAATCTATTCCAAACTAAGTGATGATACTGGACAATGAATATAATAAAAACATCATGTAGTTGGTTTTTGTTTTTATCTCAAAGAGCCACATTTTAAAAAACTATTAACATTGTGTTCATGATGGTTTCACTCGGATATGATCCATTTATTCAACTTCTTTCTTTTATGCTTTTTAGGTAGTATTCTAAGACCAAATGACATTTTTTATTGCACTTTAGGTTTATACCATAATTTTAACAACCTAATTTTTGGTTAGTTTTTTTCTATGCCTTTAGATAACCATGATTGGATTATATGAGAAACTTTTCAATTGTTCATAACATGAAATTATTTAAGGTAAGTGTCCATTAAAACTATATTAGACATTAAGTTGTAAATTGGAATGTATATATATATATCAATTGTCCTTTTGATATATATTAATATTTATAATTTATTGTATGTCTTTAATTCTGATTTTCTTATAAGAATAATGGAAATAGGATGAACATAATTTATTGCAATTGGAATTATTATTACATATTATATGCTGAGATATGTGTGTAAATGATATTATTTTAAGTTATCTAAAGAAAATGGACGTTTTCATATTTATATGAATTGTAAATCTTGAGCCTTCCCAGGATTCTTGAGCGAAGGCCTTGAGCACTCATATGATAATATTTTAATTAGTTAAGGATATTATCAAGGGAGACACCCACCATAGAATCCAGTCCATGTATTATCATGGTAATTCCATCGTGATTTATCAATCATAATCTATAATTTTTTTATAAATATTATAATTAATTTTATAAACTCTTTGGAATAGTGCTTCTTTCATCGGACATGCGGTGACTAGGATTCAACCAATTAAGCCGAGTTATTATATGACCATGATTACTGTGGATGAGATATATAAACATTATTTTACTATTTTATAGTGGAATCAATTTAGTGAAATCCTTTTATTACAATCATGTCATTATAAACAGACTTCATGTGTTAGTACTTCGAGATGGATTGAAAAATAACGTCATTGTTGTATTTGATTCTTTTTAGATCACCTTTTAATATTATTATTATCATTATTAAACGCTGATTACTAATATATCATCATCATAATATGATATATATAAAATTTAATTATCACTTATTTAAATACATTTCCAACTATGACTAATGTAGTTATGGATTACTTATAGTTTCATTGCTTTATTTTTTCATACATGCACACGGTTAAAATTTATATTCACAGAATTTAATTGTATAAATGTTTTTGGTGATGGTGTAATGACATATATATCATAAAATATCTATGATGACATTGGTAGTAGAGAATATTATATATTCTCATGGGTGGATAATGGGAAAACACTTATTTTAGAAACCTATCTTATCTCTTAAGGAAGGGATTTTGGTATAAGATGATCGGGGAAATGGTTGAGATGCTTTGATAGTCTTTCCGTTATTGTTTCTTTTATAAATTATATATTTTAATTTATTCATTCATAAATGTATACCTATTTTCCATTTTTTAGACCCATGAATTTTTTTTGTATGATATAACTCAAAGATTGGGTAGATTATTTATTTCTTTTATGTGTATGCTTATTTCTGTTTCATTATTATTTATTATTGTTCATTTTTTGGTCATATATACTTATCTATATTTTTCTCCACTATGAAAATAGGTGATATGGTCCCATATAATTGACCATGGTCCTCTCTATTAGCCATCACCATCAGGAATATGGTGATGTGTTAATAAAGAAATGTGGCCAACTAGGAATAATTACCATGTAGTGAACTAGGTAAAAGATGTCAAAAATAAATTTGGTTAGATAATTCCAAATAGAACTAAATTTATAATTTTTTATACATTATTTTATTTTATACATCCTAAATTTTTTTCTATTATTAGTTTTTTCTTTTATAAATATTATTTTAATAACTTGTATTTATTACTCATAGCATTTTATTGCATTTTGAAAATCAAAAGTGGGTAAAATTTATGAAAAATTGAGGACGTAAAATTTCTATTATGAATTTATATATTCGATCATATATAATTTTATTTTTTATGTGTATATTGATTACATAATTTCAAGAGACAGTTTATCTCACTTTAAAAAAAATTTAAGACTTACCATGAATCAACAATAATTCTTCTTTTAAATTCAGATGAATTTTTTTATTTTACTCACACAATATATGATTTTTAAAAAGGATGACATTATTTAGTAAATATTTAAAATCCTATAATTGTTTTGGATGTCAAAATAATCATTTAAGGAACATAATAAAATATTATATTTCATTATTTATTTTGTTTTGAAAGAATATATTTATGATAATTGAAATATTGGAGAGATTAAAAAAGATTATGTAAATATTGAAATCTAAAAATTCATGAAATATAACATTAATAATATTCAATGTCACTATAGAGATTCAAGATTAACTCAGAAATTGTAAATTTGATATATAATGTTAAATTTCATATGACGATTCTAATAATGCTATTATAAATTACTCAAATAATTATGAAACTTTATAAATGGTGTTTATAATAGTTACTTCATTATTTATATTTTTTCTATGAGAATAATAAATAAATAATAGTATAATAATTTTACAATAGTAATAAATATTTTTCAATGTAATAGGTTTTATTAAGAGGATTGATTTTCTATATAAATGATTTCTTATGATCAGGGTTTGAATTTTATTTCTAACTATTTGTTGCTAAAGTTAAATTTTACAAGGTTTTATTTATTAACATCAATTTATTTACAGGGAATTTTTTTATTAATACATATACATGGTCAGGGGATTCTAGGTACAAGAGGACATAGGGTTAATGTATTTAACATTATACCTACAAATAAGTTATGTCAAGGCCTTATTGGGATATTAAAAATAAAAATCCAATATGTTCTAAATTTTGGATATCATCATATAGGTTAAAAATAAGAAATAAGTAATTTGAAGTTGAAATAATTACTAACCATTATGATAAAATGGCATGGTTTCATAATATCCATTTAAAAGTGTAGTTGGTCTGATAACGAGTACTGCAGGTATTGTTTTAATTATTATGTATTCATTTTAAAATTACTAAATTATTTAAATTTTATAATTACTCTTCTTCGATCTCTTCTTATAATCATTATAATATTATGGAGAATTTTTTTTCATGTGTACAAGATATATTTATTTGAGTTTTTATTTCTATAAGTAGCACAATTTATAATCAAATATATTAATTGATCGGTATTTTTTAAATTTTTTAACCAAAATACTTAGTTATATATATATATTTAAAATTTTACTTTAAAATTGCCTGATGAACTTTTATATTTCCTAGATCATATACTTGGGATAATAGAAGTTATTTCCAGACTGATCACTAGTCGATCGGTCTTGGGAGAAGAGATGTTGGAATATATTATCAAGGAATTTTATTTTCGCTTTATATTTTATTATATGGTTGATATATTTGAGTGGAATGAGTCATATCATGTTATTGATATGAAAATGGTGTGTTTTAAAAACCTTTTCATGCATGACTTATGGGATACCAGGAATATGGGTTTTCTAATATTGGTCTACACATTTATAAATGTATAATTACAACTAGTGGAAAAAACATGGATTTGAGGACTTATGATGTATGTATTATATAGTTTTTGGATCTTATCCCATTTAAAATTATCTATTTATATTAATTATATTAAAATTTTGGATTCATATGACATACACATGATTTTATGTTATTGGTATCCCTGATGAAAATAGTTCAACTGTTTATAGTGCTAGCAAATTTTATAATTTTTTTTTCAATATAACTTCCTGATTTCAAATAACATTGATAAACCAAAATATATTTTCTCTAATGAATGTTCATTTGGTTCTATTATGATATTCTCTATCAAATATAAGCAATACCAATTTTAAACGATGTATGGTTAACCGATTCGGTCAGTATAGGAATCTTATTCCATAGTAATAAGGTTCATTTGGATGGGTTTAGTTATGGATCTAAAAATAAAATTGGATCTAATATCTAAATTTTTATCAAAAAAGTAATATGGTTTATTTCATCATATATTCATTGTAGAGCTTTATTTAACTAAACCATTTTATTAGGACCTAACACAGATCATTAAAGAACGATTCTGTTTAATTTTGTTGAGATAAGATTTATTCCTTAATTATGATAGTCCCATATAAGGATTAATAATGGTTATTCGTGGACTATTTTGATAAGGATATAGAATATAATACATGATATGTATATATGAGAACCATAGATAATATTTTTTTCATCTCAAATATTGATGTATGTTTGAGACAACACCTGAGAGGTTTCCCTTGAGATGTGACATATGAAGTTTTTTTAATGGTATAGGTGGGATAACAAAGAACATCATTGCTATTATAGTGTAACTAGGGAGTTGTGTTATCATTGGATTATTAGTGCCTTCTCGATGTAATAGGAGAGTAAAATATTAGGGTTTTGGTACTAGTGCACATGAGGCAATACTAATTACATGTTATAGAAACTAACTCCCCCCAATCTATGAGATGTAATGTAGATGTGGTTATTTTAGTATCAATGGTTTGATTTAGAGAAATTGATATATATGTATGATTCGTGACATTATTATTTTAGATTTGATCCTTGATGAGATATTGAATCATAATAAAAGGTTGTTAGATCTATGATGGATATATTGTGGGCAGAAACTTATAATTTATGAAAAATTCTAGTTGGAGTTATATTCTGTGGTAGACCCTAAAATATATGAAATTAAAGATTTTGAAGAAAATATCAAATGGGTTTTTATGGATGAAGTGTTCATATAAATATATTTATGTCTGAGAACAAATATTTGATGACAATTGACTCAATGGATCATGAGTCCGGTTATGTGATATTTTGGTATGGGAGTATGTTGACATTTATTCTAGGTAAGATAGAGGTAGAAAAAACTAGTTCTCCATGGCTCCCATTTTTTATGGATTTGTGAGTGGATATGTGTTGTGAGAGGAAATATGGTTTTTATGGGATAATTTCATGATTATTTTTTGTGGTGTGTAATGTAAATGATAGGTCATACATATATTATGATGACAACACCAAGGATACCATGGAGTATAGAGTTTAGAGGATTGATGGACATGGCATTGGAAGAGAAAAAAGTATATATTGATGGTACCTTTTCTAGTTTCACTGAAGGAGTATTATAATGGATTAAATAGATTGATGATTATACTATGGCATTTTAGAACTCGTGACACTAATTTCAAATATATTTAAGAGGTTGCAGAGAATGGTGTTCATTAAAACTGATCACATTTGCCTTTTCATGATTGATCTTGGGTATGAGTGTGATGAAAAAATAATAACATTATGTGTTTTAAATGATTATATTTTGGATTTGAATGGATGACCCATTAGTTTATCGAGTAATGTGTGTGATGAGGGTATTCATTGGACCACCGAGTATGAGTTTTGGGGCTAGAATTCATAGAGATTCAATTTCATATTGTTCTTTAATGGATAATAGTTATTTTATTTTGTATATTATTTTGGATTGAGTGTGAGCACATGAATTAGTCTCAAAATGTGTTTGATTTGATCTGAATGTGTTTCATATTGATTTTGCACCCATGATTTATGTATGATTATAGTATCATATTTAATTAAATGTGGATCCATCTATGATATTAATCTAAATTATGGGTTCATGTTTTGTTATGTGAATTATATTATATCAGGATTCCATTTGGATTTATCAATTGTTATCAAGGGATGTGTGAAAAATAAATAGGTTTATTCAATGGGTTATTAGAATAGTATGTAAGAATTTGTTCAACGTGTGTATTCATGATTAATTGGTTTCACTCTAATGGAAACCGCATTTAGGGGTCGATGGACCATTAGAATAATTTTGGTGTCCAATCCAGAAGGTAGGGAGAAAAATGTTTGTGAATTGGACATTATGAATGTATCACTATAGTGGGGAGGACCATGAACTATAAAATTAATTTTTGGGTGACACTGTGGTTTCTAGAGATTGATATGTGTTTTTGACCACCATATTAGTTTTATAGGGATCGGGGTGAATGGTTGATTGGTTTCTGATAAATAATCTGCCTTGTGTTTTGAGAAACAAAATGAAATATTGTTCGATATTATAGAGTATAACATAGTGAGTTGATTATAATTTTTTAGAGATATATATTGATACAAATGGATAATCAATATTGATAGATTTTATAGTCGATTATTGTAATAGTGGGGATATTGTAAATTCCATATCCTTTATGAGTAATGATTTTTCATGGAAATTTTATTTTTTTTATTTAGGATGGATATTTTATTATGATAAAAAAATAGTATCATGATTTTGAAATTTGTAGTGTCTCTTAGAGATGTTATTGAGACCTATTTAGAGGCATAAACAATGTTGCTGGTGCTTTTGTAGATTTCATAGAAAGGTCATGTGGAGATAAAGATGAGTTTTACATCATGTGCACTATCATGGGGAGGACTAATCCATATAAGAACTAGTGGTAGAGAAGACCATACCTATATGATCATGTAACTAAATCATATTTTTGGTATTTTATCCAATAGTGTATCACACCTAGGGGGTTCCCATATGGGAAACAATGTAGAATAACACCCCATGACCGTAATAGTTTTTGTTATAAGGAAGGATAAAATTATTTTCATATTGGGTGAGCATGGTTGGTGACATATGGAAATGTATCCAATGGGAATCCCTTATGAAAAATTCATAGACCCACACATAATATCCCTTATTTTGTGGTTTCTTGATTGACCAAAATATTTACCACACCATGGTTCATTGCATGGTCGAAGGTAGGAGTCCCTTATGTGAACATATTGGTCATGTTTGGTGACCATAGTCCTTATAATTTTTTGGGTTTCAAGGGTGACCTAGAAGAATACCAAGGAATGGTCCAACCATGGTAAAAGACATGGTTACATTCTTTGCATATTTAATTTTTTTAGTAATCCCCGATTTTCCATCCAGATTTTAATATTATCTATTTTTTCTTTTTATCTCAAAAATAAATGAATATGTAGGGTATCTTCCTCTCCCATATATACCTTGTATCACTTGGTTTGGGAAGTATATGATTTTTATTTCCTAAAGGAATAATGGAGAGTCTTCTTAATTATTAACCATTTTTCATTCTCTTGATCCCATACTACAAATGATGTTTCCAAATATCGAAATTTGTTAAAAATTCAATTGGATCATTGTGGAATTATCACGATATGATGTGTATTTTTCTCATTATTAAAATATTATTTATGAAAATAATTATCTCACATCATTAAGATGAGGGTATGTCATTATAAATGTTTTTATTGGATTTCAAACGAAATAATATAATTTTTTTAATTTAAAAGATGTATCATGTTAGAAACTATTCTTAATATGGAATAAAATTTATTCCAATAACCATATTCATGTGGTTTTTATTGATTTTAGTGTACTGAGGATTCATTGAATTCTTTTTGAAAATTATTCCAACAGAAAATAATTTTAATAATTAAATATAAATTTTTTAATGAATTATAACTATCTAAAAATAATTAATTTTCATAGTTGGGATTTAGTTCAGCCTTGTTTCATCTGATAATAGTTGTGAAAGAACCCAGTTTTTACTACGAAACACTTTGGAATATTCTTTATGATATTCCAGAGTAGCGCCTTCAAACGGCTTGCGATTTCAATCCCTGGAGTGGTCGGAATTGAATTTTCAGTGCGTTCACACTGGAAACACTAAATAAATGTGATAACTCCTAAACAGTGATCCAAATCAGAGATTCGAGTGTACGGATGGGTCCGGAATGGGGTTTTTACCCTAGGAACGACATAAAACTTGTCGGCGCGAGAATTTTGGACCCCTCCCTCACATTCCGAAACTTAAATGGATAAATTAATTAATTACTTTATTCTTTTAATGTTGAAATGCAATTATCTTTTAAATGGTGGCTCGGATTGGAAAACCGAGGGTACTGTTGAGTTTGGAGCGTACTGTTTACCCTAGGAGGGGTATAAGGTTAGCGGGCGCTGGCCGTTTGTGAAAAATGGCCCTAAGGGAGTTTTCATAATTTGGCACCCTCAGGCGCTGAGTATAATTACATTCGAACGGGGTCTCGGATTAGAATTCCGAGATTGCCGTTGTGCTCGGTAGGTGGTTTTTACCCTAGGGGAAGCTTAATCTTGACTACGCCAGAAGTTTTGGATGCGGGTGTTTTAGGGGTTAGGACTTTTGATTAAAGAGTTTATTTATTTAAACTGTCCCCTCCTCCCCTTCATCCACATTGAACCCCCTGGAGAAACCCCTCCCATAACCTCCTCCATCTCCAGCGAGGCGACTCCGGCGAGGTGCGGTGATGCCGGCAGATCGACACGAATCTCCGGGCGAATCCCAGCGAGGTAGGAGGTTTCGTTGCGTTTTCATTTCCGAACCGCCCTTTGAATTAAATTTTATGCGTCTATTTGATGCTTAATTTTTGAACAATGCCCGTAGATGCGTAGTACGTTCACTTTTCATTCCATCGCATATTTCGGATCGAAAATCAGAGTTCAGATATGATCGCAAACACTTGCTAAACTTTGCGGGTTTAGGGGTTTTGCGGCGGCAGCGCTGTGGTCCGGGGAGCTCCGGTGCGGCGGTAGGGGCAGCAGGCGCTAGGGGCGATGGCGAGTGGCAGCGGGCATTGGGGCTGTCTGCGGGTGTCTGCGGGTGTCGCGGGGTGAGGCGGTAGACGCGCTTCAAGAGGAGGTCGGGGCTTAGGCAGAGCGCCTCGGCGAGGCGGCGGTCGCCAGGGAGGGGCGACCGCGGGGTCGCGGTGCGCGACCCCCGTGCGGAGACAAAGACCCGCACCGCACGGGTCTTCATGTGGCAGCCGTGACCGGACCTCGTGGCCGGTCTGCGCATGGACCATGAGACCGCGGCTAGCCCGCGCGGCTAAGCTGCGGGCCGGTCCAGGCCGGTCCAGCCACAGGGGCCTTGTCCCCTCGGTTTTCGGACACCTGTATTTTCTGCTACAGGTGTCCGTTTTGAGTGATGTCTACGACGGTGGAACCGTATCGACGAGGAGGACTTTTTGATATGGTTTTGGGAATTTTTAATTCCCGAAACGAGGGGCCTCAGTGGCGCGACACGTACGTCGAGGGGTTTGTCAATTTTCCGGGGGAAATTGTTTTGGACGGCGTGGACGCCTCCGACGTCCGATTTAAGCGCCGTCAGTGGCGTTTGGACATTGGCACCAATGCCGAGATTTCCAAAGAGTTTTTAGGTGTTGAGGCCCATGTTGAGGCGTGGGCCCACGACCCGTCTTTTGAGCTACGTGAAGCGTTTCACGACTTTTTCATCGGACGTCCATTCGGGGCATGCGAGCAGTCGTTTCTGGATGTTTTTCCGAGGGGATTACAACAGTGTAATCCACCCGCTCTAATTCGGCATGAGGGTGCGGGGCCCACGAGGGCCGTTTGGGTGTCGACGGTGATTTTCCATCATTATCACTGGGCGACCGTTTTGGACAAGTGAATAGTCCATCCTGTGTGCTTTTTCGAGAGGATCGCAATGGTGCGATCCGTTCGTTGAGTTTGGGACATGGATGCGGGTCACACGTGGCACCGCTCATGTGCGGTGTCCCGGAATGCATCTTTTTCTCCGGATATCTGTTGCACTCAAGTGAGTATTGCTTTTGCCGTGTTTTCCTAAGTGTATCGCAATGGTGCGATGCGACAGACTGTTTTCAGGGCCGAGGCTCAGGATCATAGGATGTCGTTCAGGCGTGAGGCGGTGTTGGTAACTTTTATGTTAGATATCCATTGGATGGGAGTTAGTAGTCGATCTCGCGTTTTTTTTTGTGAGGATTACAACTGTTCAATCTGTTTGGTTGTGCGTAGCCTCATGCGTGATATTGTTAAATGTGGAATAAAAGGTCCTCTGGTGGTGGTTTGTCCTACCATGTGTGTAGCGGACCCTTGGCATGTGATCGCGCACTATTGGGAGAGTGATATAAATTATTTAACAGATTTGGTTGGTCGTGCCTGGGCCTTTGAGGTGGAGTTGTTACATCAGGCCTTCACATTGATGCTGGGTGTTGTGTGCATGCTATCCTTTGTGCTGGAATGTGGTATACTCTAGGAGTATACGAGAACGCTTATAGGTACGTGTGGTTTGTAACTGAGACGTTCGAGTGCTCGGTTGGGGTTAACTTGGGGCCACACGATGTGTGGGCCCTAGGTGCGTGCTGAGCTCTGCTTTGCGTACTTTTACTTCTCGCGACGTAGAGGGTCCAAATGTGCTCTTTTGTTTGACTAGAAGGGTGGAGTTTTTCCCCTGGCTCTGTGCTCATTTTTTTGTCCAGCAGGGTTGAGTGGTCTCCCCTGGATTCATTCTCGATGGAACAGCCAGTATCGGTGCTAGTGAAACCCAGTGATGGAGCAGGCATTGAACCTCTTTTGGGTGAGTTGTTCTGGAGATGGGTGGTTGTGCGACACCTACTACATGTACAGTTGGATAGTGGTGTACCCCCAGTAGAGATGGCCAGAGTAGTTCTGAGTTTTACCCTCCAGCGGGCCAGGGCATTGGGTTACTCATTGACTTACTAGGGGTTACCCTCCAGCCGAGACTGGGTAGTGGGTCACCCGACTCACTTAGGGTATACCCTCCAGTAGAGACTGGGCAGTGGGTCACCCAATGCACTTAGGGTCTACCCTCCAGCAGAGACTGTGCATTGGGTCACCCAATGAACTCTTAGGGTCTACCCTCTAGCAGGGCTGGGCAATGGGTCGTCCGTCGTCTAGTTCCTGGTCTACCCTCCAGCAAGGCTGGGCAGTGGGTCACCTATCGACTTATTCCAGGTCTACCCTCCAGCGGGGCTAGGCAGTGGGTCTCCTGATGATGTATTAAGGTCTACCCTCCAGCAGTGCTAGGCAATGAGTTTCTTGATAATGTATTAAGGTCTACCCTCTAGCGGGGCTGGGCAGTGGGTCGCCTGATGATGTATTAGGGTTTACCCTCCCGTAGGGCTGGGCAGTGTGTCACCCGATATCTGCTTATGAATTACCCTCCAGCAGGGCTGGGTAGTGGGACACCAATTTGCATTCCAGGCTCAGTCTTTTCTACTAGGCTAGCCTGTGGATTTCCTCCATGATTACTAGAGTGGGACCCTTGGTTATACGAGTCAGTGTTGTGACATATTTGACATTGAGATTACCTCTCAACTACAGGGCAGTGATGAGGCGGGGTTTGACTTTCCCTAGAACTCTCATGTTTTAGAGGCACTTTCCCCACTGAGACGTGTTCTTGTGACATGATCTAAAACCATGCGGGCGAGTTAGTTCCACCCAAAGATGATAGTGTCGAAGGGTGGTGATTGAGCCCCTTGGCTTGCAGTTCGGGGAAAACGTGCGGGATGATGGGAATCGATGGAGTTTTCATCTGGGACTGATTACTACTCGTTTTATTGGGCTGGGCTACGAGATGAATATCCCCTTATGGTCTTGTTCGGGATTTTTGACATAGAATATGGATTTGTATATACCAATTACCGGTACCCACTTCTCGGGTTTGGTTGCTCTCCTTGCAGGAGAGGCAAAGACGCGTGGGGTATGTCACGTGCTTTCCGTGTCTAGCTTATCATGTTTGGATGAGTCTACTCTCCTGATATAGGTTGCGAAATCTCGACAAGAAGTTAATCTTCTCATCGTTCCTAGATCCTTGTGTTAGGGTGAGTCTTCCACCTTTCTCTTGTTGGGTTGAGTTGTTACTCTTTACTGCACCCTCGGTTGGACTCCTTTACATTTCCTGTTCTCTCTACTTCTCACCCTTCGGTACCTTCTTTGTTGCTCCCTCAAGCCTTCGGGGTATCCTACTGAGTATTTTTATACTCAACCCTGCTTGAGATTTTCCTGCACTTGGTGTGCCCTTGCAAACGAAGGACAGGTCGTTCGTGACTTCAGTGGAGCATCGGAGTTTGGGAGCTTGGACCGTGTGCGGTGGTCGTTGTCGGGTTCCAGGTGGGGAACCCTTCCAGCTGTTTACTGTTGTTTTACCTGTTTCCGGGTTGAAGCACTATTTGGATGGGCGCGTGTTTTTCCTCTTTTCATTTCAGTTTATCCTCATCTTTTACTTTGTACTTTTTAGAGGTCGATGCACTTTTTGTGGTATATATATAGCGGTTTACCTTTTCTTTACATGTATTTTTTTACTCTACACTTTTTCTTTGATTGTACTGCATGTGGGTGTGTATAGGTACATAGGAAAAGGCCTCCCCGAGTTGTTTTGCCTTCGGCACTGGTCGCCAGCCCCTGGACTATGGAGGTGGGCTTGGGGTAGTTGCGACTCGAGCCCGGGTAGGGTCGGGTTGTGAAAAATTGTTATCAGAGGTGGTTCGTTCCTTGGGACGCTATTCAGATGTCCCTAAAATAAAAGGAATTGGTTGGGATCTAGGGAAACTGTGTTAACATGTCTCGAGAGTGGCTCTTATGCCAAGGAGTCTAGTGATGGTGCGGCGGCCGACATATCCATTCACCAGGACCATGATAACCCACTTTTCGACTCGGAATGCTGAGACACATGTTGTAGGAAAAATTGGTTTTTGCATCACATAGGAATGAGTCTTTGACTGTCCTTCTTCAGTCAGCTCTCCATCGTGGTAGTTGGTATATACATATATTCTCATCTGATCGCGACACTCCTTCATAATATTCAATATGTCTCCGCAAAGACAGCCAGCCAAGACACCAGCTTTGGTCTGTGATGATGACCCTGTGAGCTACGAGGCCAGAGTCCGGGACCCATCATGCGAGCCCCTTTCTCCGAGTGGGCCGGTAGTATCACCCCGACTTGTTGAGCAGCAGGTCATTTATGGATAGAAGTCTGAGCTTGAGCGTAGGTTGAGCATGCTCCGTGAGTTCCAGTGGCAGAGAACGCTGAGGTTTGGTGGTGAGTCAGACCCTCAGGCAGTAGAGGTTTGGTTCAAGGTAGTGGATCGCCTTTTAAGTCTTGGGCAGATGCTGACAGATCGGAGAGTGGCTTTAGCAGCCAAACTTTTTCGTGGAGCATCTTGGCATTGGTGGAGTCTAGTGACCTAGTTTTTTGAAGAGTCGTCGCTTTCATGGGGCGACGTTCAGTTGTTGTTTCGTGAGGGGTTTTCCCCTCCTTCTTTCGTTCCATTCAGATTTAGGAGCTCTTGCAGTTTCAGCAGGGAGGTATGATGGTGGCCGAGTGCGCGACTAGTTTCGCAGACCGTACACACTTTTTCCCGGACTTGGTCCATGACAACAACATCCGATCATGAAAGTTTAATCAAGGTCTCCGCCGAGAGATATAGGCTGTCATAGTACCATTGGGAATTTCCACATATTCTGGGGTGCTAGAGCAGGCGTTGGTGACCGAGAGATTCCTTTCACGTTTTGCGGTTGGTAGTGGCAGTGGGCGTCGGCAAGCAGAGCCTTGACGTAGGTGGCATTTTGACAACCAGAATTAGGGGCGTGGTCATACACCATAGTGGCACCGTAGGGCACCAGTGCATCCCAGAGAGAGTCGGTGTTAATCTTGTGATGGGTGAGATCACTTGGCACGAGACTGCTCGACCAACGATGCTGAAAATTTCGTGCAGGCAGCAGCTGCACCACCATGGCGGAGGCAGTGCCGTGATCAGAGTAGCTCCCATAGAGGTGGTTCTAGTAGAGGAGCGAGAGGAGATGGTAGTGGGGGACCTCTTTACGAGGTATTCTCATCACCACTAGGCGATCCACGTCAGGCTCCGGGACCTGATAGTCGAGACCGCGGACAACCGTGAGCATGGATTTCTACAATCCTGCAGAGCATGAGGTGATAATGGTATGCTCTACAGCTCTTCTACATTTTTCAGTATAATTTTTAGACTCATTGTGTGGAATGATTTCCTCCCTGATCCTTTTTTGAGGTGTTACCAGGGTGGCGCGGGGCGTCGGTGTAACCCTGTGTTGGTAAGGTAAAAGGCGTGAGACCTTTTTCTCTAGTCGATGGTGTTGACTCCATCACTTTCCGAGTGTGTAAGAGAGTCTAGGATGAGAGACATCGACTGAGATTTCTCGAGTAACCTGATATCCTTCGTTGTTTCACCATATGGATATTCTAAAGTAGAGAATCGCTATGCCTTGTTCCAGGTGCGGGCAGTGATTCCAGTCGTGGCATGCGACATAGAGTTTTGGTCTGTCATGTGAGCTACCCTCGAGGTCCTTCGGACCGTTTGAGACCATGCAGATGGATGACGAGGTTGTCTACCGCCTTAACCTAACCCCAACGTCTGGAGTGGGTGAACGACATTGGAAAGGGCCAACCTGGCGTGAACAGATCAATCCTTTGGTCTGCGTACGGTGGCGCAGAACTGTGCGAGGTTTCTTCGGGGTATGGGAATGTCAGGTGTGGGCTTAGTACCCTGTGTTGCTCCCTAGTTTTTCTTTTTGGGGACTAAAATCATGAATGAGGTAATGATGTAAGAACTCAGTTTTTAATGCTGAAGACTTTGGAATATTCTTGAAGATATTCCAGAGCAGTGCCTTCAGACGGCGTGTGATTTCGCGCCCCAGAGTGGCCAGAATTTAATTTTTAGTGCGTTCACACTGGAAACGCCAAATAAATGTGATAACTACTAAACAGTGATCCATATCAGAGATACGAGTGTACGGATGGGTCCGAAATGGGGTCTTTACCCTAGGAACGACATAAAACTTGTCGGTGCGGGATTTTTGGACCCCTCACTCGCTTTCGGAACGTTAAACGGATTAATTAATTAATTACATTATTCGTTTAATGTTGAAATGCAAGTATCTCTTAGACAGTGGATCTGATTGGAAAACCGAGGGCACCGTTGAGTTCGGAGAATTTTTTTTTACCCTAGGAGGGGTATAAGTTTTGCGGGCGCGGGACGTCTGTGAAAAATGGACCCAGGGGCATTTTCATAATTTGGCGGCCTCAGGTGCTAAGTTTAATAACATTCGAATGGAGTCTTGGATTAAAATTCTGAGACCGCCGTTGTGCTCGGGAAGTGGTGTATACCCTAGGGGGGAGCTTAATCTTGACTGCGCCAGAAGGTTTGGACGCGGGTGTTTTAGGGGTCGGGACATTTGATTAAAGAGTTTATTTATTTAAACTCTCACCTCCTCCCTTTCTTCCCCATTGAACCCCCTGGCAAAAACCCTCCCCCCTCCTCCTCCATCTCCGGCGAGGCGACTCCGGCAAGGTGCAGTGATGCCGGCGGATCGACGCGAAGCTCCGGGCCAAGCCCAGCGAGGTATGAGGTTTCATTGCGTTTTCATTTCCGAACCACACTTTGATTTAAATTTTATGCGTCGATTGGATTTTTAATCTTCGAACAACGCTGGTAGATGCATAGTACATTTTTTTTTCTTCCCATACCTTCTTTCAGATCGAAAATCTGAGTTAGGAGATGATCGGAAACGCCCGCTGTAATTTGCGGGTTTTGGGGATTTGCGGTCGCAGCGCGGTGGTCGGCGAGCTCCGGTGCGGCGGCAGCGGCGGCGGGTGCTGGGGGTGTCCGCGGGCGTCTGCGGGTGTCGCGGTGGGAGGCGGAGGACGCGCTTCAAGAGGAGGTCGGGGCTCAGGCAGAGCGCCTCGGTGAGGCGGCAGTCTCCATGGAGCGGCGACCGCGGGGTCGCGGCACACGACCCTCGTGCGGCGACAAAGACCCGCGCCACGTGGGTCTTCACGCGGTGGCCACGACCGGCCCTCGTGGCCGGTCTGCGAGCGGACCGCGAGTCCACGGCTGGCTCGCGTAGCTAAGCCACGGGCCGGCCAAGGCTGGGCGGACCAGTCGGTCCAAGCCGGTCCAGCCCCAGGGGCCTTGTCCCCTCATTTTTCAGACACCCGTATTTTCTACTACGGGTGTCTGTTTTCAGTGCCGTCTGCGGCGGTGGAACCGTATCAATGAGGAGGAATTTTTGAAATGGTGTCGGGAATTTTTAATTACCGAAACAATGGGCCTCGGAGGCACGACACCTACGTCTATGGGTTTGTTGTTTTTTTTGGGGAAACATGTTTTGGACGGCGCGGACGCGTCCGACGTCCGATTTAAGCGCTGTAAGGGGATTTGGGACTCTGGCATCGAGGTGGAGCTTTCCAGGGAGGTTTCAGGCATTGAGGCCAATGTTGAGGCACAAGCCCCACGTCCCGTCTTTTGAGCTGCGTGCAGCGCTTCACTACTTTTTCATCGGATGTCCATTCATGGCATGCGATCTGTCGTTTATGGATGCTTTTCTGAGGGGATTGCAACAGTGCAATCCGTCCGCTCTAATTCGGCATGAGGGTGCGGGGCCCACGAGGGTCGTTTGGGCGTCAACGGTGATTTTCCATTTTTATCACTAGGTGACCGTTTTGGACAAGTGAATAGTCTATCTTGTGTGATTTTTCGAGAGGATCGCAACAGTGTGATCCGTTCGTTGAGTTTCAGGACCGAGATGTGGGTCCCATGTGGCACCGTTCGTGTGCGGTGCACTGGAATGCATCTTTTTCTCTATATATCCGTTGCAATCAAGTGAGTAGTGATTTTGACATGTTTTCCCGAGGGGATCGCAATGGTGCGATGCGCCCGAATGTTTTTGGGGCCGAGGCTCGGGACCACAGGACACCGTTCGGGCGTGAGGTGGTGTTGGTGACTTTTCCATCGGATATCCGTTGGAGGCGAGTATGTAGTCAATCTCGCATCTTTTTCCACGAGCATTACAACAGTACGATCCATTTGGTTGTGCGGAACCTGTTTCACGATCTTGTTAATTGTGGAATAAAAGGTGCTCTGGTGGTGGTTCATCCTACCATGTTTGTAGCGGTCCCTTGGTGTGTGATTGCGCAATCTTGGGAGAGTGATATAAATGATTCACAAGATGTGGTGGGCCGTGCATGGGCCTTTTAGGTGGGGTTGTTACGTCACGCCTTCACGTTGACGCTGGGTCCCGTGTGCACGATTACCTTTGGGATGGAACGCGGTATACTCTGGGAGTATAAGAGAATTCTTGGAGGAACATGTGGTTTGTACCTGAGACGTTTGTGAGCTCGGTTGGGGTTAACATGGGGACACATGATGTGTGGGCCCCAGGTGCGTGTCGAGCTCTTATTTGCATACACTGACCTCTCGCGACGTAGAGGGTCCCTTTGTGCTTTTTTATTTGACTATTAGGGTGGAATTTTTCCCCTGGCCCTGTGCTCGTTTGTTTGATCATAAGGGTTGAGTGGTCTCTCCCTGGTTTCATTCTCGATGGATCTGCCAGTAGTAGTTCTAGTGACACCCAGTGATGGAGCAGGCGTTGAACCTCTTTTGGGAGAGTTGTTCTAGAGATGGGTGGTTGCACGATACCCACTACGTGTACGGTTGGCCAGTGGTGTACCCCCCAGTAGTGATGGCCAGAGCAGCTCTGAGTTTTACCCTCTAGTGGGGCTGGTTAGTGGGCTACTCATCGACACCATAGGGTTTACCCTCCAACAGAGACTGGGCAGTGGGTCACACGATGCACTTAGGGTGTACCCTCCTGCAGAGACTAGGCAGTGGGTCCCCCGACACACTTAGGGTCTACCCTCCAGCAGAGACCGGGGCAGTGGGTCACCCGATGACCACTTAGGGTCTACCCTCCATTAGGTCTGGGCAGTGGGTCTCCTGTCATCTAGTTCTAGGTCTACCCTCCAGCAAGGCTGGGCAGTGGGTCGCATATCGACTTATTCCACTTCTACCCTCCAGCGGGGCTGGGCAGTGGGTCGCCTGATGATGTATTAAGGTCTACCCTCCAGCGGGGCTGTGCAGTGGGTCACCTGATAATTTATTAAGGTCTACCCTCCAGCGGGGCTGGGCAGTGGTTCGCCTGGTGATGTATTAGGGTTTACCCTCCAGCAGGGCTGGGTAGTGGGTCACCCGATATCTTGTTATGAATTACCCTTCTAGTAGGGTTGGGTAGTGGGACACCTGTTTCTATTCCAGGCTCAGTCCTTTCTACAAGGCTAGAATGTGGCTTTCCTCTGTGATTAACGAAGTGGGACCCTTGGTTATACGGGTTAGTGTTGTGACGACTTTTAATTTGAGAAGACCACTCGACTGCAGGGCTGTGAAACGGCGTGGTTTGACATTCCCTAGAACTCTCATGTTCGATGGGAACTTTCCCCACCAAGATGTGTTCTTGTGATGCGATCTAAAACCGTGTGGGTGAGTCAGTGTCGCTCAATGCGGATAGTGTCAAAGTGTGGTGATTGAGCCCCTTGGCTTGCGGTTCGGGGTAGACATGCGGGATGCTGGGCATCGATGGACTTTCCTTCTGGGACTGATTACTACTCATTTTAAAGGGATGGTCTACGGGATGGAGATCACCTTACGGTCTTGTTTGGGATTCTTGACAGAGAATATGGATTTGTATATACAATGTACCAGTACCCACTTCTAGGGCTTGGTTGATCTCCTTCCAGGAGAGGCAAAGACGTGCAGGGTATGCCACGTGCTTTCTGCGTATAGCTTCTCGTGGTTGGATGAGTCTAGTCTCCTGCTATAGGCAGTGAAATCTCGACGAGAAG
Source organism: Viscum album (assembly GCA_963277665.1). Lineage (NCBI taxonomy): Eukaryota > Viridiplantae > Streptophyta > Magnoliopsida > Santalales > Viscaceae > Viscum > Viscum album. The sequence continues at coordinate 556,514,979 of OY728160.1, read as the reverse complement.
TTCATCATGTCTTCATTCCTAGTTCCTTGTGTTAGGGTGAGTCTTCCACCTTTCTCTTTTTGGGTTGAGCTATTACTCTTTACTTCACCCTCGGTTGGACTCCTTTACTTTTCATGTTCGCTCTACTGCTCACCCTTCGGTACCTCCTTTGTTGCTCCCTCGAGCCTCCGGGGTATCCTACTGAGTATTTTTATACTCACCCCTACTTGGGATTTGCCCGCACTTGGTGTGACCTTGCAGACGATGGACAGGTCGGTTGTGACTTCAGTGGAGCATCAGAGTTCGAGAGCTTGGACCACGTGCGGTGGTCATTGTCGGGTTTCAGGTGGGGAACCCATCAAGCTGTTTACTGTTAATTTACCTGTTACTGGGTTGTGGCACTTTTCGGTTGGGCGCGTGTTTTTCCCCTTTTCTTTTCAGTTTATCCTCACCTTGTAATTTGTACTGTTTAGAGGTCGAAGCACTTTTTGTGTTATATATATAGTAGTTTCCCTTTTCATTACTTGCATTTTTTTCCTCTGCACTTTTTCATTGAGTGTGCTGCGTGTGGGTGTGTACAAGTAGATAGGCAAAGGCATCCCCGAGTTTTTGTGCATTCGGCGCTGGTCGCTAGCCCCTGGCCTATGGAGGCGGGCTTGGGGTAGTTGCGGCTCGAGCCTGGGTGGGGTCGGGTCATGAAAAAGTGGTATCAAAGGTGGTTTGTTCCTAGGGACGTTGTTCGGATGTCCCTAAAATAAAAGGAATTGGTTGGGTTATAGGTAAACAATGTTAAGTTGTCTCGAGAGTGGCTCTCAGGACAGGGAGTCCAGTGATGGTGCGGTGGCCGACGTATCCATTCACCAGGAACTTGATAACCTGCTTGTCGACTCGGCATGCTGAGACACATGTTTCAGGGAAAATTGGATTGTGCATCACATAGGATTGAGTCTTTGACTATCCTTGTTGAGTCAGCTCTCCATCATGTTTGTTGGTATATACATATATGCTAATCTGATCACGACACTCCTTGATAATATTCAAAATGTATCTGCCAAGACAGCCAGCCAAAATACCAGGTTTGGTGCATGAAGAAGACCCAGTGAGTTACGAGGCCACAGTCCAGGACCCATAATGTGAGCCCCTTTCTCCGGGTGGGCCGCTAGTAGCACCCCCACCTGTTGAGAAGCAGGCAGTTTCAGCAGAGCAGGATGAGCTTGAGTGCAGGTTGAGCACGCTCCATGAGTTCCAGCGGTAGAGACCGCTGAGATTTAGTGGTGAGCCAAACCCTCAGGCATCAGAGGATTGGCTCAAGGCAGTGGTTCGCTTTTCCAGGCTTGTGCAGACGCTGATAGATCAGAGAGTGGCTTTAGTAGCCAACCTTTTTCGTGGAGCAGCTTGGCGTTGGTGGATTCTGTTGACTCAGGTTTTTGACGAGTCGTCGATTTCATGGGGTGACTTTCAGTTGTTGTTTCGTGAGAAGTTTTTTCCCTCCTTCTTGCGCTCCGTTCAGATTCTGGAGCTCCTACAGTTTCAATAGGGAGGAATGATGGTGTCCGAGTACGCGACTAGTTTCGCAGAGCATACATGCTTTTACCCGGACTTGGTCAATGACGACAACATCTGAGCACAGAAGTTTGAGCAGGGTCTCCGCCGAGAGACATGTGTTGTCATAGTACCCTTGGGGATTTCCACATATGTCGGGGTGCTAGAGCAGGTGTTGGTGACAGATAGATTCCTGTCACATTTTTTGGTTGGTAGTGGCAGTGGGCTTCGGCAAGCAGAGCCTCGACGTAGGTGGATTTCTGACAACCGGACTCAGGGGAATGGTATTACACCACAATGGAACCGGAGGACACCAGTGCATCCCTAAGAAAGATGGTTCTATGGTTGTGATGGGCAAGATCACTTGGAACGAAACTGCCCGACCAGAGATGCTGAAATCTTCCGGTAGGCAGCAGGTACACCACCATGGCGGAGGCAGCGCCGTGATCAGAGTAGCACCCATAGAGGTGGTGCTAGTAGTGGAGAGGGAGGAGCTGGTAGGGGGGACGACTTTACGAGGTCTTCTCATCACCACTAGGCAGTCCACGTCAGGCTCCGGGAGCTTATAGTCGGGACTGCGGACAGTTGTGAGCATGGTTTTCTACGATCCTGCAGAGAATGAGGTGATAAGAGGTACGCTCTATAGATCTTCTACTTTTTGCAATAGAGTTGTTAGACTCAGTGTGTGGAATGCTTCCCTCCCTTCTCCTTGCTTGAGGTGTTACCATGGTGGCTTGGGTGTTGGTGTAACCCTGTGTTGGTAAGGTAAAAGGCGTGAGACCTTTTTATCTAGTCGATGGTGTCGACTCCATCGCTTTCCAAACGTGTAAGAGAGTCTTGGTTGAGAGACATCGACTGAGAAATCATGCGTAACCAGATAGCCTTGGGTGTTTCACCATATAGATATTCTGAAGGAGGGAATCACCTGGCCTTTTCCCAGGTGCGGGCGGTGATTCCAACTGCAGCTTGCAAAATAGAGGTTTGGTCGGGGACATGAGCTACCCCCGAGGTCCTTCGGACTGTTTGAGATCGTGCAGAGGGATGCCGAGGTTGTCTACCGCCTTACCCTAACCCCAAAGCTTGGAGTGGGAGCACGACATCGGCAAGGGATGACCTGGCGTGAACAGATCAATCCTTTGGTCTGTGTGCGGTGGCGTAGAACTGTGCGGGGGTTCTTCTAGGTATGGGAAAGCCAGGTGTGGGCTTAGTACCCTATGTTGTTCCCTAGTTTTGCTTTTCGGGAACGAAAATAATTAAGGATGGAATGATGTAAGAACCCAATTTTTACTTCGGAAGACTTTGGAATATTCTTGATGATATTACATAGCAATGCCTTCAGACGGCATGCGATTCCGAGCCCCAGAGTAGCCGGAATTGAATTTTTAGTGCGTTCACACAGGAAACGAAAAATAAATGTGATAACTCCTAAACAGTGATCCGGATAAGATATCCGAGTGTACGGATGGGTCTGGAAAGGGGTTTTACCCTAGGAACGACATAAAACTTGTCAGCGCTGGAGGTTTGGACCCCTCGCTCGCTTTCAGATCGTTAAACAGATAAATTAATTAATTACTTTATTCGTTTTATGCTAAAACGCAATTATCTCTTAAACGGTGGCTAGGATTGGAAAACCGAGGGAACTGTTGAGTTCAGAGTGTGCCTTTTACCCTAGGAGGGGTATATGTTTTGCAGGTGCGGGTCGTCTGTGAAAAATGGCCCCATGGGCGTTTTCGTAATTACGCGGCCTCAGGCGCTAAGTTTAATAACATTCGAACGGGGTCTCGGATTAAAATTCTGAGACTACCGTTGTGCTCGAGAGGTGGTGTTTACCCTAGGGGGAGCTTAATCTTGACTGCGCCAGAAGGTTTGGACGCAAGTGTTTTAGGGGTCGGGACTTTTGATTAAAGAGTTTATTTATTTAAACTCTCACCTACTCCCCTTCCTCCCCATTGAACCCCCTGGAGAAACCCCTCCCCTCTCCTCCTCCATCTCTGGCGAGGCTACTCCGGCGAGGTGCGGTGATGCCGCCGGATAGACGCGAAGCTCCGGGCGAAGCCCAACGAGGTTGGAGTTTTCAGTGCGTTTTCAATTCCGAACCGCCCTTTGAATTCAATTTTATGCGTTGATTTGATGTTTAATATCCGAAAAACTTCTGTATATGATTAGTACATTTTCTGTTCGTCCCATCTCTTCTTTCGGATTGAAAATCTGTGTTCGGAGATGATCGCAAACACCCGCCGAAGTTTGCAGATTTTCGGGTTTTGCGGCGGCAGTGCGGTGGTCTGGGGAGCTCCTGTGCGGCGGCAGCGGCGGCGGGCGCTGGGGGCGACAGCGAGCGGCAGCGGGCGCTGGGGGTGTCCGCGAGCATCTGCGGGTGGCGCGGCGTGAGGCGGAGGATGCGCTTCAGGAGGAGGTCGGGGCTCATGCGGAGCGCCTCGGCGAGGCGGCGGTCACCACGGAGCGGCGACCGCGGGGTCGCGGCACGCGACACCCATGCGGCAACAAAGATCCGCACCGTGCGGGTCTTCACGCGGTTTCCGTGATTGGCCCTCGTGGAAGGTTTGCGCGCAGACCACGAGTCCGCGGCCGGCCCACACAGCTAAGCCGCAGGCCGGCCCAGGCCGGGCGGACCGGCCGGTCCAGCCCCAGGGGCCTTGTCTCGTCGGTTTTTGGACACCCGTATTTTCCGCTACGAGTGTCCTTCTTGAGTGCCTTCTGCTACGGTGGAACCGTATCGACGAGGAGGAATTTTTGAGATGGTTTTGGAAATTTTTAATTATCAAAACAAGGGGCCTCTGTGGCGCGACATGTACGTCGAGGGGTTTGTCGTTTTTCCGGGGGAACTTGTTTTGGACGGCGTGGACGCGTCTGACGTCCGATTTAAGCACCATCAGTGGCGTTGGGACTATGGAACCGAGGCAAAGATTTAATGGGTCGTTTTAGGCATTGAGGCCGAAGTTGAGGCGTGGGCCCCACGACTCGTCTTTTGATCTGCGTGCAGCGTTTCACAAATATTTCATCGGACGTCCGTTTGGGGCATGCTAGCAGTCGTTTCTGGATGTTTTGCCGAGGGGATTGCAACAATGCAATCTGCCCACTCTAATTTGGCATGAGGGTGTGGGGCCCATGAGGGCCGTTTGGGCGTCGACGGGGATTTCCCATCATTATCACCGGGCGACCATTTTGGACAAGTAAATAGTACATCTCATGTTCTTTTTCGAGAGGATCGCAACGGTGTGATCTGTTCATTATGTTTCAGGACCGGGATGTGGGTCCCATGTGGCACCGCTCTTATGCAGTGCGCCAGAATGCATCTATTTCTACGTATATCCACTACACTCATGTGAGTAGTGCTTTTGACATGTTTTCCCGAGGGGATTGCAATGGTACGATGCACCTGACTGTTTTTGGGGCCGAGGCTCGGGATCACGAGACGCAGTTCGGGCGAGAGGTAGTGTTGGTGACTTTTATGACGGATATACGTTGGAGGTGAGTAAGTTGTCGATCTCGTGTTTTTTTCATGAGGATTACAATGGTGTGATCCGTTTGGTTGTGAGGAGCCTCTTGCATGATCTTGTTAAATGTGGAATAAATGGTACTCTAGTGGTGGTTCGTCCTACCATATTTGTAGTGGACCCTTGGCGTGTGATCGCGCACTCTTGGTAGAGTGATATAAATGATTCACAAGATGTGGTTGGCCATGCCCGGGCCTTTGAGGTGGAGTTGTTACGTCACGCCTTCGCGTTGAGGCTGGGTGTCGTGTTCATGATAGCCTTTGGGATGAAACGTGGTATACTCTGGGAGTATACGAGAACCCTTGGAGGTACGTGTGGTTTGTACATGAGAAGTTCGTGTGCTCGGTTGGGGTTAACTTGGGGCCACACGATGTGTGGGACCCAGGTGCGTGTCGAGCTCTGCTTTGCGTACTTTGACCTCTCGTGATGTAGAGGGTCCCTCTGTGCTTGTTTATTTGACTAGCAGGGTGGAGTTTTTCCCCTGGCCATGTGCTCGTTTGTTTGACGAGCTGGGTTGAGTGGTCTCCCCCTGGTTTCGTTCTCGATGGATCTTCCGGTAGAGGTGCTAGTGACACCCAGTGATGGAGAAGGCGTTGAACCTCTTTTGGGTGAGTTGTTCTGGAGATGTGTGGTTGCACGATACCCACTACTTGTATGGTTGGCCAGAGGTGTACCCCCCAGTAGAGATGGCCAGAGCAGTTCTGATTTTTACCATCTACTGGGGCTGGGTAGTGGATTACTCATCGACTTCTAAGGGTTTACCCTCCAGCAGAGACTGGGTATTGGGTCACCCGATGCATATAGGGTGTACCCTCCAGCAGAGACTGGGCAGTGGGTCACCCAATGCACTTAGGGTCTACCCTCCAGCATACAGTATGCAGTGGGTCACCCGAAAACCTCTTAGGGTCTACCCGCTAGTAGGGATGGGAAGTGGGTCGACTGTCGTCTAGTTCTATGTCTACCCTCTAGCAAGGATGTGCAGTGGGTCGCATGTCGACTTATTCCAGGTCTACCCTCCAGCGGGGCTGGGCAGTGGGTCGCCTGATGATGTATTATTGTCTACACTCCAGCGGGGCTGGGCAGTGGGTCACCTGATCATGTATTGAGGTCTACCCTCCAGCGGGGCTGGGAAGTGGGTCGCCTAATGATGTATTAGGGTTTACCCTCCAGCAGGGCTGAGAAGTGGGTCACCCAATATCTGGTTATGAATTAACCTCTAGCAGGGCTAGGCTGTGGCACAACTGTTGGCATTCTAGGCTCAGTTCTTTCTACTAGGCTAGCCTGTGGCTTTCCTCCATGATTACCGGAGCGGGACCCTTGGTTATACGGGTCAGTGTTGTGATGGATTTGACATTGAGAAGACCAATCGACTGCAGGGCAATGACATGGCGTGGTTTGACATTCCCAAGAACTCTCATGTTCGAGGGTCTCTTCCCCCACCAAGACGCGTTCTTATCACGCGATCTAAAACCGTGCGGGTGAGTTAGTGCCGCCCTAAGTGGATAGAGTCGAAGTGTGGTGACTGATCCCCTTGTCTTTTGGTTCAGGGCAGACATGAGGGATGTTGGGAATCGATGGAGTTTTCTTCTAGGACTGATTACAACTCGTTTTCTTGGTCTGGGCTACGGGATGGAGACCCACTTATGGTCTTGTTCGGGCTTCTTGATAGTGCATATGGATTTGTATATACCATGTACTGGTACCCACTTCTCAGGATTGGTTTCTCTCCTTCCAAGAGAGGCAAAGACGCACGGGGTATGCCACATGCTTTCCGTGTCTAGCTTCTTGTGGTTGGATGAGTCTACTCTCCTGCTATAGGCAGCGAAAGCTCGACGAGAAGTTCATCTTCTCACCGTTCCTAGATCCTTGTGTTAGGGCGAGTCTTCCAACATTCTCTTGTTGGGATGAGCTGTTACTCTTTACTGCACCCTCGTTTGGACTCCTTTACTTTTCCTATTTGCTCTACTTCTCACCCTTCGGTACCTCCTTTGTTTCTCCCTCGACCCTTCGAGGTATCCCACTGAGTATTTTTATACTCACCCCTGCTTGCGCTTTTCCCACACTTGGTGTACCCTTGTAGACGACGGACAGGTCGATCATGACTTCAATGGAGCATTGTAGTTCGGGAGCTTGGACCGCGTGCAGTGGTCATTGTCGGGTTCTAGGTTGTAACACCCCGAGCTTCCACGACACGCTTCTCTTTCAATAATGCAATAGTTTTCATTGTACGCACGTTCGAGATTCTAACACACCACGACCAATCAAAATAGCCATTATGAATAGTAATACCCACTTTTTGAAATTATATATATTTTATATTTCAAAATGGACTTCATTTTTGTATTCGTAATATCGAAATTACCCTAAGTAGAATTATTTGTAATTTTCTGAAAACTTCCAATTTTTTATGAATAGTGAAAAATACTTAAAACAACTTTTTTAATGAAAATAATTTATAGTGATAAATTATAATATTGAGTGGTTTTAAAGTATAATTAAAATATATTTTTACCATTTTATCCAATGGTGGTCATTAGAATTAATTTCATGTTGAAATTGGACATAAACAATTGTCAATCTTTTGATATATATTGTTTCTTAAAAACACGCTATTTGTTGGGACAACAGGAATTAATTATAAAATTAATTAATTAAAATTATATGTTTGGAATTTTGTAAAGTAGACATCATTTTTTAATTTTGAATATCAATTATATCTTAGGGTGACATTTTGGCATTGTTCTGAAAAACATCAATTTTTGATTAATAGTGAATCCACTAAGTGGTAGTTAAAAAACTAATTTTTCATTTAAATGAACCATTACCACTTCTGTGATTTTATTTTCAAAAATCCTACATACATGGTTTTCATTAGGAAGTAAAATGCGGTTCAATGGGATTAAAATAATTTTTTGGTTAATAGTAACTTTTAAGTTTAATTAATTGCAATTAAAGGTAATTAGTGTAATTTAAGGTAAAGATAATGTTATAAAAATATGAAATGTCCTTTACACTTGTCCTAACACTATTTGATGAGTCATGGACGACCAACACAATCCATGGGTCAACTTGGGGACCCCATGGAGCCACTTTGGTGGGAAAATGACATTAAAAACATTTTATTTAATGTCAAAATAAAAATGTCACAAACATGAGTTGTTTTACTAAAACAATTTTTAAATGGGGTTATAAAAGTCATATTTTTGACTATAAATATTTATTAGAAATATAAAATTATTTCATACATTATGATATTTTTTTATTATTTTTAGACATTAAATAAATTATATTATTTATGACACCATGATGATGCAGCGATTACCTCATTAATTAACGATTTTAATAAAATGGAAAGATATTGTAAAATCAAAGAATTAAACTTGTCCAATGCCTATTTAATGAGAAGAATTTGAACCCTTATCACCTTATACTTTAAATATATAAGTGTGGGACCTTTAAAATCCGAAAATCATTGTATAATAAAGTAACATTTCATTACATTCCAAGAGTGCCCCTCCTCTCCTCTTATAAAAGGCCCCCACCACTACCAACGTATTAACACCTTCCAAGCCATTTGGATCGGCCAAACTCTGCCAAAATACTCTCTAAACATTCCTCTCTTACTCCTAGAAGCCTCACTTTGTGCATAAGTCTTCATAAGGAATGTTTGAGCTCAAATCAAAAAGTGTTACCCATTTTAAAGGTAGTGTTTTCTCTTGTGTTCTTATGTTTTATTTTGTTTCTCCAACCCCCTAAACTATTTTTATTAATTTATTTTTTAACAACACCAGTATCCCCAATACAATATGATGTTGTTATAAGAATTATTCGAGCTACAATTAAACGCACCTACATCTAATGGTCAAAGAACATACTGTTTCTGTGGATGGAAAATTTCTGCCTCACGAAATGATGATTGTTCAACACTCATATAACACATTAAAAGGTGGAAATTATGATGGCACTATATTTATATATGATATATAATATATTTATGTTTTACTTAAGCTTATGTATTTTTCATTTATGGCATACCTTTATGGTTTCCATTATGGGTAAACGCAATATTTTCATTTTAGGAAGTGTCGACTACTGCCCCCTCAATGTGATTTGAATCATTAATGATATATGTGGGATGTATAAAGGATGGAGTAAATGATATTATATATTATATTATAATGGAATTATAATTTACCTTTATATCATTATTATTTCATTCTATTAAATATGAAATAGAAATGAAAGTAGCGTTCATCCGTACGTACGGCTTACCGTCACCATGAACGGTGCATTTCATTTCTTACCTCTAAATGTTACGTAATATTATGAATGAATGTATATAATGGATATATATGATATATATGATATATACATAATGAATATAATTCGGGATATAATGGATATTTCACCACATGGACAACTTGTAATTATAAGAAGGTTATTTTTGACTCAAGTACCAAAGATCGACAAAATGACCGTTATTAACTTAAATAATTACATAATGTTCATAACATGGTAATAAGTGATATAAAAGGACTAATGAACATGAAAAAGGTTCTTAATAAAATTTAAATTAACTCTAGTTTATTATTCAGGAGATTAAAGAATGATCGAGTCAAGTCGGACATGAGGTAAGGGATCTTCTTAACCAAATTTCCATTCTTTGGGTTAATCTCTAATGTCAAATTATGTCTGATATTATTTTGTCCTATACTGTATTTGTACTTTCTTTATGTGTACTTATAGTTAATACACATAATAGATCTATTTTATTTATAAAAATGTTCTTTTTAAAGGACTTCCTCTCAATCTCCTTTCATTGAGGCATACTTTGTTTTATACACAACTTACTTTTATACGGTGTATAAACCCCTTTGACTTTTACGTTTATTCAAAAGGTGTATTTTTATACGAAGCATTTTCACTAAATGAAAAAAGGAATGTTTTGTCTTACGTATGCGGCGACAACGACTTCTCTGATGTCGTGACCATTATTTGAGTTTCGGCTTCCTCTACAAGCCAGATTATTTTTAAATGAAAAATAAATAATGTGTTTTACTATTCTTTTATTTTGGTATTAAAAATGGTTTTGAATGTGTTTTTATTATATAAATGTGTTGTATTGATATCTTGTGATTTAAATGGGAAAATTTTATGTTTTTTATGCATGTTTTATGTGATACGATTATGTTATGGTTTATGATAATTTTAAACCTTTTTATATAAGGAATGCATTAGACTTAATAACTGATGGGTGGAGCCCGCTATTGCTCCTCAATGCATCGGCAGGTCTCATGAGACAAACTAGTTTCTTGGCACGAGGCCTTGACAAAATCTTATTTTTATTCTTGGCACGAGGACTTGGATACGTGGTTATGATAGTCTGGCATTATGAATTCAATCATTATGAAAGTGGTTGTTGACATTTCATATTATTATTCGACCAGTAGAATATCCATTTGAATAAGTAAATGGCATTATCTCATTTTACTTTTTCCATATTATGTTGAAGATCAAGTTTAAAAGGCTTTTGTTTTAGTCATACATTGCCTTAAATGTTTATGTTTACTTATGAAAGCTTCCACTATATTATTATCTTTACTAAGCATCTGAGCTCACCCGTTTCAATGTTTTAATTTCTCCAGGATGTGAAGAAGTATTTTAGGATTGACCTGCATGGATAGTCTTAAGGGGATATGAGTGTGGAAAATGGAGACTATGTTATTGTAGTTTTTCACTTTATGATGTAATGTAACATCTATGAATGTATCTAGTGTTTCTAAATCTACTAAACTAATCTGTCTTTCGAGACTTGATCTTTTGTGATCATGCCAATGTTACACAATAATGCACTGACTCTGGGTAACTTGGGTCGGGGCGTTATAGTTGGTATCATAGTAAGTTTAGTACTAACCTTGGAATCTAGAATTAGATAAACTCTGATTAGAGAACATAGCCCAAAGACAGACTTTGAGGATTAGTATAGAAGAACTTCCTAGAATTTTGGTATTATAGAGATTTTGTGAGTTTTCTGAGAAATACATCCCTATCTGGATACGAGCAGTTAGAGGCGACTCTGGCATAGATGTACCTAGTGGTAAAACCCGAAAACACCACTTTGAGCTAGACTCGAATCAGAACTGGTGCACGACAATAGGCTTTGCTGCACTCTTGGTTACGACACTCCCGGGGGATATGCTTAGGATAATTATCATTTTCTTTACAAACCACTATGAAGGGTTATGAGTATATACTTCCCCAAAGAAAACATTTTTCTGATTATGGATTATATCCATAAATAGTTCAATTTATGTTAAGTGTTTTACAAAGTATGGAATTATGTATTTTAATTCATAATCTAACCTAGTTTACGCCATAGTGTAGAAATGGCGCCCAGTAGAAGGATTGTGAACTCCAGCAATACGTATGATCCAAAGAGTAAGAAGGATCATATCTTTCTTGTTATTATGCCAACATTTAGAAGGGAAATAGTCTCCCATGTATTCTCAACATATGAATAAATAGTATCATGTGTTAATAAGATAAGTATAGAATTCTTTGAGTCTTATGGATTTGATGGGAAGCAAGAGAAGAAAAGGATGATGGATAAAGGGAAGAGGGAAAAAAAGATTCTTCCAATATGTGATAACTGTGGGAAGAAACACCTTGGGACTTGCTTGAAGGGAATGGGAGTTTGTTATAAGTGTGGAGAAAAAGGACACCATGTGCGTGACTACAAGGTAAGAAAAAGTTATCAATTGTACAATGCATCATCTGCAAGGAGTGGGGACACTACGCAAACCAATGACCAAATCATCAGAGTATGCCCCAAATGATGTTATTGGATAATAATCAAGTCATCATACTACCACAAATGCGGAGGAATGATTAGGGTTCTTATGTTGTTATTAATGAATTTTTTTCATTTGAGTGTTGTATCAATGATGTACTGGTTATAATAATTATGGAGTATATAAGGATTATTCTGCATTACTATTTCATCAAGGACTTGAGATTGTGTGGAACCAAGAAAGGTGACTCCACAGCAGGTTTAATTTTTGGAAAATATATGGTTGAGAGAAAAATAAATCATAATATGTTTCTGATACCGAGATAGTGATTTTGGAATAATACATGATTTATTTGGATAAATTATATTGGATATTCTTAACTTCCTTGAAACTGATTAATGATTTGTATAAATTTTTTTATAGAAGGAGTATATCTAGTATTCTATAAGGAATAAGGGATTATGAATGTAATCAATATGGATTTATGGTAATTCAAGATGCTGCAGTGTTTTTAAAGAATACATGATTATGGTGTTCACATGTTGTTACACGGAAAAAAGGATCTTCATTATGTTTACCTTATAAAATTTTGACTGTGAGTTGGACAGAAGTATTTTGGATAACTATAAAGGTTGGAGTGGATTAAGTTATACCTTGGATAGTATTGTTTAATGTTAAAACATTTCTGATTAATATTTTTGTAATATTATAATACTATAGTTTTAAAAAAGGACAACATGTAGGTTGGGGGATAACCCATCGTGTCGGACAAAGCTGTAGGAATCGAACCCACAGCCATAGTGAGATAGGCCTTTATTACCTACCACTAGCCTACAAGAAGTCCCTGGTTATTATAAAAAAGATTCCTAATCTAAATGGTATGTGTTAATATTTGGAACCTTGTACAATTATGATAAATATAATATTTTTTAGTTCTATTACATTTTAGAGTGAAAGATGGATTTGTGGTAAATATTTATTAAAGAATGAAAGTCTACATGAAAAGTATGTATATTCCCTTACATTCTTAGTAAATCTATTAAATAAATAACTCAACTTTATAAAAGGTAACTTAAAACAAAAATGCTGCCGGTTAACTTTTCCAACTGGGGATACAATGACCGTTTAGCTAATCACATGTTTGTGATTTTCATGTGGTTAACTTTCTCCTAATACTGTTTTCAACAAATCTCCATCAGACCATGATGGTTTGTTTTTCTTCCATATCCATATTTTCATAGAATCCTAGTACGGGCTATCTCGGGTGACCTTTGTACTTATCTTTCTATCTTTTAAAGTTATATTTTTATTAACCTTATTTTCGAGGTGGGTTTTCCACAATGGTATTCCTATCTTCAACCTTTTATTTTCAAAGAAAAATTTCAAATAGCGAGGATGCAATTTATTGAAGGAGGGGAGAATGTAACACCCCAATCTTCCACGACATGCTTCTCTTTAAATAATGCAATAGCTTGCATTGTATGCAAGTTCAGGATTCTAACACACCGCGACCAATCAAAAGAGCCATTATGAATAGTAATACCCACTTTTTGAAATTATATATATTTTATATTTCAAAATGGACTTCATTTTTTTATTCGTAATATTGAAATTACCCTAAGATGAATTTTTTGTAATTTTATGAGAACTTCAAATTTTTTATGAATAGTGAAAAATACATAAAACAACTATTTTAATCAAAATAATTTATAGTGATAAATTATAATTTTGAGTGGTTTTAAAGTATAATTAGAATATATTTTTACCATTTTATCCAATAGTGGTCATTAGAATTAATTTCACTTTGAAATTGGACATAAACAATTGTCAATCTTTTGATATATATTGTTCCCTAAAAACACGTTATTTGTTGTGACATCGAGATTTAATTATAAAATTAATTAATGCAACTTATATGTTTGTAATTTTTTAAAATAGGCATCATTTTTGAATTCGGAATATCAATTATTTCTTAGGGTGAAATTTTGGCATTGTTCTGAAAAACATCAATTTTTGATGAATAGTGAAACCACTAAGTGGTAGTTAAAAAACTGATTTTTCGTTTAAATGAAACATTACCACTTCTATGATTTGATTTTCAATAATTCGACATACATGGTTGTCATTAGGAAGTAAAATGGTGTTCAAGGGGATTAAATTTTTTTTGGTGAATAGTAACATTTAAGTTTAATTTATCGCGATTAAAGGTAATTAGTGTAATTTAAGGTAAAGATAATGTTATAATAATATTGAATGACCTTTACACATGTCCTACCCCTATTGGATGAATCATGGCCGTCCAAGAAAATCCATGGGTCATCTTGGGGACCCCATGGAGCCACTTTGGTGGGAAAATGACATTAAATTTTTTTTATTTAATGTTAAAATAAAAATGTCACAAACATGAGATTTTTTACTAAAACAATTTTTAAATGGGGTTATACAAGTCATATTTTTGACTATAAATATTTATTAGAAATATAAAAAGATTTCCTAAATTATTATAGTTTTTTTATAATTTTTAGACATTAAATAAATTATATTATTTATGACACCATGATGATGCAGCGATTACCTCATTAAATAACGATTTTAATAAAATGGAAGGATAATGTAAAATATAAGAATTACACTTGTCCAAAGCATATTGGATGAGTACATTTAGAACATTTATCACCTTATCCTCTAAATATATAACTGTGGGACCTTTAAAAGATGAAACTCATTATATAATAAAGTAACATTTCATTACTTTCCAAGAGTGCCCCTCCTCTCCTCTTATAAAAGGCCCCCACCACTACCAACTTATTTACACATTCCAAGCCATTTGGCTCGGCCATACTCTGCCCAAATACTCTCTAAACTTCCCTCTCTTAATTTTAGAAGACTCAATTTGGGTAGAAGTCTTCCCAAGGAAGACTTTGAGCTCAAATCAGAAAGAGTTACCCGTTTTAAAGGTAGTGTTTTATCTTGTGTTCTTATGTTTTATTTTTCTTCTCCAACCCCTAAAAACTTTTTATTCATTTCTTTTGTAACAAAACCAGTATCCTCAATATACTAGGATGTTGTTATAAGACCTATTCGAGCTACCACCCCCTCAATATCCTTTATTGTTTCCATTATGGGTAAACACGATAATTTCATTTTAGGAAGTGCGGACTACCGCCCCCTCAAAGTGATTTGAATCGTTAATGCCATATGTGGGATGTATAAAGGATGGAGTAAATGATATTATATATGATATTATACTGGAATTATAATGTAACTTTATATCATTATGATTTCATTCCATTAAATATGAAATAAAAATGAAAGTAGCGTTCATGCGTACGTACGGCTTACCGTCTCCATGAACGGTGCATTTCATTTCATACCTCTAAATGTTACATAATATTATGATTGAATGTATATACTAGATATATATTATATATATTATATCTAAATCATGAATATAATTTGGGTTATAATGGATATTTCACCACATGAACAACTTGAAATTATAAGAGGTTTATTTTTTACTCAAGTACCAAAGATCGACAAAATGACCGTTATTAACTTAAATAATTACATAATGTTCATAACATGATAATAAGTGATATAAAAGGATTAATGAACACGAAAAAGGTTCCTAAGAAAATAGAAATTAACTCTAGTTTATTATTTAGGATATTAAAGAACGATCGATTCAAGTCGGACAGGAGGTAAGAGAACTTCTTAACCCAATTTCCATTCTTTGGGATAATCTCCTACATTCAAATTATGTCATGATATTATTTTGTGCCATCTTTTATTTGAACATTAATTATGTGTACTTATAGTAAATACTCATAATAGATCTATTTTATTTTAAAAAAATGATCTTTGTAAGGGTCATCGTCTCAATCTCCTTTCATTGAGGCATACTTTGTTTTATACACAACTTACTTTTATACGGTGTATAAACCCCTTTGACTTTTACGTTTATTCAAAAGGAATATTTTTATACAAAGAATTTTCACGAAACTACAAGAGGAAGGTTTTGTCTTACGTATGTGGCGACAATGACTTCTCCACCGCCGTGACCATTATTTGAGTTTCGGCCTCCTCTACAAGCCATAGTTTTTTTAAATGAAAAATAAATACCATGTTTTACTATTATTTTATTTTGGTATTAAAAATGGTTTTGAATGTTTTTTTATTATATCAATGTGTTGTATTGATATCTTGAGATTGAAATGTGTTAATTTTATGTTTTTTATGCATGTTTTATGTGATACTATTATGTTATGGTTTATGATAATTTTAAACCTTTTCATATAAGGAATGCATTGGACTTAATAAGTGATGGGTGGAGCTCGCTATAGCTCTTCGATGCATCGGCAGGTCTCATGAGACAAACTACTGTCTTGGCACGAGGCCTTGACAAAATCTTATTTGTAGTCTTGGAACGAGGCCTTGGCTATGTGGTTATAATAGTCTGGCATTATGCATTCTGCCATTATGAAAGTGGTTATTGATATTGAATGTGATTATTCGACAAGTAGAATATCCATGTGAATAAATAAATGGCATTATCTCATTTTACTTTTGCCATTTTATGTTGAAGTTCAAATTTAAAAGGATTTTGTTTTAGTCATACATTGCCTTAAATGTTTATGTTTACTTATGAAATCTTCTGCTATATTATTATCCTTACTGAGCTTCTGAGATCACCCCTTTCAATGTTTTAATTTTTCCAGGATGTGAAGAAGTATTTTAGAAATGAACTGCAGGGATAGTCTGAAGGGGATATGAGTGTGGAAAATGGAGACTATGTCATTGTTGTTTTTCACTTTATGATGTGATGTAACATTTATGAATGTATCTAGTGTTTTCAAGGCTACTAAACTAATCGGTCTTTTGAGACTTGATCTTTTGTGATCATGCCAATGTTACGCAATAATGCATCGACTCTGGGTAACTGAGACTGGGGTGTTACACAGGTGGGGAACACTTCCAGCTGTTTACTGTTGTTTTACCTATTGTCGGGTTGTGGCACTTTTTGGTTGGGCGTGTGTTTTGCAAATTTTCTTTTCAGTTTATCCTCAGCTTGTACTTTGTACTGTTTAGAGGTCGATGCACATTTTGTGGTCTATATATAGCAGTTTCCCTTTTCTTTACTTTCGTTTTTTTACTCTGCACTTTTTCATTGAGTGTGATGCGTGTGGGTGTGTACAGGTACATAGGAAAATGCCTCCCCAGGTTGTTGTGCCTTCGGCGCTGGTCGCCAGCACCTGGTATATGGAGGCGGGCTTGGGGTAGTTGCGGTTCGAGCCCGGGTAGGGCCGGCTCGTGACATGATGGTCAAACTTATAATATATTGGGATATATAATCATGGTTTTGCTAAAATGGAATAAATAATAATTTAGGTAGGTAGTCTGTCCGACATATCCTTTTTTAAATGAACATTGAAATATGGAATTTTATATATTGTTTTTAATAAGGTTGTTAGTAGAAATAATTTATATATAGATTGTAACTAAAATATAAAAATTATATTTATAATTTAAATTTAATGAAATGGAAACAGATGGAAGGGCCACATATGACCCTTGTACACTATCATGATTTGTCGGATGATGATGAAATGTGTATTTTTTATAAACACATTCTTTGAGAGAAATATCCACTAAGGTCCAAAAATTCTATGAAAAAAACATTGTGTTCCACCTGAAAAACTATCCTTCTACTCATTTAGTAGGTATTAGTAATGAATTTAATGGATAATACCATGTTTTCCATGACTGAAAATTTAGATTAATCAAGGACTTCAGGGTCATTGTGATAAGTATGAGGTTGGTGCCCCCACATGATGTGATTACTTTTGAGGATGTTATTTCTGTAGGATTTGTATAAATATATTGGTTTGATGTGTAATGTCTTAATTGTGATAGACATGGGTTTTTAACTAGTCATTATTAAAAAGAATTTGAGTGATTATAGTAGGGATTATTCGATGTGGCCAGTAAAGATATTTGAATTTTATGATGATGAAAAGGTATTTTATGCTCTCTGAGTGATAAGGTTGGCCCAAGTGACTGACATTGTGATCTAGGATCTGAATTTTAGGTACATAAGATATGGAAATATTAACTTGAGGTGGTGAATATAACAATAAAAAAATCAACTATGAGTAACTATAATGGTGATTAAGAATGTAAATTTTATAGTTTAAAAAATAATAAAAACATAATTATGTATTTTTAAAAATGTTTGGATAACCAAGATCATAGTATACACTTGAAGATTCCATACTTAGTTAGAAAATTGGTATTTGGTAATAATGAAATTTTTATATGGGTTGATAACTTAATTATAAATGACATACAGTTTTATCAATAATTACTATACACTTACTATCATTTTCTGTGTGTCTCAAACCATCTATCATTTCTCTATGAGTTGAATTCTATATCTCTAATAAACTGAGGAATAACTCATTAGTAAAATTTTTTATGGGAAGAACAAAAAACAACTATAGATGAAAAAATAGAGGATATAAAGAAATCAAATGATGGAAAAAATATAAATTTTTATCAAGAGAAGAGGAGACAAATATGTTTAATCTCATTATCATTGATCACATATTTAGTTGTTGATTAAAATTATTATGTACTTCATGGTCACAAAATTAGAACAATTGTCTTTATCATGATTTAGTATGTTGAAATTCATATAAAAATGTGTTATTTTTTCTCTAATTGACAAAATAAATCTTCACTGTCCATATTGGTTCAATAAACACTGTCATGTTTATTTTATAAAAATATTTTATTGGAATTAGAATGGATAAATGTACTTAATTAACTCAAAATTCTTATATCATCCCAATTTACAATCATATAAAATGTTCATTATAAAATATTAAATTTCAATAATATATTTGTAACTTGTAATTTGAAATATCATTCTAATACATAAATAATCTTAATTATCTAATATTTTGGCATGAAAAAACATCCTAGCACATCAATAAAGAATTTCAAGATTAATGGGAATTATTAATATAAATGAAATATAAAAAATATTTCAACCAATTTTGAATGATTTTATTTATAGAAATATATATAAAATAGTGTATGAAAATACTTTTGTGAAAATAATTATTATCATATTAATTTCCTCTATAATTTTTATATCAAATCATTAAACAATTTATTTTTAAATTATTATTCAATGATCATTAGAATTATAAAAATTTATTTAATAATCATATAAAATTTTAATTTATGGAAAAAAATCTAAAATAGATCATAATTAAAATTAAAAAAACAGTATAAACATTCAAATAAATATATCAAATTAATTACCATGATTTATGTAAGAAAATAAATATATAATGATTTATATCGAAGAATCCTCATAGCCATATTCACATAAGTTATTAGACATAGCTGAATTCACTAATGTTAATTGATGTAATCCTCAATATACTCTAAGAATGTTCTAAGTTTACCTCACGGTAACTGTAATACAAAATTACAGCAGTATGATGTTGTTTTTCATTGTTAGTTAGATGAAACCATATGATAGGTTGGATAACCCTTGGGGAATGTAAAATCAATCAACATCACAATATAGTCTATAAATGAAATTTCAACTCAAAAAATGATCAACACAAATGTTTAGATGATCCATTCCAATATAAAAGATACCCATTTTAAATTAATTTTTTTCGTACACTAATTGTAGGTGGAAAATATGACATGAGAACAATTTCCAAGTTGTAGGACTAATTACCATATCACATGGTCAGTAGAAAAAGGAACAATCATATAAACCGATTTCTATAAAAACAATAAAGTTATTATTGGTAGAAAAAATATGAAATAAAATAATTGTGACTTGTGATTTTTTGTTTTATTCAAAAAATAACATATATGATTTTTTTCAATTTCATAAAATAATATAATAAATAATAACAATATATCTTAGTGAAAAAAATATCCTCATTTTGTAAATTAAAAACTAAAACCAAGACTTTTTAAAATAAATGCACAATTTTCATCCACCATTTTTATTTTTATAAAAAAAGAAAATCTAAATTAAAAATTTATTTAAAAAGAGCTATAGAAACAAAAAAAAATATCTTATGGAAGGGATAACTCCCCTATAATTCATGTAATTTTTATACATTTTAATATATCCTATAAAAAATATAATATCATGATATCAATAACAAAATATCTATCATGATGTGTTCAAAGATTAATTTTTTATATATAAAAAAATGTAATTGTATAGTAAATATAAGATCCAATTTAATTTTTGAAATGTAATCTAGAATAATGTCTCAATTATTAACATGATCTCTTATGAAATGAAATCTAATATTTTTATTTTTTCCATAGAATTCAATAAAAAATTTGTAGATATCTAAATAGTGTAGACATTGTCACAACATATAATAATTTTATCTAAATAGATATTGAAATCAGATAAAATTCGTTTAATCCAATGATCAGAAGAAAATATATTTACTACAATTATGTACTCATCCAAAGATATGGACAATAAAGCACAATATTAACTTTTCGAACACTATTATATTTTAAATTTACCTAATAAGGGACACAAAACTAATGTTATTTTACTTTCAAGGATATATCCACCAAGGTTTGAGACAAAAAAAGTAAAAAACAATAAATTGTTTTCAATGGAGTAAAATAAACTAGTGTTAAAAATTATAATAACATATAATATTTTATTTTTGATATATTTTAGGTGAATTATATTTTATTAGACTTATATCTCGCAGAAATACAATCTATGCATATAATTCATGGCCATTTTTCATTAAAATATTTTAGGATTCTAATGATTCTTTTATAAATGTTACCATTTAATTATTTTCAAAATTTATCGACATCCCATAATGAATTTTATTTCATTATATTTTTCACTATCCGACTAGATTCATTATTAAATTATTAGTTAAATATTTGGCATATATTCACGGATTTTTAAATATATAATCTTTTCATTGTAAAATTTGAAGACCGTGGAAAAATATTAATTCCGCCATTATGCTCATATTATATTTCATTTATATTAATGTTGAACATTCATTACCATGTTACAAAATTATAAATCTGAGCACAATATCATAAAAATATATTAATAATATTTAAATATTATTGGAATCCTAATTAATAAACAATATTGGGAGAACCCTTATTTTTTTAAATAATTATTTTGTGAAAATATTGTTATAATATAATACCATGTTTGTGGGGATTACATTTGTCCATAAAAACAATTTTGAAATTTGAAAGCAAGAATTATATAACCATCATTTTTGATATCATGTGGTAAATTAATATATACCTCTTCATAATTTAACCCATTAAGAGTTTAATTTTTTATATAAATTTAAAATAGTTTATGAATATGATAACAGGAAAAATCTTATATATTTCAAATGTATTATATTCTAGACACTTGTGAAAATTAATCTTCAAAATCAATTCTGAATTCATGTTGATTACCTTGAGAAATAAATCTAGCCTTTTTTGTAAATATATTACAATACTAAACCATTTTAATTTGAATAATCCATTAGGTTTAATAATTTATTTTATTATTAGATTGATGAAGTTGATTCAATAAATTATTCATTTAAGTGTAATTATGTTATTTGTCTATAGTATTTATCCAATTTGAATCATCAAATGAATAATTAATATTATGGGTAATCAATCATTAAAAAATGTTGAATTAGCATAATAATTGAAAACATAATTTCTATTTCATATTCCAGATCCCATATTTCTTTTTGTATTTTCTAATGAATGATCTTTGTTTGAATCATTATTCATAGGATCATATTTAATCAATAATTCATCACCTTCAACTATTGCATTATCATTTCAAGGACATTATCAAATTTAGTCCCTTTAATTTGTACAAAAGAAATTACAATATGGAATATTTTTTATCATAATTTCTAATGAAAAATACATGAAAATATTCTTAACAATAAAAAGTACACTTTTATATACTCTAGAATATATTATATTATTTTAATATCATACAAATATTCCCTCATTTATTTTAGCATCATGATTTTTGAGATTATATTTAGTATTTAATATATAAACTCTACAACCAAAAAAATTAAATGAACATGTATTATGTTTCATTTATTTTAATAGTTTAAAAGGTGATTTAAAAAACACGAGTCTATTGAAAAATCTATTTATTTTATAGATATATTTTTAACCGATTCATTCTATTTTTTTGTTATGTTGAATTCATCAATAATATTCCTTACCGTCTCTAGAATAATTCTCTTATTCCTTTTTGTAACACCATTTTTTTGGGTGTTCTAGGGACTCAAATATCATAGAAATATCTCTTACCATTAGAACATTTCAAAATTTCAATGTTAAAAATTCCACTCATTTATAAATTATAATTTATGTAATTAAATTGCAATTTTGATTTTGAATTTGTTTACAAAAAATAATAAAAATTTCTTGAGTTTAAATCCATGGATAAATGAAAATATTCCATGCAAATATAGTAAATTCAATTACCCTTCAAAAACAAATCTATTCTAATATAACAAGATGTTATAATTATTTTAAATAAATCATGATGAAACAGTTCTAAGAATCAATCATTATTAACCATATTTATATATTTCAAGGTCTATTTATTTTCCCAACCCTTTTGACTAAAATATCACAAAAAAATATCACTTTCTTAATATTTTGGATGCTTCAGAACCTATCTATGTTTTTCAATCATTTAGATTTGTAAATGATGCCCATGTCTAAAAAATATGTGCCCATTAAAATTGTATTTTTCTACATTAATCAAATAATATAAATTTTTTCATGTTAGTTCTAAAAATTGTATAGATAAGATAATTAAATTTCTATTGGAATAAAATAAAATAATAGTATTTTTGAACTCTATATTTTTATGATTTTCAAAATTCATAGTTTTTACATCATATTATTGTTTTTATATAGTAATTAAAATGCGTTTCAATCCATAATAATAAAATAATTTAAAAATTATAACATATTTTAATATGTCTACTTCTCCAAAGCCTTTCTCCTCACCTTAAGATTTGTTAGTGTATGTGTCAGTTCCCCCAACACAATAATTAAAAGATAAAATATTAATGATGTCACCATTCAGGTGACATGATATCTTGTAATCCATATTTCATGTATCATTATAACACATATGAATGTTTTAATATATAATTAATTACTGAAAGTGTTTTTTTCTATCAAATATATTTTTGGTTTAACATGATTAATAAAAAATTTCTAGTCACCAATGTTGCTTTATGAAATTTATTTTATAATAATCTATAAGATAAATTAATTGTAATAGAAGATATTGTGTATCCAAAAATGAGTAATTATTAATGAATACTGGTTTTGATAATGTCCTTTCATATTACAAATATGTCAAGTAATATTCGAGACATTTCATTTACTAATTTTAGAAAATGTAGTTCTCTACTGATTAGAAATCCATATGTTTTTCCCAAATCCAATATTATCAATAATAGCATTGTTCACAACAATAAACTATTTAAAATTTTATTGACCTCAAAAAAATCTATAATTATTCTATTAATATACCAATTCCTTATTCTATTTTTGAATAAAATCATGTTTGTCATTGATTTTCATGTTTGTACATGTTAATGTATTTTATAGTTTCCCATTTTCATATATAAGGGTATTTCATTCCTTTTATGTTTTATCAAAAAATAATAATCTATATAATTTAAATATTCAATGTATTTGTATATTATTAATTATATTTTAAATTGTTTATTTTTTATATAAATGAAAAATCATTTATTATTCAAAAACAACTACATATATTATTCATTATATTTTCAAAAAATATAAAAAATATAAAAATTAATAAATTTCTTACACTATATAAAATAATATAGTTATAATAAAAAATATTACAGGGATATTATATTAAAATACCAAAATATTTCTAATACATTTAATTATTTAGAAAATTTATGTTTTCTCATTCTATCAATTATATTTATAAAAGATAATTTTTATTTCGTTTTATAATTTTTAATTTTTTTACAAAAAAATATAAATTATATATTCTTATATATATATTATTAAAAAACATATATATATATATATATATTTACATTTTATACATATAAATAAAACTAATTATTGGTATTATCAAATATTATATTTATATATATAATAGTAATATTAATTATTAATATAAATATAAATTTTTTTGATAGGATTAATTTTCTATAATTAAAATTCAATTTTTATTTCATATAATAAAATGAAATATTTTATTTTTATTGAAGTTTGTTTTTATATTAAAAATTATATGTACTCTAAATAATATAATATATATATATATATATGTACGTATATTCGTATGTCGACCCAAATGTGGTGATGGTGTGAAATTATATGTATATATAAATATAATGAAACTACATTGTGATATGTGAAATTAAACAACCAAATGATTTTTACTCTTATATAATGATATTTTCATGCATATAAAATGAAATAAAAATATATAAAAATACACATACGTGCACATATATATTCATTTAAACCTATATACACATATACACACATGTTTATACAAATTAAATATTTATTATATAACTTACCATAATGTATGGATTTATAATATTTAGCATGCGATAATTATTAGAATATTATACAATATAATGGTACTCTATCACACTATATGGTTTTAGAATTCATGCCACATCCATTAACTCTCAATGTACTCACATTCTATGGATAAAATGTGTCACCCGACATGAAATAAAATTTTATTCCAATCTACTACATACAAACATCTATTTAATTTTATTTTATGATTGAATGGTGAGACACAATTCATGGATCCATGGAATGAGAATACATGATATGACCAAATGATAGATTGTTTTTCTCCCGATGGATATTATTAATACATGCCTTTACATGAGATTTAACATAAGAGATTTGTGTTCATACAAGTGTAATATGAATCATAAGTGGCTTTTCATTATGCATTATAATTCCGGAGTAGCTTCATTAATTCCAATGGAACATCCACAAGGGTTATTTAATAGTGTATCTAACCATGAAACAGTAAATGTTATATTATCTAATGTCACTATGTTTGACACACTAAAATGTCAATATGGTAGGACAAAACCCTCATATAGGACATCCAATTCAAGTCAGCAAGTTCTTGCATTATAATTAGTGGATTTTTTATAACCCTTTTTAGAATTATTCACTAAAAAAATGATTTTTTCTAATATACAAATAATTAAAATAGATGACCATGTTTTTTTAGCATAGTAGAAATATAACACCAAGAATCAATGAACCACCTAATTTGTTTGTTCAAATATTTTAATTATAACCTATAAAATATATCTGTATTTATTAATTGGAGTAAAAAAAATTTAAAAACAAAATTTTCCTAAATAAATAACTTTTGGATTAATTATTATTTAATAAGTACTCTATTTTTCTAAAACACATTTTATTCTTTAAAAATATTTTGGATTAAATGTTTATGTTTATTTATTTCTGTGAGAGTATTTAAATTAATTTCAACAATGATTACATATTTTAAAGAATAAATAGATAAATGTTTTTTTAATATTCATGAAAATATTATTTAAGGAAAATATTTTGAGAATTTCAAGAATATATTTATTTTTGAATGAATAGTTAATAATAATGTTTTTTATTTGAATCTATAATTTATTTTAAAGTATTAAAAATTTTAAATTATATTTTTTAATAGTTTTAAGATATAAATAAAGAATTATTAATATCAAAAAAATAATTACACTATTTATGATGAATTTTATTTTCTCATTTGGCATAAAAGTAATTTTATTCATAAAATTCAATTTTTCATAAAAACAATTTTTACAACATTTGAAAGTTTAATTTTATATTACATAATTCCACATAAATGTATTGAATAATAAATGATTGATTAAGTATTTAAAATAATTTTTTAAAATATAATAATAAGGGAAATTTTATTTTTAGTCAATATTAATAAAAATCAAAGTGTAATTTCTTACCATGGTAAAGTGAAAATGGATTAATTAAGGTTAGAAATAATGTGAGATGAACAAAATATAACCCTAAATGATTTTTAATTTCTCTGGATTAGTTTAATTCTTCAATTATTATACAAAAGTTATAAAATACGAAAAACAATTTCCATTTTCCCATGATATTACCTTTCTAATAATCATTATAAAAATCATTCAAAAATTCCAATCTCATTATTTTATGAACAAATTTATTCTAATAGGGTTGAAAATAATATATGTAAGGTTTTAATATTCATTTGAAGTATAAATTTTTTATCATAATAATTAATTTATAATTATTCGTTATATAATAATTACCTTTAATGATTACACAACGTGGGAACCATATTTATTTAATCAAAAAATATAAAATAAGTTAATTTAAAAATATTAATAGTAAGATAATTTGAATTAATTATTTTCTTCCAAGACTTTTATTGATAAAAATAAATTTTTATGTACTTGTGAAATTAATATATTATAATTTATTTTCATTAATGATATTTTCATGGTCATATTTATTAAATTGTTCCAAAATTGACCATAATAATATTTATAGAAAATGATAATTTATTAACTAATTTAAATTTCATACAAATAATATATAAGTTCATGTGATTTGAATTTTGTTGATTTTATAATAAATAGTCTATTATTGTGTCATTTTTCATTTTATAGAAACTATTTGTATAGATAAAGAGTAAAAAACACTGATATCATCATAATTTTCAAAAGGGATAGCGGATGATCAAAACAAAATTAATCTGAAAAGACAAAACATAAATATTTCAAAATTTTATTACTTATAATTATTTTGATTTATCCTCTTAATATATTAAAATATTATCAACTTTTATTTATTTTAATGATAAAATTAAATAATATTATATTAATACCTTAAAAAAACAAGGAATGTTCCTCCCATATTTTATAAAAGTTAACATCCTATCTTATTCTTATCACATATATAAAACGTGTTGGATCAGAAATTATGTACTCAAATAACTAACTGGAATCTGCAACCACATCTTAGAGTCATTTATTTAATCATAAAATAACATAAGAATGATTTTGGACCAAACATTATGTTGTTGTCTAAAGAAGAGGTATAGCACTTAACCAATCATTTTAGTTTTTTGATCTTTTAACTCATTCAATTATTATAAAAAATCTATAAAAAATTAATATAATATAACATTGAAATAAATTTTATTATTTTAGATGAATAATCTATATCCATATCAAATTTTATCAATTGGGAAATAAATCAATCATTCGTGTGTCTGACAGATTTTACCCTTTAAAACTGATGCCATTTATTTTCCACCACCCCCTCAAATATATGTCAATATTAATAGATATAATATAATATATATATATATATATATATATATATATATTATTCATGATATATATATACTATTATGAATAAGAAATAAATCATATTTTTTATTATACTCTAATTTAATAAAAAATGAAAATATCGCTTCTGCGTTCATGTCGATTATCACCTCCACGATGTAATATGATTCATTTTCCATCAGTTAATCACATAGATGATATATATAACTATATTCAATAAAAAAATATTTTTTAATAGTACAATAAAAATTATTTAAATTCAAAATTATACATTCCATGTTTCCATCATGATCTTCAAAAAATAGAAATGTTATTGATATATATGTATGACCTACCATGTCAATGATTGTAACATGAAGTATTTTTTAATATCTTATTCGATTATTGGTTTTATATGATTTACATATAACAAATATTAAAAATTATTTCATTATTATTAATCTAGATATGATGTAATAAAGACCAAATTGACTACATTCAACTGACTGAAGTCATTTTTTATATATAAGTCGAAAATCATCCAAATGACAAACATGAACATAATTGATTGTGAAATTTTATATAACATGGTATTAAATAAAATAACTAGAATATTAACATGATAATCATTATTCAAAAAATATGTAATTTAAATATGTTTTTTAATGAGGAAGATAAATAATATTTTTAACGATTTAGACTCTAGGTAGGGGAATTTATTTTAAAAATAATATATTAATGTTTCCTTAAATTTTTTTAGTTGATGATTGGGTTATTATAAATGATTAAATAAAAATTACCTATGATTCTATGTTTGATGAAAATAATATTTTAATATATTTTATTTTCATTATGGAGTATTATTTAGCAAATAAATCCTTCCAATTATGTGGAGATATGATTAAACGTATTTATAACATGTTAGGCTTAGATGATATATTTCATTATGGTAATTATGGGTTATTAACATTTGACAACATATGTATTATGTTATAGTTAAAATGGGATATGAAAAAGATATTTTTATTAAGTAATTAATGTTATCTCTATAATTTAATGGAAGCTTTTATGACATTGAGTGATTTTATTTTAAGAGTAAATTATGAACAACATTTTGGAAGCATATATGATTTTATTGTAGATTTATTTTTATTGAGATTATTTATGGAAATATTTCTCAAATTTAGTGTATTATTTTATTAGGGAATATACATTTTTGAGTTTATAAATTTATGAAGGGATAATATTGTTTGGAGAAAATTATGAAATTAATATTTGATGAATATATGATCCAATACTTCTTCTTTTTGAGTTTTAAACTTAGTTATAATTATTATAAAGAATTTTAATTTATTTTATTCATTAAATTAATCATATTTATTATTGGGTGTCATTTTTGACGCTTTAGAGAATAATATTTAATTTCATCATTTAATGGTTTGTTCATTATGGGAATGATATTATCTTGTGCCAATATTCTTGGTATTGGTTAATATTTAATGATAGGGGTAAAATATTATAATCTTTTTTGTATTATGTGATTCATAAGAAGTTCATATTTGTGCATTAGTCATAAGAATTTCATATTAAATACACAAAATTTGGAAAACAAGATGATATTATAGTGCAAAATATATAAAATATGAAACTATATTTATCAAGAACATTTATTTCCTTATGTTATTTTTCAATATTGAAATGGAATCCAAAAAATATTTAGAAATTTTAATGAAATAAGAATTTTATCTAATCATTTTTATTTCAAAATAATCAAATGTATTTTTCACTACTATTAGATTTATAGATTTCTGTTGATTAACTTTTTTATGATTGTAAAATTTATTGGGATAAATATCCTCTTTGACCTTCCGTAAGTAGTTATAATCTATATTTTTACTCAATGTCCATATTCTCACATTCAACTAATGATGTCACGACCCGTCCCCTATGGCAAGTGAAGAGACTCTCCCAAGACCACCTTCCATAGTCTAGGGGCTGGTGAGTAGCATCAAAGGTGTAAATCCCATAAACCGGGAAGGAAATGAATTCATAACCTAAAAACATACACAAAAGAGTACAAGTTGGAAGTAAAACACTATGAAAAAATGTATACATAAGGTGTGTAGAAAAGTTAAAAGGAGATCGAAAATACAAGCCCAGCTGTATATTACAAGGAAACTGAAAGTACAAGTACTAGCTAAAAAGGGAAAACGGCTCCTTGATCATCCATCGATAAATCCTATCTTATGGGTCGGTATAGATAGCATGCACGACACTCCACATTCTTCTGTCTCCTCCGTCTACTGTCATGCCGTGTGGTCCACCTCCGGTTACCATCTAATCCTGGTACACTCATCCTCTGTCTGCGCTGTCCGCCTTCAGCATCCAACACAATGAGGTCAGGGTATAGCCTGTGCATGGGTTAGTATAACGATACTCAGTAGGGACACCGATACCCTCATGGTCTCAAAAAATAAAAAAAAGGATAAACAAAAATCTATGAAATCAACATATAAACCTACTTAGTTATATGACCATACATTTCCCTAAGTTGTAAAGTAATCCATATCAAACATGAGGTAAACACAAAAGTTACTGATTCAGAACAAACTAAGATTTTTATAACCATTATCAAAACTGCTGCTGCTGGAGGAGTCCTTCTCTGTTGAGTACAGTGGGCCTGCCACGACACTAAGGCACTTACCATTATCCATGGACTGCTGAGGTACTTCTCCTGTTGTGTAACGTGGGTCTGCTGCATCACCATGTCGCTCCCCGTCGTGGGTCTTCCCCCTCACCAAGGATCTCCCCCTCATAGCCTACTGAGGTACTCCACCTGTTCAGTACTGTGGGTCTGCCATGACACCAAGGTTCTCCCCACTGTGGGTCTTCCACGGAACCAAAACAATCCCAATTGGGCAAGTGGAGTCAGTCCGAGTCGAATCGGTCAGTAGTCGTCTGGTCTCAGCCAGCTACTATGTCTCTTCACTACGCTCGCTCGAATCCTGGTGGATCTGCACCACGAGCTACAGGTTAATTCTCCAACTGTCACAAATTCTCATGTAGATGAATCTCAAAGTTCTACCACGTCATAGGGGTCTCAACGCAAAAAATGTCACCTCAATCAGACGACCGGTCTATGAGTAATTATATTTTTAGTCCCGGGGGACCGGTTGGATTCATGCACGTTCCAACCTGACTGCATATCAACTATACCCCAAACCTTAGGGGGGTATACTCAAAGGGACATTCATTCTCTAAGATTACCAGTGCCGCTGATGGTTCGTCAAACTGACGTCTGGTGCCAATAATATGACCAAATGAAAGTAAATTGCCGATTGTGTGCACGGGTCAGGTCCGACCCGGTCCGGGTCGCCCGGCCAGACTTGTTGGGTATGGCCCAACCCTTTGGACTGGCCAGCCTATTAGGTTTGGCCCGTCCCACTGGTCCTTGCCCAGCAGGCCGTGGGGGTGGTTAAGCCCAGGCTCGGGGCCGATTCGGCTTAGAGTGCGAGGGGAGCGGCTCAGGTGGCATGAGGTGTGCGGGGCTCAAGGGGCACGTGAACCGGCGCAGTTCATCCATGCACACGAGAGGCGGATGGGCTTGCCAGTGGGGTGCGACAAGGCCGACAGGTGGCCAGACAGACTGGCAGGCCGACCAGCTGTCTGCAAGGCAGGGCACGGCCCGGCCGGCAGGCGGCCGAGTAGGGTGTTAGGCGGGCCCACATGCGGCTAGGTAGGGCACCTGGCAGGCCGACATGCGGATGGTCAGGGTGCCAGGCATGTCGGCAGGCGGCCAGGAGGTGGCCAAGAAATCCAGTGGGGCGTGGGCTGACTCGGGGTACCGACTCGGCTCTGTGATTGGCGCGGCTGGCGGGAGCTTAGCGTGGGCTGGTTTGGTTGGTGGCGGTATGAAACGCCATGGGGTAAATGCAGATCATGAAGGCCATGGGTAGTGTATCCTTTGTCTTCACTGCCTTTGTCTCCTCGTTTCTTCGTCGCTATGCCGAAGATCATCATAAACAAGAATGATGGAGGGGTCGGGCCATGTTGGTTTGGCTCGGACCCTCCGCATTTAGGGTGGTAATAATTTTCCTATAAAAAACATTGAAAGATGAACTTAAATTGTTTAACAACCTCCGCAGCGATTCCTTTCCAACCATAGAAGAGAAAATTTAAGGTAATATTATTCAATATAACCCCTATATTTGTTCATCATTCGTCGAAACAGTCATGGGGAAGAAGATGGTGTTTTCACTATTCATCACATCCGCTTCACACTTCCAATCCCAAGCTCACACATTGGTTGTGGAAGACACACCATGTCGGTAGGATCCGAGGAAGGAAGTCAAAGTCACTCCTCACCATCGTTATTCATTCGTGGTTCTTCGTTCTTCATTGGGATCTTTTCTCTCTTCTCCCAAGTTCCACCAAAAGAGAAATTCCATCCTAAATTAAAAGATATTGTGATTTATTATTAATTATTTAGCGCAGTATACAAATTGGATGAATGATTTTTATTGGATCCACTGAATTAATGTGGTGGATTAGGCACCATTAAATTATGGGAGTGGGCACCAATAATATAGGGTGGTGTGGAGATACTCTCCCTCAATAATGAGGGGAGTTTATAGGTTTTCCTCTCCCACAATAAATAGAGGGTTTAGTCCCTTGTGGTCCCCATGTCGTATCCTCTCGTGGGAGGTTAGGTTTGAGTGGGCCTCACCACCATAATCACTCATGTGAGGTTAAGGTGTGGTGGTCTCCCCTCCAACTTCAATGAGTATGTTTTAACCAACAAATAAAAATTAAGCCACCCACATTATTTTTATGTAATTCATTCTTTAAAAACCAGAATAAAAATAACTATAATTCTCTACTCACTGCCATCATAGTCAATGTACCTTTTAGTTAATATCAGCACTGCGTGTTTAACTGTGCCCTCAGATTTCAATACCGAGCACTGGTGAAAAATTTATAAAAACCACTTCGTTCATTTACTGAATGTACCTGAACAAAACTTCAGAAATTGATTCAGGACACACCGGGCCATAGAATCATGCACCGTCAATTTTTGTGGACTCGTAAAATTCCCATCTATTTATGAAAAAAAATATTCCCCCAAAATTCAGAGTCTTTACATTCTCCCCACCCCAAGGATTTACGTCACCGTAAGCTGCAAGTGGAACTAAGGAAACAAATGGGGGTAATGAGCACACATCTGAGCATCCCGCTCCCATGTTCTCTCCTTGAGGTTCAAATGCTTCCAAAAAACGTGCACCATAGGTATGGACCTTCTACATTGGACCTGATTTTGTTGATCCTCTATCACTACTGGAACCTCTGTGAATGTCACCCCATCGTTGATGTCCATCATTCCATGTTCGATTTTGTGAGAAGGGTCGTGCACATAACTCCTCAACTGGTAAATGTGGAATATGTCATGCACCGGGTGCAATAAAGGTGGAATAGATAATAGGTATTCCACCTCACCAACTCTACTAAGGACCTAAAAAGGTCCGATGAATCTCAGAGATAATTTTCTGCCTCGACCAAATATCCAAAAACATCATTGATAAGAGACCCGTAGAAAGACGTGGTCGCCATCCTCGAGATCTAGAGGTCTTCATCTCCAATCGGCATACGAATTATGCCTTCTATGTGCAGCCTTCATCTAATCCTGGATGTTATGCACCTCCCTGTAGTATCTTGTACCATCTCCGGTCCCACTAGTGCTAACTCTACTAGGTCATTCTAGCACAATGGTGACCTACAAGGTCTCCCGTACAACGCATTAGTAGGTGAAATCACTATGGTGGATAGATAACTACTATATAATGAAAAATCCTCCAAATATAAGTGATCCTCCGTACTACGACTGATGTTAAGGACACAATCATGCAACATGTCCTCGAGGGTATGAATGGTTTTCTTAGCCTGGCCATTCTTATGACGATGGAATGCATTTCTCAGAGGAAGCTACATCCCAAAAGCCTCCTGCACCCCCTTCCATAGCCATGAAGTAAACCATGTGTCACGATCAGAGACAATAGATTATGGTACTCCATGAAGCCACACAATCTCATATACACAAGATATTACAAGTTGTAAGTAAAACAATAAGTAAAACTATATAACAATAGAGTGCTGAAAAGTAAAAGGGGCCATAAATACAAGCCTAACTGTAAAGTACATGAAATAGAATGTACAAGTACTAGAAAATAAATAGAAAATGGATCCTGAATCATCCACTATAAAATCCTACCTAAAGGGTAGGTAGAGATATCCTCCAAAAAAATCCACGTCCGTATATCTGCTTCGTGTACCATCGTGTCATGTGGTCCACCTCCAGGTTCCATCTAGTCCTTGTACACTCTACCCCGGTCAGCACTGTCCGTCGTCTGCATCCAACACAACAAGGTGTGGGCATAACCAGTTCATGGGTGAGTATAACGATACATAGTAGGGTCACTGAGACCCTCACGGTCCCAGAAAACCTAACAAGGATAATCCACAAGGTATGAAATCAATAGTTATCCCCACTCAGGTATATGCCCATACATATACCTATGTTATCAAGTAATCCATCTCAATCATATGGTAAACACAAATGTTACAAACTTAGAACAACTAGGATTTTTATTCACAATAAAGACAACATGGATTCTAGAGAACACCTCCTTTTTCTAGTATAGTGGGGCTAATACGTCACCAAGGCACTTCCCACTAACCTTGGACTGCTGAGGTACTCCTCCTGTCGATTACCATGGGTCTGTTGCGTCACCATAGTGCTTCCCACCGTGGTTCTTCCGCGTCACCAAGGTGATCCCCCTTGTAGCCTATTGAGGTACTAATCCTATAGACTACTATGAGTCTGCCGCAAAACCAAGCCACTCCCCACTGTGGGCCTTTCGCGACAACAAGGCTCTTCCCATTGGGCTAGTCTAATCACTCCGAGTCAAATCAATCAACAGTCATCAGGTCTCATCCAGTTACTAGGTCTTCAGACTATGCTCACTCATCTCAGGGATGATCTTCTTCATGAGCTACTGGTCAATTTTTCAACTTTCATGATTTCTTAGGTAGATGTATCTCAATGGTCTTCCATGTCATAGAGGTCTCTACGCAAAAGATGACATGTCAATCGGATGCCCGATCTGTGAGTTATTATCCTTTTTGTCCAGGGGCCCGATTTTATTCATTCTGGATCCATCCTGAACATATCTCAACTACAACCAAAATTATAGAGGGGTATAAAAAAGGGAAATTCATGCTCCAAGAACACCAACACCGCTGACGGTATGTCAAACAGACGTCCGGTGCCAAATATATGGCCAAAAGAAGTAAAGGGTCCGTAGTGGGCTCAGGTCCGGTACGACCTGGTAGGACCGATCCGGCCTGATGTAGTCTAGGACGATGCGGTCTAGGTCGCCTGACCAGACCCATTGTGTCTGGCCTGGTCCATTTGGCGAGACGAGATGTTAGATTTGGCCCGGCCCGTTGGGCCCCGCCCAGCAGGTCGCGAGAGCACGGACCTGTCGCGACGGTGCGTACTGAATGCAGGTCGGCACGAGGGTGGTTTGGCCTAGAGGGCGCCACGTTGGTAGATCAACATAGTGGTGTGGAGTGAGTTCGGTCTACAGTTTTGTGGGGGCGTGGTTCGGGCGGCTCGACCCGGGAGGTCGGGTGGCCAGCTGGCGACAGGGAGCTGGGAGGTCGGGCTGGCACAGTTCGACTGGGGAGCACGAGAGGTCAGTAGTGGATGGGAGATGGGAGACCAGAGGGTGGCGAGGATCTTGAAGGAAGGAAGATGGTTGGGAGTCTAGTGGGAGGCTGGGCATCCGGGAGGCCAGCGGGCGGCCGAAAGCTCAGGCTGTCGGGCAGTGTGGGTTGCGTCAACCACTACTAGTGCGGTCATTGCCTGTCGCCTCATAATTTCATCAACGTGCCAAATAATATCAAAAAAATGATTCTATGGAGGCAGACATTCCATGTTATTTTGGCCCTGCACCCTCTACATTTAGGGTGATAGAAATCAGTTCATAAGAATGAGCACAACAATACACCCATAAAAGGAAATCATCCTCGTTATTCGTTTTTGAATTAAAGGAAGAACATGGAACATAAATGAAATTAAACCCCTAAATTTTTTCGATGTTTTTCAATTTTGTCGTGGGGTAGAAGACGAATATTTGGGAAAATATAGACATTGGTGTCATCGGCATTTTCCTCGATCTTCAGTTGAAGACGTTCCATGTCGGTAGGATCCGAGGAAGAAGTCGAAGAAGGTGGGCATTCATCGTAGTCGACGACGTTCATCATTGGGAGATTTCTACAAATAATCCTCCTCTCAATGATTCCACTAAAATTTAATATGCCAAGAAAAATAATAATAGATTTTGTTGATTTATAATTTAATTTGTTGGCAGAAAATTAAAAATAGTGAATTCATTAACTTGGTTCCCCCTTAATTAATGTGGAATATTTGGCACCATTAAATTAGGGGAGTTGGTAACAATAAAAAAGGGGGTGTGGAGAGACACTCCCTCATTAATGAGTGGAGTTGAGATTTTTTCCTCTCCCACCATTAATAGTTGGGTTTATTCTCATCTGGTCCCCACGTCGTAACCTTTCACTGGAGGATCAGTTCGGATGGGCACCACAACCATAACCTCTAATGAGAGGTTAAGGTGTGGTGGTCCCACCTCCAATGACCATGATAAGGTTTTAACCCACAAATAAAAAATGCCCCACACTTTATTTTACTATTTTCCATGAAAACCCAAAAATTATATTTTATTCTTGACCAACTATTATCGAAGTGAAAGTCTCCATAAGCGAATATCGGAACTACGAGTTCAACGGTGTCCTCAGATTTCAATTCATATAACCGGTTCAAAAGATATAAAAACCCACTCATATGTTTACTGATCGCACTTGAAAAAAACATCAAAAATTGATTTTGGGCACACAGTGCCTCGGAATCATGCGCTATTAATTTTCGCGCACTCGTAAAATTCAAATGTATTTAATAAAAATAAAATTCACAGAATTTATGGGTCTTTAAATTCTCCCCACCTCAGGGCTTGACATCCCTGTAAGCTACAAATCGAACTAAGTGAACAAGTGGGGGTACTGAGAACGCTTCTGAGCCTCCCGCTCCCATGATCTATCATGGTGGTTCCCATGCTGCAAGTGAACATGCACCAAAGGTATCGACCGCCCATGTAGTAACTACTCATTTCGATCCTCAATCTCCACTGGAACTTCCATGAGTGTCTCCTCATCATCGATGTCAAACTATCTATGGTCGATGATGTGAGAAGGGTCATGCATGTATCTCCTCAACTGGGACACATGGAAGATGTCATGAACCCGGTGAACTGAGGTGGAAGATCTAAGCGGTTCCCACCTCGCCAAGTCTGCTGAGGACCTAAAAAGGCTTGATCAATATCAGAGATAACTTTCCTCCTTGGAAAAATCTCTGCAAACCTCATTGAGGTGATACTCTTAGAATGATGTGGTATCCATCATCAAACTCTAGAGGTCTCCGTCTACTATCGGCATATGAATTCTGCCTACTCTGTGTAATTTTCATCCGCTCCTCGATGATCTTCACCTTCTTTGCGGTATCTCGTACGATGTTTTTTTCCACTTGTGCTGACTCTCCTGGGTCAGTCCAACACAAAGTTGATATGTAAGGTTGCTTGTAGAACGCCTCAAAAGATACCATCCCTATGGTGGAGTGATAGTTGTTGGAGTATGAAAACTCCAACAATGGTATGTGACCCTCCTAGCTATGACCATAGTCAAGGACAAAAGCACACAACATTTCCTAGAGGGTCTAAATAGTATTCTCAGTCTTACCATCCATCTGAGGATGGATGATAGTTCTCAAATGAATATGCATACCAAAATCTTCCTCCAACCCATTCCATAGCTGGGATGTAAAATGTGTGTCACATTTAGAGGAAATCGTGAAGGGTACTTCATGTAACCGCACAATATACTGTACAGAGAGGTGTCCTAATCTATCTACTGAACCCTGTTCATTGATCGGTTTGAAGTGGGATGACATGGTGAGTCGGTCGATGACCACCCAAATTGATTCATCACCCTTGGATGTACGTGGATTTCCTGTCATGAAATCCATGAATATCACATCCCACTTCAACTATCGACCTTTAAAGGGTCAACCAAGCCTATTGGTACCTGATGCTCCACCTTCACTTGCTGAAAAATGACGCATTGAGAGACAAACTCTACTACCATCTTCTACATTTTCGACCACCAGTGCTGTCGTCGAGGGTCTTGATACATCTTCACCACTCCTGGATGTACCACTAGAGGGGACATGTGAAACTCCCTCAACACTTCATCATGAAGTGAAACTACTACCATGGTACATCCACTGATGAGGATGACGTGCTCTCCACCTTCAGATAATCCATCATGTGTCTGCCTAGTGGATATCTAAGAATGTCGTTTCTCGCAGTCAGCTTCCCCATGCTACGCCACCTAGCCTCCCATGGGCCCCGTCCGAACCACGCTGGCTCATGCTGCTCAGCTCATAGCCACCGCCGGACTCCCGTGCTCCCCATCCGTACTGTGTCGGCCTGAACTCCCGACTTCGGGTTTCCTGCTAGCTTCCTGGCCTCCCAGGCTGAGCCGCCCGAACCACACCCCCACGATACTTTAGACCGAACCGGATCTCGGCCTACGGGCTGGACCACCTATGCGGCACCCTATGGGCCTACCTAGGCAGTGCCCTTTGGGCCGAACTACCCCCGCACCAACCTGCAGCCTGTCCGTCCCCTCATGAACGGTCCATGCTCCTGCGACCTTCTTGGTCGAGCCCAGCGGGCCGGGTCAAATCTAATGGGATTACCCACTTAATGGACATGTAATGACATAATGGGACATGTCGGGTCAACCCATACTAGGTCGGTCCAACCAGGTCAGACCGGACCTAGGCCCGCTACCGACCCTTATCTTCTTTTGTCCATATCATTTGAACCAGATGTCTGTTTGACATACCGTCAGTGAAACTAGTCTTCTTGGAGCATGACAGAAACTTTTTGTATAACCATTGGGTGTATTGGGTATAGTTGAGATACAGTCTGGTTAGATTGAGCATGAATCCATCATGGCCCTCGGGACAAAAAGGCTAGTAACTCACAGACGAGACGTTCGATTGACGTTCCGTCTATTGCGTTGAGACCTCTTCAAAGTGGAAGAACATTGGGATACTTCTTCATGGGCCTTAGTGGTATTTGATGTATTGAAACATGAATTGATGAGTGGACCCTCCTATAATCAAGCGTACTTGTGCTGAAACCTTGTGGTCAGCTGCTCTCTGACTACAGTCCCTGGATCTGGTGTGGGTTCGATAGTTATGACTACTGTTTCTAGATATTGTGTTGGTTCGATAGTTCTTAATACTATTCCTCTATCCAGCGTGGGTTTGACAGTTCTGACTACTATCACTTGATCCTATGTGGGTTTGACAGCTATGACAAATATTCTTGGATCCTGTGTGAGTTCGACATTTTTAATTGTTGTTCCTAGATCTTATGCGGGTTCGACAACTCTTACTACTATTCCTAGATCCTGTGTGGGTTCGATAGATATGACTACTGTTCCTAGAACCTGTATGGGTTCCACATCTCCAAATACTATTCGTATATCCTTTTTGGGTTTGACAGTTCAAACTGTTGTTTCTGGATCCTATGTGGGTTCGACAGCTCTGTCAATTATTCATGGATCCGGTGTGAGTTCGACAGTTCTGACTACTATTCATGGATCCTGTGTGGGTTTGACATATCTAACTACTGTTCTTGGATCCAGTGTGGGTTCAGAAAATCTGAATAATATTACTGGATCATATGTGGGTTCGACAGTTCTGATTTCTATAACGGGATCCTATGTGGGTTCGACAGAATAGTTATATTAGTGGCTACATCTAATCATCTCTAACTCTCTACAAAATTTGTATAACTATGTGAGCTGAGTTAGTAACTTTTGTGTTTACCTAATGATTGATATAAATTACTTAATAACTTAGGTATATTTATTGTAATATAACAATGGGGGGTTAACTATTGATTTTAGACCTTGTGGCTTGTCCTTGTTTGTTTCTGTGAGACCTTGAGGGTCTCAGGGTCCATACTGAGTTTCGTTATAAACAACCCTTCACGGGCTATTCCCACACCTCATTTTGTTGGATGTAGATGACATACAGTGCTAACTGAGGCTGAGTGTACCAGGATTGGATGGTACTCGGAGGTGGACCACAAGGTGTGACGGTACATGGAGTCGATGGACAGACGTGGAGTGGTGTGGAGGTTATTTGTACCTACCCTTCAAGTAGGATTTCCCTTTGGATGATCCAAGAGTTGTGTTACCTTTTTCAAATACTAGTACATTTATTTTCTTTTACTTTATAGTTGGGATTCTATATTCGACCCCTTTTACTTTTCTGCACTCTTTTGTTATACTGTTTAACACAGTGTTTTACTTCCAGCTTGTACTCTGTTGTGGGAGTTTTATGGTTATAAAGGAAATGCCTTCCCAGTTTTATGAATTTACACCTTTGGTGATACTCTTCAACCCCTGGACTATGGAAGGTGGGCTTGGGGTTGTCACGGAACGGGACCCAGCGGATTAGTCATGAAAAATTTGACCGAATTGGTGAATTTTGTATCAGAGGTGGTACCCGGCCTTAAGTGTGGTGCACTACTTGAGTTGATATGTAGGGCCCACAACAAGGACGTTGTGCTCTGATGGGGGGTGATTGTAACACCAATAAATGATAAAGGGTTAAATGAATATATGTTATAACTCATTCCAACAAGACGCACCTTACTTTTCTAGATCCTGTTTGATTAGAACTCTAAAGTTAAGCATGCTTTTCTTGGAGTAGTGATCAGGACGGGTGACCTTCAAGGATATTTCCCCTGGTGTGTGTGAGTGAGGACATAACACACTAGAAAGGAAAAGTTTTGGCCTGTTGAGACATTCATTAGTCAGATAACCCATTCAAAAATGAGGGTGGGACCTTGGGTGGGGACCATGTGTCTGTGGGGAAACTAGTGGTACCTAGTGGGACATGACCCGACGACCATGTTAAGGAGGGGTGGTTGTGCTTTCACTCGGAACTAGTTGTTACAAATGAGTTATTATTTAGAAACCTATCCATTTTATATTCCATATGACTATATGAATCCCTTTTCTCTCATACCAAGATAATGTTTTATTAACAATTTATTGATGTTGAATTTAAAAAAATGTATTTGATAATGAGAAAAAATATATTATCTAGGTGAAGTTCATATTATAGATAAAAAATTTATTAATTAAGGTATAATTTGACATCAATATATTTTAAATAAAATTATATGATCAATAACATGAAAAAATTGTGGTGATGAGATTAAATGAACAAAAACCTATTATATCATAAATAAGACCATTCTAACCCAACCGTTGAATTTTTAGTATTAAATAGGATTAACTACATTTTCATAAATATATCAGGGTAGAAATAAAAAAATATTTATTGATTAATTATTATGTGATAAAAAATAAATTTTTAATAAACATATCTTAATCTTTAAAAATATGGTTTCTTCGTAAATTGTATTTATAATATTTTTTTAGTGAAAATTATAAATAATTTTTATAAAATTTATAAAATTTATATGATAAAAGGATATAAATTTTTAATTAATAATGTCAAAATTATCATAAGATGAATTTTGTAGATTTTTTTAAATTATTTAATAACCAATGAATAATGATGAATTATGTTTTTTATGGGAATTGTATATTAATTTCATGTATTTATGAAGAAAAATATAATTTTCATTTTTAAAAAAAAATTACGCAGATCCTTTTGATTAATAAAAATATAATAATTTTATTTATAATAAACAGATTTATTGATTTTTAATAAATCATATTTATATATAAATGGAATTATCTTGAAAAACAAAAAAAATTCTTGTTTTGTGGGATTGATTTTAATCTAAATTCTACTAATTCAATGAATTTAATTTTTAAAAAAGTATTTGATAATTTTAGTGAGGAAATCTAAATTTCTTTAATAGTTCTCTTTTATTTTTGTACCTCCATAACCACATTAGTCTGGAGTTAGTTTCTAATTTTGTTAATAAGAATATGATACACGGAGTCACATCTTGAAGGATTGAATAATTTTGTATTCAGGACAAATAAGATATATATATTAAACTTGTATATCATTTTTAAAAAATAAAATACACAAATTTATTTTATTCAAGAATTCCACTTTTCCCTTTATAATATCCATGAATATCCATCACAAAATACATCCTGGTATCCTAGGGAAAATAACAATTAGGAAGGCTTGAGCTTATATGATAAATATGGGAAAGCATACATTAGAATGTTATCAATAAATAATGTATAAAATATATGTAAAGGCAAATGTTTAAAATAAATTACATTTAATCAACATCATTAGAAAAATATAGAATGAATAAATGATGATCTAATAATTCCATATAAATAATCATAGGATAATGAAAAAAAACAATGTATATTA
This sequence comes from Viscum album, assembly GCA_963277665.1. Taxonomy (NCBI): domain Eukaryota; kingdom Viridiplantae; phylum Streptophyta; class Magnoliopsida; order Santalales; family Viscaceae; genus Viscum; species Viscum album. The sequence goes on along the minus strand of OY728160.1, from coordinate 556,473,116 downwards.
TAAATAATACTATAATCCCATTGAATATAATTAATTTAATTCATAAGGATGGAGTAAATATTTAAAGACATATAAAAAATACAAACAAGGACTTTTTCTATGAAATCTAATAACTCAAAATCTATATTCCAAATCATCTATATAACTAGGTAAGGCATTAGTCAAACTCCTATCTAGTTTGTCTCAGGAGACCTAACTATACATCAAGGTGATATAATGGGACTCAACCATCATTTATAATGTCCAATGAATTCTTAATATGAATGGTTTGAGTCATAATTTATATAAACATTCATATTTAAAAAATAATTTGAATTATGGTATTTAAAATTAATATTTATTATTTTTATATTTTATAAAAACATTTTTATACAAAAAAATATATTTAATGAAAAAACTAATTTTCATTTTTTTCTTTATAGGATAAAATTAAAAATAAATTATAACAATTCATTGAATTTTACCAAGATAAATGGGTCCATATTTTAAATGAAAAGGTATTAATTTGGTAAATAGGGATATTTTATTTTTTTTAGTGTCCTGACCCCATTAGCCTAGAGCATGAGTTTAATTTGTTACATTGGAATACAAGATCAGTAATCACATAACAATGAAATTAATAGTATATAAGTCATTATAAAATACATAAATACACGAAATTTACATTAAATTTTAAAACGTAATGTACCTATTGTATTTTCATTGATAATTTCATTATCCCCTTATCATGCCAATTCACATCAATTACAAAACCCTTCCTGATATCCTAGGGAAAATAAATCATAAGAAATGGTTGATTTAGATGCCCAGTATGGGGAAAGCATACAATAGCTTATTTGAATAAATTTGGCATAAACTATATGAATTGTAATATAACTAAAATAAATACCATTTAATCATTATCATGTGAATAACAACTAATTAATAAATTACTATCAAAAAAATTATATAAATAATTTCATAAAAATGAATCATAGTCTGGAATATTATAAATAAAAAAATAATAACTTGTCATATCAATTAAATATAGAATAATTATTGAATGAATAAAGCAAGAAATCTAAAAGATACAATCAATGAAATGTGGTAATAAATGTAATACCACTAAATACCTATTCAAAAATATCTATATAAATTGAAAATACGTCACCCAAAACCCAAATATGTTTATCTCATGAGACCTAGTAATGCATCAAGGGGATATTGTGGTTCCCACAATTCACATACAATGTTTAATGCCTTCCAAAATGGGTGAAGCATAATTTAAATAGAAGTTCACATTTAAATAAGAATATTAAATTTTAATACATTATTCTATAAATATACATAATCACAATATTTACGGAGTAAAGATAATGGTATCAACATAGTACATCACTAGTCAAACTGATCAAAAATCAAGGGGAGAAATAATAAGGTCAATATGATTGGAGTATATCCCAATTAAAAATATATAACATAATAGGATGTCTTACATGATTTAAATGATTTATGAATATCATTTGGAAAATTACCTTTGGTAAAAAACTTCATTAAAAATCATCATTTTTATTTTAAAACAAGAAAATTTATAAATTATTTTCAATATTTTTTTCAATGAATATATCTTTTTAAAAATAATAATTTCACAAAAACAATGAAAATAATTTTGAAAGAAAATATCTTTAAAAAAATATTTTTTAACTTAGAAAGGATGTTTAAAAACATGGGCTGGTAAGGGAAATTGTAAATTCCCTATATTTTAATTTTGTTAAAAATATTATTCCTTTAACATGTTTTGGTAAAAGAAAATAAGTCCTAATTTTGAAAATATCATGATGATAATTTTCAAAATTTATTTAAATAATTCATTTATGGTAAAATTTTATTTAATAAATAATTTGTAATAGGTATAAATATTTTTGAATTATTTTTAGAAGACATTATTATAGAAAAAAATGATTTCTGAAAAAAGAGATAAATGATGTATAATTTTATTAAAACAATTTCATAAATGTTTTATGTTCCAAGTGTGGGTAAATGGTCAATTATATAAAAAACTTCTTGAAAATCATTAGATAATAAAATATAAAGATTTTATGATATAAATGTTTAATCAATCCTGTAATGGATACTAAAATAAAAAAATACCATGTAATGGTGAGATTGGGAAATAATACCTTACCAATTTGTTTAAATTGGTATTATATGATTCATGAATGATATAAAATTAAACTAAACAATAAATATCATGATGATAAATGAATTCGTGATTTAATATATAAAATTTACGTATATATGGTACACAAAATAAATAAGTGGTGAATATGGTGTATGTTTCGTTGAATTAAATGTGAGACACGAAACCATTATCATAAACTAGAATCATCACATTAATTATTTTTCATACAAAATAAAAATCATATATTAATTATATAAATAGTTTAAAATACTCTTTGTGATTATTATTCATTTAATTTCATATATTACAATGTTATGTATGATTACAACATCAATTTTGTTTAAATCAATAGTGTAAATAGTATTAGAATTATGTGTCAGAAATGAATTTTTTTATGACTATAGTAATGAATATCATTATTTAAACATATATATAATATTAATCATGATTTAATAATAATATTAATATAGAAATTATAATTTATAAACCACTAATTAAGGATTTATAGGGAAAATTAACTATATTGAAATCATTGAGATGTTTATTCTCACGTTTGCTTGAGTAGTGTATCCATTTTCCAAGGATCATTATAGAAAGCTGGTATTAAATTTTTTATTTTTTATTAATAATAATTATATTTTTAATACAATAATATTTATTTATATATACATATATATATCAAATGTATTCCTACATTAGATTTATGACCAAAAATAGTATTCTACGATGATTTTATGGATTTTTAATGCAATTTTGGTAGTTATATTAAAAAAATTAAGTGTGAACAAGATAGTATAGAGGCATACCTTTTTTAAGTTATGTTAGTGTCCCACACTTATTTTTGGGAATGAAAATGGTGTACCCATGTTTTTAGCATTACACAAGGGTCCTAAATATATAATAATAGAGATGTCGACATGATAGGGTATAAAAATAAAAAAATACATGTCATACCTATTTTTAGGTCATTTTATTCATTATATTTTTGTTTGACCCTACCCCCTCCGAAAATTAGCTTTTACCTAAACTAGGGTAACATTTTTACTAATTTCACTTTTAATTACTCTAAAAAATTATAATGAAATTATTATATAATATTAAACATTATAATTCAATATATGGAATTCATTTTAAAAATTATTGTCATCAAAGTGAAAAATTTATTTTTAAAATTAATCCCACATACATGATGAGGAAACAGGTTTTCAAATATAAAATGATGAAAAACATAAAATGTTTTTATATCAAAATTTCATATGATAATTGTTTAAATTGTGTAAATTGAATTATTATTTTATATAATTTAAATAATATTACATTAAAAAAATATATAAAATAATATTTAAATTTTTAAATAATCTAATCAAAATCATTTTTTTCATTTAAAATTCTTCATTTTTCACTCTTAAAAAAATGAATCATTTCTGAAAAATTAAAAAAAGACTCTATGATAGATTCTATATAATTATTTCATAAATGAATTTTTTTTAAAAAAATTAATTTATAAAATTAATAAAAATTAATTATTAATTATGTTCTCAGAGAAAGACTAAAATCCCTTTTATAAAAATAGAGTTTTTTAAAAAAAAATTATTTTAAATTGAAATGATTTTTATTTTATTTCTAATATGTAATTGGGTAATGAATAATTTTTATAAATTTTCTGAACATACATTGTTTATAATTTTGATTCTATAATTTGTACATACAATATTAATGTATGTGTTATAACGTAATTATTTAAATAATAATATTTTAAATATAGTATATTTTTTTCATTTAAACTTGGTATTTTGTGTATTGTGTGATATTGAAGATATTTAATTAATTTTAAAATAATAATATCATTATGTCTATATGTATAATACTCTCTTCTTATATGATTTTATTGTATCATATACTCTATCGTATAGGATGATCCTTTAAGAATAATTGTGTGATATATTATACGTTTGTATGTTAATTGTATCCTTAATATTTAATTTTGATTTATTTAATCAATGTATTGTGAATTGAAAATATCCTTCTTAAAATACCACATCCTAAGAAGGGTTAGTAAAAAATATTATTGATAAGATATATTGGAAATTGAACATTCAAAAAAATGACAAATAACAAGGATTCCATGTAGTAGAACATAGTTGGGAAAAGAAAACATAGACATGGAATGGAATACAAATACTAAAGGATTAATAGATATTGATATTGATAATTGATCACAAGAATGAGAATGATAACAATAATGTTAATAACCTATAAAACATAAACATATGATGATTTATGGGATCATTTGATTCATCAAATATGTTCTTAATAAAATATAAAATTCTTTTAAATATAGTTTTGAAAACGTTGATGAATTTTTTGAAATATATTATTATTTGGAAATATACATTCCTGATACATTTATTTTTTATAAGAATAAAATTAATCCTCTGGTATCTCCTCTATCAATTTAAAATCTATCTCGTACTACGAGAATAATATCCAAAATATTATTATTTTATTACTAAAACACTTAAATTAACTATTATCAAAACACATGTTAATTAAGATAATAATAATTCTTTCCATACATCAATATTTATTATTAATATAAAATTTATATTAAATTTTATCAAATATTCATAACTCATTATATGGATTTTATATACATTAATTATTAATCCCCATCCAAATTTCAATTTTAACACATCTATAAATCGCTAACTTGATGAACCTTCAATGATTGTAAGATCAGCAAAATTATAAAGGTACCACAAAATAAACATTATATTCCTCAAAAATTAAAAAATTCATTTTAATGTCACATTCCAAAAATGTGAATACATTTTTCACCATGAAAAATTAAAGGAAACATTCATTTTTCAAAAATTAAAATCTCAGTTTGATGAATATATTCAATAAATCAGTACATGTAGTAGAATCCCACAAAGATGACATAAAAAATCAATCCAATAATTAATTTCAGGGTCACCAACACTATCCCTTAAACATTTTACATTTATCTCAACATCAGGAATATATAAAGTTCTAAAATTCCTTTATCATATGTTATGTATGATGTTAATCTTTTCACTAAATCACTTTTCATGTTAATCGGTTACATTCAAAATATTCTAATATATTCATATATAATTGGTATTGTAGTGTAAAATCTATACTATTAATGATATTTATAATAATAATATCATCAGTAAAATATAATTACAATGATATTTCAAGGGTCTACAAACAAAATAATAATATTCATTCCACATCAACAATATCAGTAACATAATCATTACCTTGACCCCTTCACATCATTTGAGGAATATTACATTGAAACATTGGTAATTCATTTAATTTGTAACCAATAAACTTACTATAGAAGTATTTCACATTTTAATATTCTATATTTCCCTTGAAATCATGATAATGGAGATTTTTTTCCCACACGTGATGAAAAATCCTATTTATCATAAACATGTACCATGTTGTTTCCGTCCACAAGTTACACATGTTTTAAAATCATTTAATACCTTATTCCCTTTATCTATCATTTTCGTATTCATCCTTTTTTTTTCTTCCATTAATTTTAATAATACATGGAGAATTATTTTTCAATATTGATTGCCAATATTATTACATCCTCAAATGGTAAGAATGTTCGCAAAAATAGTTTACATTAGAGTATTGGCTTAATCTCATCAATGGAATTGTCAATCATGGTATTTTGATTACTTATGTATTTTGAAAAAATCCTTTCAATCATTCTAAACTAATATTCATACTTAGAAACATTTTCTACTCCTTTTAGTCATAATATTAATAACAATCACTCCATATCTTGTCATTTCTAATTTGAATAATATTTTTGTAGGATATGCACCTTGAAATCCATTAACTACATGATTTCTATTTCCTCCTTATTCTTATTGTTTTCAATTACAATTCACCATTGGTTAGTATTATAGAATTTATTATAAAATTCTACAACAAATTTCCACTTTTATGTGCTACTAAATTGAGAAATTTCTTCTATATGGAGGAAATTTATTTCTAATATAAATATGGATTTTTATATGCATTTAATGATAGAGGTTATTAATTTATGATTTGGTATAAAATATGTACACTACATCATGGATTCATAGGCTAATATATATGTTAATGGTTATTAAATATAACCTATGTCAGCTACCCAAATATGGTTACATTTTGATCAAATTAAACTCCATCTATAGTTCCTGATCCATTATCTTAACAAAGTGGTAAATCCATATAATGAGTATGTGCATAGATATAGTTCTAATTTTTTTAATTATGGACTATTTATCAATAGTGGAACTCATTAGATTAGATTATAATATTATGAAAAATTATCTATAATAAAAAAATAGAAAAAATTAACATAAATATGATAATTTATGAATTATAATACATTAATATTAATCATGGTTTGCATGGGTAATCAATTATTTTATAATCCTACATAATTTATTTAATGAAAATGTTAATTATCTTTGGAATAACCCCTCTGAAATTCAAGACGTGTGAATATTAAGGATTGCGTTCATATACTAGTTGATGATATTTTCACTCCCAATGTTTTATTTTTTGAGTTACTACCATTATGTAATTATGTTCTAGAACTAATTGCAATTTTATTAACCATATATAGATTTTTTGGTAATAATAAATAGATAATATCTTTTTTAATAGAACATTAAGAGTTTTTCTATTAAAATCCTAAAGTTATTTCAAAGGGTTATTTTATCTTTTCATTGTTTTACTAAACATAGTCTCCAAAGATTATAATAAACATTATATAATACCTAATGTAGTTTCCCAACACCAATATCTATCATATAGTTATTATATTCAATCATTTTCATAATATACATGATTCACATCACTATTGATGAAATATTTTAGAAGTCCTGGTAATCTAGATACATATATGAAATTCACATTCTAATTTCAAACATAAAATTTACAAAGTATTTTGTTTAGGAAAACTAATACTTCACATATCAGTTCCTAATAAATGCATCATATAAAATTTTATTCTATCAAAGGGAAAAATTAGTATGAAATGGTTGATCTAAGTTTCTTAGTTAGCGAAAGTACAAATCAGATGCTATAAATAAATAAGGAATAAACAATATGTAATGTTAATAACTAAAATATATGGAATTTAATAAATAACATTGGAATAATATTATAGGATTAATTTATAATAAAACTATTCCATAAAAATATTAATATGATCATGAAATATAACTAATGATATTATAAACAATCAAAAAAATGTAATATCAATAAACAAATTCACATTGATGGAATAAATAATCATATAAATCTAAAACATATAGTGGAGCCATGGTACCATGTCAATTACAACCATTGAGTCATTATTCCAGTGCCACATGATAAATTGATAAGGCCTCGACTAAAACCCAATATATTTTTTCTCATAAGAAATATTGATGCCTCAAGGGACTATATAGGGACCTTCCGGTCACACACATTGTTCAATGAATTCCTCATATTAAATGGATGAAACATAATGTATATAATTTTTTATTTTTAGTCTAGAATATGAAATTTAAATACATTCCCAAATCAATAAACATATTCATAAACCACACAGAGTAGTGTGGATGGTATAAATGCATCACACCCCCAATCAAATGTAACATATACAATCTGAAGAAATAATAATAATGGAATCATTAGATTATATCTCCATTAATTAGTTAGTTACATAAAATGATTTCTTATTATAAGGAATATTATTTTGAAATATCACATGAAACATTCCTTGGGGAAAATAAGCATTCATTGAAAATCACCATTTCTATTTTAAATCATTAAAATTAATAAAATATTTTCAAAATTCCATAATATGAAATTCACTTTATAATACTAATAATTTTTATTTTATTATGAATTTTAAAGCATATTTATTTGAAAATGAACATTGAATCTTTTTATGGATTATTTATAACATGGAATAGTCTTGATGAAAAAATAATTCATTACATGATGAGTAGGTTAAAAAGAATAAACCTTTAAAAGTTTTCGTGATTTTTAATTGGGCATTGTTTTGAAAACTACATAAAGGTGATATTTTTTTTAAAGATAACAACATTTAAAATAAATTTAACAAATCATTTTGAAAAGGAATAAAATTATTCTCAATTTTTTTAGAAATGATGGTTTTAAAAGAAAATGGACTTAAAACAAAAGAATAAAATGAAATAAGAAAATATTAAAAACATTTATAAATAATTTTATGGTAAAAACAGTGGAAACATTGTACTGCTACATGAAAAGTTCATGAATTAATATATGGGAAGAAAATAAATTGTTTTAATGTTGAAATATCAAATAATTTTACAAAGGGAGACATAAAAATACATATTCTAAAATAATAATGTCAATGTGAATCCTACAACTACCAATTTGGTAAATTTTATAAAAAAATCCACATGAAATAAATATCATTGAATGAAACATTGTATAGTAGGTTGAAAAATATTTTCCTGATTTAATATAAAAAAAATGCAATTATATTAATTATTAAAAATAAATATGTTCTGAATATAGTGTATGTCTCATGGATTTAAAATTAAGTCAAGAAACCCATACCATGAGTATGAAAAATCATGTATGTTTTTATCTTCCTATAAAATAATATTGAGGTAATTATTAAATTTTTTAATAATAATATTCATGTTAGTTAATCAATTTATTTAATTTATTATAATTTTATACATGATTTATTATTAAATTATGATTATGATATATATTTCAATGTTATTTCTACTATGTGTAAAAAATGACATTGGTAGGTTTACTATTGTAATATATGTCATTATTTAAAAAAATATAGATTTATAATAATCATAGATTTATAATATCAATACATAAATAATTTTTTTAAAACTAGTCAAATGTGATGGTTAGGAAAAACGAATTACACTACAATCATAGTGATATTAGGTCATACATATGCATGAATAACATTTATATTTCTCAAACATATTTATAGAAATGTGTTATGTAATATTTTATCACACTAGAATGATAATAATATCATAAATAAAATAATTTTTCTTTAAATCTGCATATTTATATATATCATCATTGTGGTTTTTATGATTTAATGAGAGTCACATTGCTTCGTGAAGGAGGTAGTCTACACATACAAGAACAATTTTATTAGCCTTAATTGAGTGAAAATGAAACAAAAAATAGTATATTATATTTTAAAAATGATAAATATTTAAATAGTATTTTAATTAATTTTATGTATAACTCATATAATCATTAATTTTATCCTTATTACCATTCATGTAATTTATTACTAATTGAAAAATAACATTGCTTCATAAGGTAGTAGTCTCCCATATACAATAGAGACATTATCGTAACCTCATTGGAAAGAAAATTATAAATTAGTATATTATATAATGAGTCTAGAGGTAGAATTATGATTTAAAAATCAATTTTATACTATATATACATCATCATAACCAACTCTGAGAGGAGGTAACTTTAAAATGAATGAAATATGTTCGTGATGCGGTAGACATCTGTGCACACAAATGATGCTTTTATAACCCATTTAGTGGTTTAACGAATAGTTTTTTTCTATGCACATGACATAGAAAAAACACATTGTATTTTAAATTAGGAGGTTATTAGATCAATATATTATTATTGGGATTGAAATACTATGAGGAAGAAATAAAATAAAAATAATCATTAAAGAAAATTACCTCATCTTTAGAACACATATTTAGGATTATACATAATGTATTCCTAGGATTATTTCTAGAACATGGATTATAGGATGATCAAATGGGAGTTAGAATGTTTTTTTGGAATGTTTTTTGTGCTAAAATTGTTTTATGGTGTAAATAAGAGAGTATGGGTGGTGGATTTAATTAGGGATGTAAGTGAAACAGATTTAATTCCTAGAAAGACAAAGGTGTACCAACTTTTATCACAATAAAGGGGTCTAAAATGGATTTTTATGGATATTTAGACACTATAGAGTCTAAATATGGTTATAATATTGAGTTTCAACATCTTTTTTGGTATAACCCTTGAGAAATACGCTTTTACAATTACCAAAACAAATAATTTTTGTTTTTTTAACTACTAGTTATGATTAAATATTAATATGACCCTATAAGAAATTTATTTCAGTATTAAAATAACTAATTAATGATTCCATATTTTAATTAAATATGTTGTAAATTTTAATTTTAAATGAAATCCTATAAATTTGATGAAAAAGTGGTTATTCAAATATAAAATATTTATAAGTATACAATGTTTTTATATAAAAAATCATTATGAAAAGGAAATCAATTAAATAACATGGATTAATAGTTATAATAATGAAATAATTATACATTGAAACATATTTTAAATATTATTTATATTTTTAAATAATATAAAAATAGCGTTTTAATTTAAAAATTATCATTTCTACCATTCTTCAAAAAAGCGTAACAATTGAAAAAATCCAAAAACTTCAACCTATGTTATTTATGATATGATTATTTAAAATATTAAGTTTCTTTTTTCAATTTTTTTCAAAGGTGGTAAAAGTAATTTATAAATTAGATGTTGAAGGGGAGACTAAACCACCTTTTATGAATATATTGTTTTCTATAAAATATTTCATCTTCTTTCAAATGGTTATTATTTTATTTCTAATCAATAAATAAGCGTTGATTTTATTTTTTACATGTGTAAAATCTCAAATTTATATAATTTCTTAATTACTATCCACAACCTTCATCATAATTACTAGTTTATAATGGTAATTTATAAATAATAACCTATTAATAGAGTAATGTGTTTAGTTCATTTCCAGTGTTATATGCATTACATACAATTGAAGTGACTGAATATATTAAAAAATACATCATAATGTATCATATTGTTATAATATTTTCTAATATTGGTTTGTTTTTTTCTCATACATGACATTGGATATGATGTAAACTTTTAAAATACGGTGATGTTACATTTTTAGTTATTATAAATATCAATTTTAGTAAATTTTACTACCACTGTAAATGAGAAATGAGTTAACTAAGGGTATAAATAATTTGATAAGTACAAAAAATTAACACTAACACATGAGTTAATTATATATTTTGAGAATATTTAGTCCATAATCATCCAAACCAAATAAATGTTAATATATATTGCAATTTGTCCTTGATTTATACCATTATTATATTTTATATAAATAAAGACTAAAAATTACATTGTCAGTGTTTTATTATACTACAATTTTGGATGTAGGGATAAAGTGATGTTATATTCATTGATATTTCATAATTTTAAATATAAATATATTTTTTTCATTGTAATTTAATTCCATTTTTAGTGATTAAATAATTACTTTAAATTCTCACAAAACACTAATACACTATTTATTTAATTAAAATTTAAATAAAATAAATGATTTTAAAATTATCAAAAGTTATATAATTTTAATTGATTATTTTTTAGTTCTTTATAAACCATAACTTATTATGTATTCTTTAATTGAATATATTATAAATAGAATATTTTAATGATATTTTAAATATTAAATGAACATAATTTTTCCAAAAATAATATTTATGATATTTTATAAAATAATATTTCTTTAAAACACTAAAAAATCATTAAAATGATTTCATTGGAAAATGGATTTTTTTACTATAATATATACAATGTTCTATTAGTGGACAAATTTTCTGTTAATATTTTAAATTTTTATCCCTTAATATTAAAAAAGTTGATATCACTACAATTATCCAAAACGGATAACGATGGTTAAAAAAATAAATGTACAAATATAATTTAATATTTCAAATCATTTATTGCTTGAAGGGATTTAGAGATATCCTTTTATTATATTTTTACCCAATTTTTTTGGATCCATATAAATATGAAAATTCATTTATATAAATTTAATACTTAATAAAAATCTAAGTGCAACCCTCAAATCTCTTATAAAAAGGAACCTCATATCAAATATTATTCACATATGAAAAACATGTTGGTTCCTCTATTCCCTACCAAAATAAATTCCAAAATCCATAAATAATTGAAGAATAATTTTTTGATCAAAACAAAAACTTTTTAATGTTTTTTATGTACACCTTCATTGGTTTCATGAATAAGGATTAATTTCCTTATCCAACCATGATTGATTTATTTTTTATTCAAACTATTAATAATCGTCATTAAACTGATTAAATAATATTAAATTATGTTCCATATATTAAGATAGTACTTTGATAATTTAAAATTATATATATATCTATTCCTCCATTTAATGGGAAACAAAACCATCATACTTGTGTACAATAGACTACAGGCTATTGAACTTATCTAATAAGTTTCCCAACACTAACTCTCAGGATTATTTATACAGATATATTTAATATATTTATATTATATTCAAGAAATTTTTAATCTTATGGAGTAGTAATATATCAATGATTTTCTTATCTTACCATTTTCTGATAAATGAAAACGTTATTTGTGCTTACGTATAGACAACCACATCTATATAGAAATGTGATTATTTTTCCATCACCACATCACAATGAATATATATATAAGTGTAACTAAAATTATAATAAGGTATTAATTATATAATTATAAATGTGTAAATATAAAGAAATAGTAATCTTCGTTCCTTCACGTTTAATGAAATATAGAATCACCAATGATGTGTATGTATGTTTTTTCATCTCTAGGACGGTTACATAGTTAATTTTTCATGGAAATAATTCATGGATTGTTTTAGTAATATATATTTACATATTTAAATGAAAATTATTTCATGAGTAATATTTTATATGTTATGGAATAATGAACTCTTTGACAATAGTCTACAAACAGAAATATTTTTTTTGAAAAATGATCCGAATTAAATCAAACCTTCTCCCCGGAACTTAATTCACTATTTAATTGAATTTAAAATTGTATTAAATAAAATAAAAATATGAATGAACATTGAAAATTTTATTAAGAAATTAATTAATTAAGAAAATTCTTATTCTGCAAGATTAATATTATACATGGAGAGTATGCCTCAAAATGAGGGGTATTATATTTACAATTCTATTTTAATGTTTCCAATACAACACTTTTTATTCCATGATTTTGTTATTAAAATTTTTAATGATAATTCCAAATTTAATCAATAATAGATTTTAAATGGTATTTTTTACTATTTTTTACTTGATTTATAATGTTTTACAAAAAATGGAATCTATTCAATGTTTTTCATGACGGAAATATTACATTAAAACATCATTTTAATTTTTTCAATTTTCATTTTCAAAATATTTTTCTTCAGAAAAAATAATCATAAAATTAATTTTAGAAGATTTTTTATTTATATTAATTTATTATAAGAGTCTTTTTTCCAATACATACTCTTTTTTAATGGATATAAATATGTAATAATTTTATAGATCATTTTCTTATGAAATGTTATAAAATTAGTTTTTAATGTATATGATGTTAAATATTTTTCTCACCACCGTTTGAATTATTTTATTGTTGAATTAATTTAAAATATATTTTTCTTTATTATAGAAAAAACCTAGTTTCCCTTTGTTCATGGAATTTTGGTATTGAAAATATGTCTTAAATAGAAAATTGTTCTTTGATATTGAAAAGTGTTTTGTATCTAATGAATATTCCTCGGTCAAAAAGAGAAGACACATATACTAACCCATAACAATGTGGTGTACTAAAACAAGATAAAAAATAAGACTCATATGAAAAAATATAACCATAGGAGAAAGATAAAGAAACAGATAAGACCATGATCCATACAATATAATTCAATCTAGCTAAACCAGAGTCTATGAAAATATATGACTATCAAGCCTCTTTGTGAAAAAATATAACCACAAAATTATACAAATAAAAAGGATTTCAGGAAAAGAGAATTTGGCATGCTGTATAATTCACATTCATTTTCATGAATCCCACGAAACAACATCTATACCCCATAAATATAAAAATAGATGTGTGAGAAAAAATCCTAGAAGGATTTTACAATAGTTTCATTACAATGTTTATTATAGAGAATTTAGCAATTCTAGAATTGAATAAAATTTATATTTGCAAATATGTTTCATATATGAAAACCATTTGTAACCCATCACATTGTTTTTCATAAAATCCATTCATAATATCAAATCATGGAATACGACATGTACATGTTTATAAGTATGAGAACATTAAAAATTTAATCCTTGTGTAAAAAAATATGTAAAGATGTTATAATAATAACCACGAAAAATCGATCATGTAAATGTATTCCATCAAATAACATGGTCCAATCCATCATTTAAACATATGATGGAATATATGAGTAACTATTATATCATCTAATAATTCAATTTGAAATATAAAATCATAAATTTTTGGAACTAACCTATTAGTATACATATAAGACATAAAAATAAACCCCCCGATCTAAGCCTACAGAAGATCTACATAGTATAACTCATAATAGAGTTACATAGATTAATGTGAATGAAACCCTCATGTTGAATTACACACACTATGAGTGACATAACTATTATCTACATAACCAAGGTTACTAATTAAATATCAATTCAAAAATACATTTAAATGTACTAATTAGAATTAATAAAAAAAAATAAAATCAATGAATTTACTTTTTTTATTGAGATCAAATTGTTCAATCAAATCCACAATTCAAGTACTATATCAAACACATGTTTTGAAAAAAATATTTTTAGAAAAATAACCCCTTTAAAATAATGATTTCTTAAAGACTAACTATTTATTCACAAATAAATTAAATTCATTGAATAACACAAAACAACACATAAGAATAATAAATAATACCAATAAATATCCCTTTGTACAGAAAGACATACCAGATAAACTATTGAAGATCTAAAAGCATTAAAATGTAGACCATGGTAGAGTTGATTTGGTCATCATGATCTTAGATCCATAAGAAACCAAAAATCGACCTTAAAATATTTTAGATTAAAAATCCCCAGCCTACAATGATTCCAATGAGATAATTGGGGGGGTCATATAAGGAACTAATTACAGAATGGGAAATTACATCAACACTAGATCATACGTTGATAAATATATCAATAATAAAGGGAAATCACAATGAATTCTACAGAAGATTCCAATAGATTTTTGGAGAAGGATTATTTTTAGCCTTAATTATATTACTGGGTGATTAGAAAAATAAAATCCATATAGAATGTGAGTTAAAAACTGTTTAATGGTTTAGAGTGCCAATCACCATTAGACTTCATAGTTAGACAAAACATGCGCTAAAAATGTTTGGATATTCTGGCTTTAAAAATTATGTTTCATAGTCTCTTGAAAAAATACACATAGTTTTGTCAAATCATGATACCCATATGGATAAACACAAATATCTGAATGATTTTTAATGGTTATTTTTATTATTTCATAAACTATGTTAAATCATTGAAAATCCATACTATTAAAACAAAAATCCATACCACATGGTTTCATCTTGGTTAGTACTAACCATGAACCAACCAAGATCTTGATATATATCCTAAAAAATATTCATTTTAACATGAATTCTAGTAAAAAAATTAGAATCACATTTAAGACCAAACATTCTAAACATAAATTGTTCCTAATATCTAGTGGTTTCTATAATTTCTCAAACCATTATAGACATTTTTCCCTAGAAAGGCATCTATATTCTGAGCCTGCAATAAGTGAAGGCCACTACAAACTCATCAGGGAATACTACTCCCACATATCCTGTGAATCCCCTCTACACATCTACAATATATAAACCATGGGAATCATATTACTATTCTGCAACATATCCATGTGTACCATAATATTAACTAGTTTCTCAATAATAGTGGTATTAAAATAATGATCAAGATCAACATTCACTCATGAAATATCTTAAGAAGTTTACAGGTTATACCTCCACACCTAATAAGTATAAAATATTATTTAATCAATGGCATGAAATATGTTAATCCCAATCAGTATTACACATTCTAAATCACTAAATTATCTCAAAGGGCCTAATAAACATTTAATTAAACATACCATCCTTAATCACCTCATGATATCCAAAGATTGGTGAAAATATGTGACAAAATATATCACCCAACTCAGTCTATAGTTGTTGAAGATAATTGTTCTTATAATCTTTCTAATAGGGTAGTGAAAAAACCGTTTTAGATGAAGTGATCCATTTCCATTATCTCTAGAATGTGAATGGACCTAAAAATTTACCAGTCTCCCACATTTCCTATAGAAATGTATATCTCCATGGCCTTCAATGCAATTGTTCAATGGGATCCACTATTATCAAATCATGAAAACTATTTTTGTTAAAACATTCTTTTAGAGGAAGTTTAATTACATTAAATCCACTAAAATGACAAATCGATGACTGAATCCTATCCTTAAAAACCTAGATAGCGCTCTATATCTTTTCATACATATTTGAAAGTTAATATATTCTCATTTTCAACTGGGAAACCATCACCTTCTCCATAAAATTACATAACCTGGAAGTGGTCATCATGTCTCTATTGGAAATAATTCTATAGGGAACCCCTTAATGTCTCACAATCAATTATATGTAAAATTATTTGTGATTTAAAATTTTTATAATATCTATAATAATAAATAAATTATCATATTTCATATGTCAATGGTCACCCAGAGTGAATCCATCCAACTAGGTGGATTTATAAAACCAATGGTGAATTCCATGGAAATATCATCCTAATTTCATATTGGAATGGGTAATGGCTTCAAAACAATATATGTTCTATAATGTTAACTTATATTTCTAATAATTGAGACCCCATGACACTAATATTTCAATAAACCACCTCCAACAATGTTTATAATACTAATCTATCATGTCTTCATACATCTTTGTAGGCATAATATGTATGGACCAAAAATATTAGTTTCCATAGTCCATAAACTATTGCCTCTAAGAAATATTAACATCCATGATATTAAAAAAGGAAAAATCTCCACTAAGAGTCAGATACCACTCACTTTAGGTCCTCCAAAAATATTATTTCATGCCTAAGAAATTGCACTATGTGTCTTTCACCATCTTGAAACAAACACTATTATAAAAAACAATTCAACTTTCAAAATTACCAAGAACACCTTCCCACCAACCTCTTACATTCACAAGATAATATTAAAATACAAACTCATTAGAGAACACAATTATATTTATTCCAAGATGAATTTTGTCGTCATTTTCTAATCATGTTATCAACGACCATATTCTATTTAATATTTTTGTTTGAAATATAAAAATAAAAGGTGCGAAGATACTCTACCTTGTGAATCTATCCCATTTCTAGATAGATCTTATTAAAAACATATTTCTGCCTCTTATGATTATAATACACTACAAACCACTACCCAAAAAGATAGTGATTCCATGTTTTTAGTGCATGCAAAACTACTGAGAAATCATGATCATGGGTATTGAATTTCATCTCTTGAGAGAACAAATGGCGACAGCCACTAAACACCACATATTACCCCTAAATTAAAAAATACACCCCAAAGCCATTACAAATAAATAGAAGGAATCCTGATCTACTAAAATTAGTTCCCAAGGAATCTAAACTAGAGTTAAAATCATCCATAAATTCATCTCCTCAAAATAATTCTGAACATATTGATTCTATTAAAATAATAATGCATTTAATAATAAATTATTCATCAATGAAATACTAAAATAATCCTCACAAACCATATATAGAAACCTATAAATCCCTTGAATATCTAGTTTTGAAACACATTTAGGTGGTTCTCCCAAGAAAGTATACCTATATATTTTGATGATCAACTGAGAATCCACTATTTTGATTGACTTTCTATAGAAATTTTATATCATAGATCCAAATATGAAATTATAAATCACACCATATAAATGATATCACATCAATGTTTGAGGAAGTATATCAATGCTTCATTTTAACCCTCCTATAATATGGAGAACACAAAAATAACATCCATGAAAACAATAATAATATTTTCTAATAACCAATGTATGATTCAGTTTGTCAAATTCATAAATACCACATGAGAACTACGTAGACCAAATGGCATTACCTGAAACATGAAATTGTGATACCCACTACTAAATTCTATATTAGACATATCATCTTCTCCAACTTAAATCTGGTGGTACTTCAAGTAAAGGTCAATCATTCAAAACCAATGTTCCCATCTAATATGGTCAATTATATCATCAATAATAGGTAAATGATATTTCTTGAGGACATTCAATCGAATCTTTTTTTGTTAATACACACAACATATGAGACTCCAATACAACTTTTTCGAAAGGTGTATTGATGAATCCCTCAGGGAAACAATATGATGAATAAATAACATATCCTATAGATCATTAAATTGGAATTTAAATTCATCTAACATAGTAGGTACCATTTTATAATATGGAATATAAATGTGCATCTTCTATGGAGACGATTAGTTATTAAATAGACTTCTCTTTGTAGAGGTAAAAAATAACAATAATCTAAAATGAGCAGAGGGGTATTAACACACCAGGTATGGAAGAAGAAATCCCTTACAAAGTTCAAAATCATCAAGAAACATCTTTTAAATATTGTATGATATTATCCTATAATAAGTTATAATGGGAACATGGTTCCTAATATTAAATCTATCTCATATTGAAAAACATAATTGACCCCACCAAAATATAAAAAATTTCTTAGATAATGATAACAATCTAGCTTTCCGTTTATGTTGATCATCTAATAATCTCCATATTTGTGGTAAAATATGACATTATGATGATGTAAAAAGCACCACACCACCCCAAAGTCAGTTATCATCACCCATCACGTGGGATATATGAAACATTTTTCAAAGGTATTTTGAAAAGGCATGTAAATATCCACAAATATCTGAATATTTTTTGAGATTAAGATAATTTTTTTAATATATTTGTCAATATAAAAAGTGAGTAACACCTCTATCAAACTAATCTATCCCCATATATGAAAATCGAAACATAGTAACTATAACAATAGCTATCCCTGCTTCAGATTCATCTGGATAACACCTAACGGTATAAATCCATCTTTTAGTAGCCAAATGAACATTCACATTGTCATGTGGAGTACATCGATATATATTCTTAGAACCTATGAACCCTTGGTGATATTTGATACATTTTATATAACCTATGTTATCCTTTCAAAAAAAGTCCTTAGAGGGCCCAATAGTACATAATGGTTAAAATCCTTTTGAGCCTCCATGTATTTTGGTTTGGTATGAACACATCTTCACATGTGTCCATAGAAAAACTACTATTGTAATAATTAATCCCCTGAAACTAGCCCAGAAAAAAATTAACCAGCCTCACTCATACTTTTCAGGATAGAAGGCACACCCATCCTATAAAAATACAAACTAATGTTTCACCAAATGTAGACATTAATGTTATTTTATCACCTATGAAATAATATTTGTCAACTGCCTCCCTGATATATCGAGGGAACATGAAAATAAACCTCAAATAAATATCAGGTCTCAATCACAACTAAAATTTCAGATCTAGTAGGTATTCATAAGTGACTAGCATTATGGATATATCCACCAACCCTATAAAATGTGTTGAATACATTTGAATTGTATGATCTATTTCATACAAGGGTAGAGATTACCATATATTCTATTTACATAATTAATTATTTTAAAACATACAATTGACTATTATATTGAAATATTTATAGGTAGGATCTTTTTACGAAACATCTTGTAAAATAGAGTCCAAAAACTTTTTCTCGGACCTTCGAGCATGTACGTGGATAAACCCACAATAGAGTCCCTGTGATTCTTCAATAAAAATAAGATCCCCTCAATTTAATCAGTTAACTAGAAATATTATTAGTTACATTTTCACCATAAAATATATGGTGATGACTCTTAGTGTATTCTAATGCATGATCCACTTCACTTCATGGGTTCTTGACACATGCATGACCCAGTTTCTAGCATGTTAAGTTTACAAATTTTATCATAAAAGGTTCCACCTGTTGATTATCCAAGAATCATATCTCACATTATCCTCACCCATATTAATAAAATATCATATATAAGGCATTTCATAATAAATATAAGACAATAAAAACCACCATTTTTGAGAAAATATCAAATATAATTGGATGAACATCATGAATTCATTTCAATGCCTTAGAATAATGATATTTTCCATCAATGTGAATTATAATGATGAATCTAAACACATTAAAAAGGGAATGATCAATTTAAATAAATTCACTCTAACAACCACAAACTTTACGTGTGAAACACAACAAAAAATGGAGAAAATGAATAGTAACTTGTTTTTAGACAGATAAGTGAGATGGCCTGGAATCCTCCAGCAACTAATATAGAAATTTGGGATAGGTGTTAATATTTAATACCATTATATAATTAATTAACCTAGTTCAACAAGATAATACTAATAAACTAACCATTAGATTGTGGTGCGGTGAAACAAAAAAATAATTACAGGTTTCATATTTCAAAAAATAAGATATTCTATCAGAACAAAAAATTTAAAAGAGATTTACCTCCAAGATCCTTATAATCTAATCCAAATGTGATAAACCAGAATTTAATGTAGGAAAAGACCATCAAGCCTCCATGTGACTAACAATAAAATATAAAACCATCATGCAATGATGGGTATAAGGAAAAGTGAAGCTGAAAACATCACAATTCACTCTCCTTTACCAAAATCTTATAAAAACACTTAAAAAGGTCCAAATAAAAAATAAGGGCGAGGGTAAAAATCCTAGTATTATTCCACGATAGATTCTATCATTTTAAAATTTCAATAATACAATAACTCTAAATTAATATAATTTTTTAAATAATATTCAAAAAATAAAAAATATTTGTAAATCATCCCATGATTTTCTCTAAAATATTTTAATATTCTAAATATATGGAATATGACATGTATAATTGGGTTAGAGATATATTATAAGAAATAAAATACAATAATACAACATGAGGTAAACATATAAATGATTAACCATGAATAATCAATCATGAAAATATATTTTAGAAAATAACAATGTCCAATCCATCATCTTGAATCATGATATAAAATTATCATGAACAATACATAATTTGATAATCTATTTAAAAATGAAAAATAACTCAATTTGTTCTCTAATCTATGTGTATATGTATTATAGATAAAAAATCCACAATACTGTCCAACAGTCAATAAAACATGTATATCCACTAATTTTTGAAGAAACAATAAGTGAATTATATCCTCACGTGGAATTACATACAATATGAGTGAAATGTCTATTCCTGACACATTCAAGGTTCAAAATTTTCTATGATTGAAAAATTACCTTTAGAACCTATGCTAAAATTGTATAAAAAAAATTAAAATCCATGCCAATCCACTTTAGTGATTCCAATACATTTTTTCAAATCAAAATCCCCATTCATGAATTTTATCAAAACCATGGGGTGGATACATGTTATAAATAAATGATCCTTGAAAAAATGATTTCATTCCAATTAATCCACTATAATCAAAAATAAATTTATTCAATGAATAATCCAACGGTATTTACGAGACCAAAAATCAATTCATCGAATTATCCCTTTTTATAGAAAAACATACCACAAGAATATGGTCAATACAAAAGGCCTTATAAAATAGAGACTGTATAAAACTAGATTGGGTACACATCATCGTAGATCTATAAGGAATAAATCAAAAAAACCCCTTCAATCAGAAATAAATACCTTATAAAAGATAAAATTGAAGTTGAGGGTGATAGTACTGCAAAGGCTCTATGAAATGAAGATGAAGCCACATCAAAACCCAAACATACCTGGATAAATCGTACCTGGTCGAATAAAATCCTGAATAATAATTTGGGGAAGCCACTTTATTGTTGGGGATGGATTAATTCATGACCAAACAAGATAAGATAGTTATTACTCTTAAAACTCCAATATGTAATGGAAAACATGTCCATTTAAAGGATAAGAGAACAACACAAGGTTGGGAAACATTTTTAGAAAAAATTATGGATGCACAATGCGTGGGAAAAATCTCTTTAAAAAGACATGTAGTATGGTCTCGTGGGACATGCCAAGTGGTATGCTCAAACCATGAAACCCCCTAATAAACCAAGACCCCACATTGTTTTTTCTATTGATCAATATTTTTTCATTAACTATTATCAAATCATGAAAACCCATAATATTTAATCTTAGAATCATGCGACATGGATTCCCCATTTTTATTAATAATATAAAACCATCTATTTCCATGTTATGTCTCTTAAAATAATCCCCATTTTGTCCTTCATTCCCCTTAATCCTTTAAAATGAATCTACAGAAAATTTACCCTTATATCAAAGCAGACATGAGATCTAGATGGTTCCACATTGTATATTGGATCAAAATGGTTTTACAACAGTGTTATAATGATATGGTTAAATCATATACACATTGGGTTTTTTAAAATGTACTATTTAATTATATATGAATAGAGGGTGAGCCTGATAAAAGTTATATAGTGGGTGATTTTGATATAGTTAATTCAAATCTATAAGGAAAATACATCTTATAAAAAGTGGTGATCCGGATATAATTTATATAAAGGGATGATATCAATATAGATTATATAAAAGGAGATCACCATTTTTAAACTCCAATATATTGGGTAATGTTACATTTAATTTTCGGAATAAAGGAAATTGATAACATGTTGGTTTATCATATGGATTTAATTGGGATCATATTATTTCTTGCATACATTATTAATAAATGGTCCTTGTTTCCAAAAGGTGATTCTATATTATTTCTATGGGATTTCTAGTTTCTCTTAAAAAGAAAATCAATTTTTTTAATGTTAAAATACTTTATTTCATACAACCAATTAGTATTGCGACAAAGGAAATAATTTTAAGGGTTTTTTGTTTTTAACTGGTCTAATTATTATCTTTTTGTCACTTATTTATTTTTGGGTTCTGAACCAATGTTTTAAAACGTTTTCCATACAATTTCATGGAATATATTAAAAAATGATGAGGTAAAGATTATCATTTTTAAGATATGTCAGGAAAATAAAACATATATAATGTGGGTTTTTTATCGTGGAAAATATTGATACTATATGTAAAGGTCTCATTAAAAGTGATCTAATCAAATTTCTAAAACTATAATTAAAAAGGATATTGGGTATTTAAGTCATCCCAATTCATATGATGTTGTAAGATTTGGATGGATTAAATTTGTTTTCATTTATTAGAATGAAAAAATAAAATGTAATGATTTAATTTTTTTATACTAGATTCTGGGAGTGTGGGTTTAAGTATATTGTATTATATATTCATGTGGATCACTGGTGAATGGTAGACTAGTTCATGATGATCTCCATTTATAGTTTAAATGTATTTATTTTAGTTATTTGTTGATTATATTGGTCTTGGGATTGAGTTTATTTTTTTGGGTAAATTAATTGGTAAATGTCCCCTAATAATTTCATCAATGATATCAATGAAATGGTTAAATACTTAACCAATTTATTGGAAATCTAATGTATGAATGGAGATGAAGGGTGGAACATTACTCAGGAGCTCTATAATTAATAAAACTAGATTAACAGTCCTTGATTTGATTTTATAAATTATATTGATAATTTCATATAGATTTCACAATATACTTGGTTATTTGAGGAATCATGATTCCACCACTATATGTATATTTAGATCCACCAACATTTCCAGGAATATTTAATCTTGTGGTAATTTTTATTTTTTCAATTATTTTATATTCATAATTAAATGATAATATATGTAATATGATATCGTAATCGATGATATATGAAAAACATTTGGATTTATAATTATCATAGCATAAGACCCACACAATTATAGACTATAATAATTCTAATAAAATATTTTAAAAAATAGTTTATCAAATTTGTATTTCAATATCAATTCCCACAACAAAATATGATACAATATGACACATGAAACATCAATGTATTTTAATTGTTAAATATGATTTATTTTCATCATAAATTATTAGCATATCAATTATAATTTTTTTTAATATTTCAATTATTGTCATATAATTTAAACATTCTTATATTTATAATAATGTCAAATACGGTATCAGATAATAATATTCTGAAAATGGAAATATAAAAAGAGATGATTTTAAAAAATAATTATTCTTATTTATATTCAATTATAAATCAAATTCAAATTTTAAAATTATTTTTAAATAAATATGGATGATATTTTGAAGATATTTATTATCTTATAACAATTTCAACAAAAAAATATTTATAAATATTTTGTATTAATGTAATTAAATGTTTTTGAAAAATTTATCAAAAAAATACTCTATATTATAGAAATTTAATTTTCAAATACCACTTATCAAATTTTATAGATTTTCAAATGAATTAAATTACTTGTTTATTCAATCCTTACTGTAATATATACGTGTTCAAAAAATATGAAAATAAAGAAATGTATAATGTTGTTATAGTTAAATTTTGAATAGTTCATAAGGCAATAATTTGATGTGTTCAAATTAAAGCATTATTTTGAAAAATTATTTAAGCACCATAAGAATTGTTCTATTGATTGATTCAATAATGGTTTAGATAATTTAATGTACATCATATTTAAATTATGTATTTATTTTATATACTAATTATTGAATTATAAAATCCATATAATTCCTAAAATATTTTTCTTACTTAATGTTAAATTTAATTTAATTTGATATACAAAAATTTAATATTATAAATTGAATATAAAGTTTATATATTGAATATTATATAATTTTTAATATGATTAAGATAAATTAATAAAAACTATTAAGTTTTATTTCATTTATGAAATGTTAAAAAATGGTCATATCTTATTTATATATTTGAGAAGTTCATTTATTTAATATTTATTCCAATTTTTGTTATTCATGAATAAAATTGGATATATATTTTGAACGAATTGTTTATTTTGTTTATGTTTTTAATCCACTTCTTATATATTTCATTTCTTTACATTACCTTCTATGAATTAAAACACTAGATTTAGTTTTCATCTAATTTGAAATTTATTGGTTATTAATGTTAGGATATAGAAAATAGTAAATGAATTATGTTTGTACCCATTAGGTGTTTGAGTTATAAAGAATTGGATTATTTATCATGTAATATTTTCACATGGGGAGTGAGATAGGTTTGAAAATACCACCGTCTAGGATGATTATGCCTTTTTTAATAATGTGGTCCAGGATATCAGTCACTCTGGGATTTTTCCAAAAAATTTGGCTAATAAAATATTACTCTAAATATTACATTAATATTTCTTCTACATTATCCAATACATGAATTTAAATATATATGAATATATTTTTCATCAAATTTTAAAAGAGTAACATAAGATATGGACTTTTAATTAGTTTCGCATCAATTTGATATTAACATATTGATTTAGTAGGAGGAATATGATTCCAAATTAATTCATTAGAAACATGGTAACCTAAAGTAAATAACATGAAATAATATTGGGAGCTTAAAATCCCTTTTAAATATAATGTGTATAAATATGTCTACACCATAACATTCTATGATATAGATAATTTATTATAGGTTGACCTAACCATTAGGCTCCCATGAATTATCCGGTTTAAGGTGAAAATGAAATCAGATTAAAATATCCAGTAGTTATATTATTCCTGGATTTTTATATTGGCATCACTTATATAGGAACATCTTACCATTAGGATAATAAAAGAATAAGGTTGACTTAAACCACATAAAATATTTGGATAATTATATTATTCCCCTATATATCCAAGATTCATATATTATATAGTTGACAAGTGTTTTCTTTCAGGTATTATCATAGATTATTTATATGAAAAAATGTGTATGTTATCAAAAAATATTTATCATGGAAAAATAAAACATTTGAGGATTTAAAAAGATTCAACATTTTAGATAGACCCTATTTAATAATATTAATTATAAATTAAAATAAAAAATTATAAAAACCTGATAAAATATTGTGTTATTGATAATAGTGTCGTCATCATGAAACAGTAACATTATTATTACTAATAAGAAAGGTAAATCTAAATTAAAGTGACTATAAAGACTAGAAATATAAAAGCAATATTTGATATAGAATATAATCTATGTTATAGAGCTACAATATCTTGAACAATTGGTTTTATATATTGTCATATTGATAAATCTATATTCTTCTAACACATAGAATTATTCACTCAAATGTATTAGATATAGAATTAAATAGTACATTTAAATCAATCATCATAGATTTAAAAATATTTATTATGATAATAACATTTGGATACTGGGTAATTTTTTAAGGATTATTAATATTATAAAATTATATAACTCATATCTATGTTAATATTCAGATAATTTGATTGTGAGCATGAAAACTTACTAGTTATTCCTATTTGTTTATAAATGATGAAATGTATCTAACTCATAGTGTTAAGTAAATAGTAAAATTATCTAAATGATTAAATATAAAAAATAAAATTTTCTTGGAGAGATAAATAATGTCTTTTAAATTATCCATTCATGGTAATTGAAATATTTTGGTGGTATTAGGACTAACTATAAATTATTCCATAGGTGGTAATATTGTTTTTGAATATTAAATGGTTTTCTATGTTCCATGAAATTTAATCATTCTATGTCAATGTTAAATAAATTTATTCATCGATACCATGTTTATTAAATACAAACTATAAAAAAATACATGTATTTTTAAAAATAATGGATTTATACATCAAGTTATGTTTTAATAATGATTATATTTTTTATTCAATTGATGATGTACTGATTTTTAAAAATATATGTTTGGATGTAAATGAGTTATTTGGAATTGATTTATCATTGAAAATTTTTAATACTTATTTCATTTCACAAAGAAGTCAAAATAATATATTTGTTAACAAATAGATATTTTTTAAAAAACTAGATGACTAATTTTAGACACATATTTTATGATTCAATTAATTTTATATCTTGTTCTGAAAAAAGGCACAAGGATGACTGTGTTTTATAAATTATAATGTGTTAATCCTGATATTTTTTATATATGAAGGAATAAATTGCAATTACTCATTAATTGAATACATTTATAACATTAATATTGTTAGAAAAAATATTTATAACATATATAAATAATATATTTTAGGGAAATAGTATTTTATATGTTAATATTACTAATAAATTTAAATAAGTTTTTTTACACCAATGAATCTATTTATCTTAATATAAATGTAGGAGTATAATATATTATAGAAGATATTAGTGAATGTAGGTTTTGACTTAAAGAAGTTATAATTCAACAACTAAAGGACTATACTGGTAAAAGAATAAATACATTATCAGTAGTTATCCTAAATATTTTAGGATATGGTGGTAAGAAAAACATTAACACAATATATTTAGTTACCTTGAAAAGTGTCAATTTCATTATCCTAAAAGATAATTCTAGTAAAAATACTGAATATAAATTTATATACATGGATTTTTGGGTTTTTCAGTGGTTAATAATGTCAAAGTCTCTTTTTTAATGGCAAACATTTGATGGAAAACTATCCTATGATTCTTATGTTAAACATATAAATCTTATATATAGAAAATTTAACACGAAATCATAACATTTGATGTTGCAGTGGTATATTGTTTTAATATGTATAAGAATTTTATCATTATGAATATAATTTCACAATCTCAACATTAATAAAATATCATTTCTTCATAAATTTATTTCACAAAATAGTTTAGTTGGAGGGCTTATTCAGATACTCACATAGAGATATAGTAGGAACTTTAAATATGTGTAATAAGATTTCATTACCCTAGAAAGTAACGAATGAATAATATTGATATGGTTTTCCATCATATATGATATGGTATATATTTTCTTATATTTTTCTTTTATTAGTATTATTAAATATGTTTTATGAATGTAAAATGTATTACATAAAAATAAATCTCTATATAATAAATATTAAAAATTGTTTATTTAATTATATATATGGTTATGAAATTTTATATTGTTTAATGATAATTGGAATCTGTATTTTTCCGATTAAGTTATCACTAAATGATCTTCATCAATGATTTTTTGATGTTATTATGAATTATAATAACTATTATTATTAGGATTGTTTTATGAGATAAAAAGCATGCTCACAAGGCCCTAAGAGGTTAATGGTTATCTATATGTACCACTACGTATTGTACATGGATTTCCATACAATCCCTCTATGGTATAAATAGGGTACATGGATCATAATTTGTCCCCACTACTTGATTTTTTGTGTGATGCCTAGAATTATAACATTTATACATTGATAAAATTCATTCTTAATCAGATAAAACGTAGATAATAATCTTCTTTTTGGATATGATTTTGGTCATTTGATACATTTGTTATCAGACAAGATGGAATTTATCCTATTATACAATTAGTATAAAACATGGGACCTAAATTGAGATATACTAAATTGTATGTGGTTGGACCCAAGAAAAACATACGATGTGTTTATTTATTTCAATGAGAAGTATGATTTTTGATCTTAAATAAATTTTAATGAACTTTGACATATTCATTGACCTATTCGATTAATGATTGGAGAATTGATACAATGTTTATTTTATATATTGTATTGACATACCTTATGTCCTATAATAAAATAATATATTTTAAAAATTGAATATTTGAGAAGGCATTCTAGTATAAGATATAGATGGATGAAAATGTGTGAATATTATTTTGATTGATAAAGATTATATAATATCTAATCATTTTTTGAGTAGCATTATTGATTTTCTAGAATTATTATTTTTCATAAATTTATAAATTCAATTAATCATAATTTTTATCAACACCATAAAGTCCCCTGGGTTCACACATTTAGGATAACATAATTTTTATTTATTTTGACTCAAAGAGATTATCTTAAATGGGTTTTGATAAAAAATTTAATTTTTAGTTTTTAATATAATATAAAATTTATAATATAATCATAAATAATTTTTTATTTTATCCAAAATATTTTTATATAACTATTTTGAAGATATTATAGATGGTATAATATACGGTGAAATAGAAAAAGTTATATAATGTTTTATTGAATGATTGTGATTGAAGGAAATATATTTCCTAAAGGTTTTATATAAAAACATTTATATATGATAATTAGATATATCACCCCATATATATAACAAATCATATGGAATATATTAATCAATTTAATATCATAAAAGTTATTCTTATGGGGAAATTATACAAATTAATTTTAGAAAACTATTTACCACAGTTTAAGAAGCCATGACATTTCCTTTAACACCCCTTGAAATAAAATCTCATGTTCATAGTATTATGTACAACATTAAATACTATTTTATCGCACTAATTTTGGTTACAAAATATTTCAATTGTATTATTCCATAGACTAGGTTGTGCTGACACATTGATTCATGGAATGGTATTCAATGTTATGACCAGTTACTTGAGTGTTATTCCTATGATGGCTAGAATTAATAAAATCTCTTACAGGAGATTTACCACAAGGGATGAGTGTTCAAGAATGAGTTGTGTTAATTTATTATGTTATTTTCCCATGTATTATAATGAATTAATAAATTATTGGTTGTTTTTTGGAGTGTCATTATGGTTCATTGAAAATGTTTTGTCACTATAAAATGGTGCATGTAAGACACTATTGAGCCTGAAAAATACACTCATTCCAATTGATATCTTCTTATAATAGCATTATTTCCATGATGCTATAATATATATATTGATACAATGAACAAACATTAATTTTGAGAAATTAATGTCAAACTAGGGATACAATATATAAAAGGGAATCCATTAGATTCCATTTTGTGATATTATTCAAGAAAGATGAATATGGATTCTATAGTGATTCAATGTTAGAAACTATAATGGATTTTAAATTTCAGGTTTAAATCAATTTCAATTATTTATGAAAATGTGATCATAGACTTGGGATTAAATATATTCTTCTATTTAATAGAAATGTTAAAAGACCCTTAAGAATCCCATTTTTATTCTAATTTTATTGACTCAACCTTAAATATTTCATGATCTATTTAACTCAACTAGAATTTATTTTATGTCATGAAATTATAAATATATTTTAGGTATTGAATTTTATAGTGTTAATTCATAAAAAATAAATAGCATCCCATAATAATATGTTGATAATAATAAAACTGTATCCATTACTTTTTTTCCAATAATACAAAATTATAAATAATAAGTTGATTTTTTTAATGAAAAATATTTTCAACATTAATATTGGATTCTTACTAACATAAACCATAGGAATGATATTTTAAAACATGTTATGAGAATAACAAAACCCAATAAGGGGTCAAAAAATACCAAAAATCCATTATTTCAGGAGTAAATATAAACATATAAATGATATACTTCACAACCGTAAAATTAAAATAAATTTAATTGATGAATATAAGTGGTTTCCGTAACACATTGAAATGTCAAAAAAAACTATTTATCTAACTAATGGAATAATTTTCTCTTCATTAATACTTATAATTTAAATAGTCATAAGTTCTATATGATTTTAAACCTTCATGGACACCTTACAATGTATCCCACTCATATAAAATTTGATTTAACTATCACAATTACAGGTAGAATAACTATTACAATCATCTAATGATATACCCAATCAATTACATTGATATCATAGAGCCTCCATTTATCAGTTTATAAAATAATTAATCATCATCATAAAAATTTCCCCGATCAAGAAAATTATCATAATAAATAAATAATTTAATCCTAAAATCATTCAATCTAGAAAATATCTAATTTTAAAATAATACTAATGACATAAAAATGAAAGTATTTTATTTTAAAATAACTAATTAATATGGTAATGAAGTATTCAAAACAATAAGGCTTCAAGAAAATAGGACTGTTCTAATTTTTTAAAATATAATAATAAAATATATATTTTAATATTGTTAAAAGAGACATCAAAGAGTATTTTTTTAAATGCCCTATGCAGTTTGTTTGAATGTGTTATGTAGTTGTACTTAATGTACTAGGTAATCAAATCAAATTAATTAATTAAAAAATTAATAACCTTTTCGTAATATATTTTTATTACCTTTTAATAATGTTAATTTATGTATTTTTAGATGAGTTATAATTTTCAGAATCAGCATTATCAGAGTTTTCATTTAAGAGTTTTATGGTCGGATCCCTTGAGTATAATCAAGGAAGATATTTTCAAATGGAATAAAAACACCATATGTGGAATGAAATGGATTTAATATTCTTATATATTTTTAAATTATACAATATATAATTTTTTTCTGATAATAGTATGATTCATTAGATAAAAAATTAATAATTAAAATGTTTGGTATATTTTTAGGGGGTTTACAATCATCAAAAACTAGTTTAATTTTATTGATACTATATCTATAAATTAGTTTTAAAAAATTAATACATCAATAATATAAATATTAATATGTGTTTTAACCATAATAATGGTTCTATTACCATCCGTGAAGGAGGTAATGAAAAAAACCACATTGTCTATGAAATCAGTGAATTAACACGTCATGAATGATGTATTCATTTTATACTATAAGGGTAAAAGATGATAGGTTTTATTATATATATTCCATTAGGAAAATAAAATAATATATATATATGATAATATATTTATCATTTAATATTTTTAGGAAATGTGAGTATAGGATGAGATATAAATAATGAAATAAATAATGAAATAATTTAATAGAGAAAGAAGATGGATTTACCTATAGAATATATGCTCAATACGAACGTTCATAATGAACATAATTTTGGACATTCAATAACACTAGTTTTCCATGGATTTGGGGTAGAGGATTTGGAATATAAAGGGGATGAATTTTGACATGATTCATGAAATTGGAGGTATGAGAAGAAGATGTGGTGAGGGGTTCTATCTATGTGGAGATGAGATGGAAGTTATTTAATATTATATTCATTATTTTAATATTTTTGGATTAAGACTATCAATAGTGATGACTCTTGTGAAAATTTATAGTAAATGTTTCAGGTGAATGTGATATAATTGGTTATTTATTCCCCAAAATGTCATCAATGATTCAATAAGTTATTTATTTAATTATATTAAAATTTACTTTATTTCAATATTCCAGAAAAATTCAACAATTTTAGAAGAATCAAAAAAATTTACCACAATTTCTATCAATGATTAGAATTCAAAAATAGAATCAATATTATAAAAATAATTTCATATATATGATATATTTAATTTATTAAAAAATTCATCATTTATTCGAATAATATTGATTTCAATATTATAAATAACTTTATGACGCTTTGACAAATTTATTATGGAATCAAAAATATATATCATAATTACAATAAAATGAAATATTAATTTATCAATATAACACATAAAAATGTATTTTCTGGTATGTTTTTATATAAATTATAAAATTGATAAAAGAATTTATGATTCA
The DNA here is from genome assembly GCA_963277665.1 of Viscum album. Lineage (NCBI taxonomy): Eukaryota > Viridiplantae > Streptophyta > Magnoliopsida > Santalales > Viscaceae > Viscum > Viscum album. The sequence goes on along the minus strand of OY728160.1, from coordinate 556,440,251 downwards.
CAAAACTTAATAACACTTAATTTATTATTTTTTTTAAAAATGTATTTAATTAATTCATGATATAAATATATCATATTTTCACTTATAATATTTATAAAATTTATTTATAAAATCATTGGTGATTTTACTATTATACTTGTATTGATTTATTAATGTCTATAAATACATCCTATTTCATTGTACATATATAATGAATTAACTATCTTATTACAGAATGAAAAAAAATTATAAGTAACTGGGTTATTACATTCTCCTCACCAATAATGGAAATTAAATACATGATGTTTTTGTTCACATATTATTCAATTTAGGATGTCGTTCCTTCATATAATATTATCATTCCCATGTTTCTTCTTAAACCATGTGGGTTCCCCCTATACCTTATCTCGATGAATTGCCTTATTTAGGAATAAAATCTCCCTATTGTATTGAATCTGAACATTATTTTCATAATATTAATGGTTTTCATCTAAGAGAACAATATAAGGTATCATAACATGAGATGAATAGAAAAAATACTTCCATAACATAGAAACATGGGAATCATTGAGTGCCTAGGACAAACTTGGAGGGAAAGAAAGTTGTTAGAAAACCGACCCAACCATCTCCATCGTTTCGTAGGGTATAATGAGTTGTGGACTTTAATGAACATTAATAAAAAATAAATAACACTTATCCACTAATAATAATTGATAATGACATTATCACTTGACCAGAAAAAAAACATCTTCTAGTTATCTATATAATTTTTCAGCCACTTTTCTAATATACTTATATATTGTTAGACCATGTAATCTTTCTCTATAGTTTCATATAGCAATTCTGGTCCCATCAAATTTCATTCACCTACATCGTCCGAAAATATTAGACTTTGAAAACTCATTCAATATAAATTCTCAAAGGGTTCTATCAGAATACTTGAATGATAATTATTACTATAACAAAACATAGCTAATGATATATGATGATCCCAACTTTCTAGGAAATCCATTGAACACTAACGTAGAATGTATTTATAATTTATGAAATATTCGCTAAGTATATCCATAATATTGATGATTCGAGTCTGTGATTAAGTTTAATTCATTATTTAACAACTTCTAAAAGCATTAATAAATGATAGAAGTGAACTTGGGGTTAGAGTCAGATACAATAGAGATTGGAAATCCATTTAACATGTCTATCTATTCCTGATACAAAAGAGAATATTAATCTATATATAGGTTGTATTGAATAGGATGAAAATATGTATATTTCGATAGTCGATCATTAATAACCTGAATCTCATTATTACATTGAGACGACATTAATATTCCCACTATAAAAAAATTTATATATTTTCTTATTTCTACATTGGAACTAATTTTTTTTTACTCCCCTTTGAGAATTCTCATTTTCTTTTATATGATGAAAATTAAAACATATCAATGTAAATTTATTAATATCCCTTTCAATTCAATCCCATCAATAATTCTCTAGAAGTTCTCTATATATCATTGTGCTACCATGATAAACTAATAACGATGAACTACGAGATTCACTTAACAATTAATTCTTCAGCTGGTAATCACAGGGAAGAAATAATTTCAACAGAAATTTCAAAACAAAATCATTATCGATGTTATGTTATATAAAAATACCATTTTAACCCAATATTCTAATTTCAATAACTCATTGTATTCCTTATATTCATTCATAATTCTTCCTCATAATGATGATTTAAATCACACCTAGAAAAATAGCGTAATTTAATTCAAAATAAAATTCCAAGAAAAAAATTATAAAATCATAACGCAAGGGTTGAAATACTATAAGTAACATGATTAATGTATCATGGTTTTTTTCAACAAAGTAATCTTCGAATTTTTTTGATTTTCCATGATGGTAATCTATCATAAAATCATAATATTTTGCCCGTTCTGACCATCTTCGCTGCCTCATGTTCAATTCCATATTAGTGAATATATACTTTAATCCATTATGGTCGTTATATATTTAAAAGTTGTCTCCATATAAATGATTTATCTAAATTTATAATGAAAAAAACCTATATCCTCTAATTCAAACTCATGTGTGGGATAGTTTAACCCATTAAGATTCAATTGTCTTGAATTATACTCAATTACGTAATCATTCTATATCAGAATGATATCATGTCCTTTCAATGAAGCATCAATGAAGATGAAAAACGGTATATTTATAAAATTTATTTAAAAAAATAGAGAACTCACAAATATTAATTTCAGTTCTTGAAAACAAACACCATATTGTTATGTCTAAATAATATTAACCATGTAACATGTTAAAATAGTTAGCGAGGAAGAAAACTATGACATGTTTTAACCGATAATAATTAATAAAATAATATTACAAGAGAAATATGAAAACCAATATTAATTTAAGGTCTTCTCTATTCATCAACCATGTTTACTCTGGAATGTATAATTATTCTTTCATTACTATTTAAAATGTACTTATGAAAATTAATATGTTCTAATAAAAATCAGATTTGATAAATTTTGCATATAATTTTTTTCTTTAAAGGAATATTAGAACTATACATTGTTGTTTTTCATGATCCTCATAAAAACTGAGTAAACCAAAATATCTTAAATAAAATAAAAAGAAAACTTATCCTAATATTTATGGAATATTTTATTTATATAATCTATAAATACATAAGGTGAATTTTTCAAATCAAATGAAATAAAAAAACTTTTAATACCATATCTAGTCCACAATGATATTTTTTGAATGTCATCCTCCTTCACCATCAGCTAATGGTGATCAGATCTCATTTAATACTATAGAAAATACAAATCTTGGGTTAAATGATAAAAAATATCCCCTATAAGAGGAATAATTAATTTACACTTTACTATAATGAAAATAAATAATTTATAATGAATGTAAATCCTCATGGAACAATATTATAATTTCTTAGAAAAATTGATCCCTACATGGTGTTGTTGTGGAGGGAATGAATCCTTTATGAAGAAACATCAAAATTAACTTTTTTAGTTATAGAATTTACTGATAATACTTTAGATAATTGTTGTTTGTAATTTTCATTTAATATGGGAATATTTCGATGGAAAATTTATCATCTCAATCTTTTTTAACCCGGGAAAGCATAATAAGGAAAAATTCCATGTATTCATTTACAAATGTGCCATCATTAATATGAACTGTTAACTTATTTTCAAAAAAATATTAATGATTACTTTTATTTCCATTATTTATTAATTTATCAGCTTCATGATTTATTATCAAATGTAGGGGATCATCATTGTATGAAACCATAATATCTTTCTAAAAAACAACATCATTATCTCTATAATAAATCTTATCATAATAGATAGTAATCTTATCCTTAATTATAATAAAAACAATATCTTATATGAAAAAAGAATACTGTTTTAAGGTTATGTCATACATTAGAAAACAAATGTAATGTATATATTATTTCATTTTGGATTAATATTTTCCCCATGTTATTTTAAAATAAATTCTCACTTCATTTATAGAGGTGAAATTTCATATTAAAAAAAAATTCTTAAAAATATTGTAATGTGTATACAAAATATCAAACATATCATTAGATAAATATGAGTAAGAAAATATAAAACATGATGCAGCTTAATAAGTTTTCCAAACATCTTCTGAAGTAGTAGAAAATAATTTCACCAGACATTTATGCTTATAGAATGGATTCATTTATTCATTTATACCCTTCTCCAAGAAAGTTTCTACATAATTCTCAATATCACCAAATTTAAAAAACATTATATATTTCTTATCATAAATAGTAAAACTAAAACTATGACCATTTTTATTGGAATCTGAAGAAATATTTTCAAAATTACCACATCATAAAAATATCATTCATTTTACATGGCATTGTACATGGTGATTTTTGACAATCAATTTTTAGAAAATAAATGTCATATTTTCCTACATTGATAAATATTTGATTTATTATTACCTAATGTTACCCATATAGACCTTTTCTTAATTTTTTTCAACATAGATGTGATAATAAGAAAACTCAATTTCAACAAACTCAACAATTTGAAAAAGGTTATCAAAACTATTTAATTACCTATAATATAATTCCCTTCAAAATATTGTCTTTAATCCTATGTAGACATTAATTTTTTTTTTCAAGACCCCAAATAATATTTAGAGAATACATTTTCAATCGAGTGATGTTTAAGTCGTACATCACAACATGAATCATCCTCATTTTGTGTCCATTCAAATAAATTTTTTTACTTCCATTGTTAAACCTCCTAACGATTTTTTTAAAGGAAATGATAGGTAAAATAATCCCATTCCATATCACAAATCGCTTCACTTTTGATGATATTCTTTACCAATGGCCACAACTTGTTTGATTAACCTCTAAAATGATATATATTGACTTGAAATGTGATTATCATAACACCCCATGATATCTAATATTTTTTCAAGGGAATTAATTCACCATTTAGCCACCATTTTGTCTGAATATTTACAAAAAGTAAGTGGGTGGTACCATATAAAATGGTACACTATTGACATGTTCATTTTTCATAGCATTGAATATTATCTTTCATGGATTACACTACCATTTATATCATGAGTAATGTAATCCATTTCTGTTAAAAACTACTTAGTTTCTATTCTCACCATTCTAGATTTCATATTTGGAAGGATATTATCTTCTTAGCAACTTGTTACTTCATATTCTATATTATTCATAGAAAAACCATTATGAATATACATGAAATAGATGAAGAAACATGATAATCATCATATTATATATCATTTATACTTTACCACAATGTAAAAATCATTTATTTTATTATATTAACACCATCCAAACCCCTTAAATTATATAAACCATTTTCTAATACCAAATACACAGTACCTACCTAAAAAATTATAAAATATTGTTATCTAAACTAGATTTCATTTCATTTCATACATTACCAATGTTATATTTGGTTTATAATTATAGATATTTAGGTTATAAACCATGCATAAATTCCCAAAATTATAACAAGTGGATTCTATTACAAATTTATCATTTATTTTTTCCAAAATTCAAAAATCTAAAAAATAACATGATATATTTTCCTAAAAAATCATCACAAAATTTAGTTTTGATTCATCAAACATTAATACCAATGAAATTTTTTTCAAAAAATGGTATGAATGAAAATAGTTTTTAGGTGACAGAATAAAAAACTATTAGTCTATAAAAAACATATGAAAACATTAATGATATAATTCTATTCCTTAAATGTAACATATACTCACTTCTTGAAAACATGTGTTTTTCATTAAACAAAAGAATAAACAAAACAATGAATTTAGGTAACTAGGGGATGATTTTTATTACCACACGAACTTAGGATTTTAAACCACTTGGATACCATATGATTTATAACCCTTACAACTACCTTACAATTAATCCCTCATGGCTACCTTATGATACAACTTTCATAGTTACAGTTCAAATAACCATTAAAATTAACATCAAACATGAACAATAAACTAGATGGATATCATGGTACGATTCAAATTTGGTTTATAACATAAACACATTACATCATAGTCCATCCATGGAATTAAAAATTAATACCAAAACATGCATATTAGCATCCAAAAAACTTTACTTTTAGAAAATCAATTATTTTAATGTAATATTACCCTCATAAAAATGTAAACATTTATTCGAAAATAACAATATAATCATGTAAATATGGAATTAAAAACAACAAGGTCTCAAGAAAATAAGAATGGTTTCTTATTTTATAAATGTGAATATGAATTATTATTTTGTAATTTTTATAAAAGAGACATCAAAGTTGATCTTTTAAAGAATGTACATTACCTTAGGTCAAAAAAAATTATGCACATCTAATTAATGTCATGGATAATAAAAAATGAGTAATTAATTAATTCAGAAACATTTCAACTTATATTTTATTTATGGAAATTTTATAAAGTTCATATTTGTTCACATATATGAGTTATTAATATAAAAATTATCATTATATGATAATCCATTCAATGGAATTGTGGTCTGATCCATTTCTTATAATTAATTTAGTTCAAAGCCAATAGATTAAAAAATCATAATGTCGAATTAAATGGTATAAAAATTATTCATCTTTTTTAAAATTATCCCTAATATCAATTTTTTTGAGGAAGTTACAGTAGATAAAATTTTGGTTTATTTTATGTGGTTTTTATAACCATAGAGTAATTTTATTTAATATTATATATATATAATAGTAACTTAAAATTAAAAAAGTTAGAATATTCATTTTAAAATATTCATTAACTATACTAGTGTTTTGATGACCTGATATAATGGTAGTAAATAAAGATGAAAACTCATTATCCATGACTGTGGGTAATCGATAGGTGATATAAATTTTTTCATTTTCTATAATAATATGATAAGAGGAGAGGTTTTATAGTTGATAATACATTAAAAAAAATAAAAATAAACGTTTGATACTATATTTATCATTTTTTGGGGTGGGGAAGTGAGTAGAGGATGAGAAATTAAGATATAATTAATGAATAAATAAATTTAAAAATAAAATTAGAGGGATTTACCTCTTAAATATAGACACTTTGAGTCCCACCAAAATGAACATAGATTTTGTAATTTTGTGATTAAAAATTGGTCATGGATATTGTTAAGATTATTGGAATGTGAATTGATAAGAATATAGACAAGCCTCAAGGATTTTTAGGTATGAGGAGAAGTGGTGGTGTGGGGTAAAATTGTTAGAGAGACTATATGGGTGTTTTTGAATATTATATTAAATATTTTGTTATATTTTGATGAATACTATCAATAGTGTTGATTATTATGGATAATTATTGGATACATTCCCTAGTAATTCTAAAAAAAGTAGTTCTTATCTAGTGAATATATAATCCAAAACTCAATAATTCATTTATTTAATTGTAAATTAAAATAAAATATATCACTAATAAAAAAATTAAACTATTTTAAAAAAATTACAAATATTCCACATAACCATATTTTTGTGCTTATAATTCAAAATATAGGCTCCTTTTTGGAAAATAGTTTTCTATATATGATAATTTTAATTCATATTAGAAATATTCATTTATTCCTAAAGCAACCATTATAAAATTATTAAATATTTTATGACACAGTAAATTTTTATTGAAGGACAGAAATTATTATCATATAAATATAATACTAGAAAAATATAATTTATGAATCTATATCATTAAAGTATGTTTTCATTTAAATCATTATATTAATTATAATGTTATTAATAAATATTTATATTTCAAAAAAATACCAAGGATTAATTTATGAATTTTAATATATTTATTCTCAAAATCCCTGATATAAATATAATATATTATCCCATATAAGCTACATCAAATTAATATAATCTATCTTAGGTGATGTTACTATTCTATTAGTATATATTCTTTAATTTCAACATAAACAACATACATCACTATAAATTTATAATAAATTTATCTATTTAATTTATGAATGCATAAAAATATAATATGTACTTAGTTTGTTAAATAATTACCTAAAATATTGGAGAAAACAAATATAAATATAAAATTCCATGAACTCTATGTGCTTTAATAAAAATATGTAATACAGAAATGAAAAACATATATAGAATATGTGTATCCATAAAGGGATTCTATAAATATGAAAACAATAAAATTTATAGATATAGATCACCAATGGATTCCAATGATATCCATTTTCCTTGACATAAGCACTATACATATAAATAATTTTTCATATGAACAGGATCCACTCATCCTTTACGTGGTTTATCTAGTACAATCTATTTTTGAAATTATAGTATATGGGCTAGTGAGTATTGGATGACTACCAAGTAACCACCCAATTCACTCCCTTCAAAATATAGATATAATTTTTCATCCTTGGGGATACTCATTATTAAAGCATGAATTAACACATGCAATCAAATAAATGATTTAATGTATCATCGTGATCATGCATCATATACATGAATATGAAAGATGTTATATTTATATCCTATTTAATGCTTGTTTAAATAATATTCATCATTTTTCATCATGAATGTAGTTTAAAATTAATTTATGGATGAATTATTTCATGAACCCTTCTCCAAATGGTACCCCTAATGGGATGCCAAAAGATGATGTGATATAATGAAACATGAAGCCCGCAACCTAGAGGTCATACATTTGTGGCAATAATAGATGGAATATCATAAATATTTATGGGTTATGTTACTCACTATAACAATATAAATAAGATATATGATAGAACCCAAAAAAATTTAATTATCAACATTAAATAAAAATATCCCATATATCGTAATAAAATGAAAAATAAGTGAAATAACTACAAAAGATAATTATTGGCACCAAAAAATATTCCAAGGTAGTGATCATGAAATCCCAAATGGCTTGTAAGTAATCTATAATATAGTAATTCCTAACAAAATAACCAAATAACTCTTAAAGACAATAAATATAGATTATATATATTTATGGTAAGAATAAAAAGTATAATATATAGGATCCACCCTAAATCATCTCATACAAAAGAATAAGAATGTATAATAAATCCCAATGAGAAAAATGGAAACTAACTCATCACATAAATAGGTATGCTATGTTCCCAACCCAAAATTAGATACCTCATTAAGTATGACAATCTAGATACATTATATTATAATTTTAATACATGTTTCTCTGCCAAAACTAACCTTTTGGTTTTCATCTCTTCCATAATGTCAATCTTTCTCATCTACTCTCTCAAAAGGAATTAACCATGTTGTCACCAAGAAACAATTATCATCTCATGAATCCAGGAATCACATCATATCCTAATAGAACATGGGCCTTGTGCATCCCATCATCTCATCGCTCCTCCAAATAGTAACTATGTATAATCATGGATCTACCATAACTAGTATGTAAAGTATTATATCTTAATACATCACATCCCATATATTTCATGTCCATAAAAATTCATATATCACCATACCAAGAGATATAAGTGGGTGAAATAACTATAATATATTAAATAAGCCTAGATTGATATTAAATGCATGATAACCATAGTGAATACCATTACATAATACCATGATTAGGAGAGAAAATGTCCCACGGTTGGGGTATTCAGTTATTAGTTCATTCGTCTTAACCATTCTCTTATTGATACTAATTTTATTTTAATTAAGTTACCATATTCCATTCACATTTAATTTTCCACTAAGTGATGTCCATGACCTCGAAGAATAATACAACAAATTCCACAGTTCCTCAATGTTATCAATATTTTTATTCCCTTCCATCACTTACCCCATGTGTTAAATTAATTATTAAACATTACCATTCCATAATTATATATACTCTTTGAATCTTAGTAAGATACCAGAAAGGAAGAGAATAAAACAATAACATAAAGTTGCAACAATTAGTAAGGAAATAAAAAAATATTAATATGAAAAAAAACCATCCAATAATTAAGGAAGGAAATTTTAAAGCATGCATCATATCATTGAGAACATCAGTGGGCATGCATGTCTTCAACCAGTTCCATCAATTCCAATTCAATACTAAAACCAATATAAATATCTCCCTAAATCCCACCATTATTAGAGTCAAGTATTTAAAAAAAACCTCTAAACACATATATATATGAAGGAATCATCTATCATGGGCTCACAACAATTAAAATATAATGTTCCACATTATAGATATAGACAAGGAAGAAACAAGAAAAAAATAGACCTAACATGGAATCTGTTTCATAAATACAATGGGATCAGGCCATTATAAGAAACTATTTTCCTCATCCAATAACATTTATATTTACAAAGAAACCAGTTATATATCTATATATTGTTTTATAATTCATTCATTAATGATTAAATACATCTAAAACCTAATGCATGTTATATTAAATGATATTATGTATTTAATTGTTATTCTAAGAAATACATAATGATTCAAAAAAATCAAGGAAAAAAATTCCATTATCATTACTATTTATTATTTTAAAAAATTATGATTTTTACCAGAAAATATTTATCCAATTACATAAACATATTGAATGAAAAATTTATTAATAATTCATCAATCATTACTTGTGTTTTCAAAAAATCTTAGTAATAATAGATTCAATAAACACACATAATTAATTATCTATTGAACTAACATTATCAACAATATTTTATTTAACCCTTTTCCAAAAATTAATCATGATGAACAAAATAATATTTATATATCTAACACTATATAGAAAAACAAGTGGAAAACGATAGTCATAGTAAAAAAACATGCAATAACAAAAAAGTCATAAATCATTTTTTCCATTACGATTTTTTATTAATCATTATGGTTAATTCCCACATCACCAAAAGAGATAAATTGTAATTACTTTAATATCTATAATGAAAACAAGGAGAATAAACAAGTCCCCTACCTCATGGGTTTGAAAATTATTTTATTTATATAGAAAAAACAGATCTCTCATCACCAATACCACATGAAAACTACATTCCTCCAAAAGTAACTCAGAAAAATCAAGCATATATACATATAAATATCTAAAAATTTTAAAGGATATGAACCAAAATAGGTTCTAATTAAATTATGGGATGATACAATGATGATTACATAAGAAACCACAATATAAGAAGGGGAAACTCAACTCGCTTCATGATTGATCGAACAAGGGAATATAGGGATAAATTCATATTGAAATGGATTTGAAATGAATTGAGATATATAATTAGTATATATAGAGTTGAGATAATATTATAGGTTATTTTAGAGAAACCAAGGTTTCATTATGGCTCTACAGGTATTATTCCAAATGGAAATTTATGTCTTATGTGGTTAATTCATGAAAAAAGTGTTCTATATTTATGACCTAAAGAAACAAGTCACACAGATCATGAAAAACTAGGATTAATTCATCTCATGAAAAAAATATTTACATTATAAGTGCATAGAGATAAAATAAAGAAATTTTACTCCCCTTTTGTTAATCTTCTTAAAAAAATGTTCATGTTGTGAATTTTATTACGTGAACCACTCTCATATATTCCAGGAACATCTATTCAGTTTGTAAACTAAACTATCACATTATAAAAATATTTTGAATCGTGAACATCTCATGCTTCCATTTTATAGCTCCTAAAATCCAATGATCATAATATAGGATTATTCAACAAAGTACTACCATTAGAAAAATGAAAAATAATAGGATATAAGTACCTAAGTCTTTGCACATTATTAATATCATAGCTTTAAAAAATTAATTGTAGTATAAAATTTAGGCAATATAAATCAGAAAAATATCATTTTAACCATCATATAACTGCCCAATAATTGAATAAAGACCATATAATAAGTATCACAGTCTTGTCCCATGATACCCCAGTTGTAAAAAATAATGCATTAAGTAGTTTCCATGAGATCATAGTCCATGGATGATTCTTGATTTATAACTCACTAATCATACCATATGAGTGTCTAGGTAATGGTATGAAAACAATATTTATACACTTTAATGATATGAATTATCATAGGATATGAAATATCCATAAATTATGTACATATTAAATTTTATTTTCCTTAATAAGTACTTTTTAATAATAAAGTACGATTAACTATAACTAATATGATTCATTAATTCTCACACATTAATTAGTGCCTAATAGAATTTATAAAATTTTAAATTAAATTTTATCATAATAAATCACATGTTAAGCAATATCAAAAACTCTTTTAGATACTGTTATTTTTTCTAAAATTTATATTATTATCATTATTCCCTATTAGAACATTTATAATCCCTTCTGAACACTTATCTAATATTTTTTAGAATAATTATAAAATAGTTTTTGATTATTTCTACTTGTCAAAAACTTTCCACATCTTTTCATGATAGAGTGAGATTACATAATACATTATAGAAATATTAAAAAATACAAATGATTACCTTAAAAATTATAATTTTTTTCTTTTGTAGAAGTGTTAATTCCATTTAAACAACAAAGTGATATGGTCTGATCTCTATCAAACACATGTATCATTATATATGTGTTCACTAGTAGAAACTCATCCTAGAATAAAATCTGATATGATCAACTATTCCCAGACATCGAGTTTCCAAATTAAATGGTATATTCCAATCCCATATAAAAATAATAATTATTTCCTGATTCTATAATTATATATTAATATTGTAGATAAATACATCACATGTCATTCATCTTTATGGATGACAAATAAAATTCCATTCATCCAAATAATAAGAATATAACATTAAATATCTTTTCTAGAGACATCTATCTTATTATAACACAATAAATTAAACGAATTTCATTATCAATATTAAATAGTTAAAATTAAATCTTACTAATCTCTAGATAATTACATGATGAAATCTATACCCAACACACCTTATTACCTATGTCGTAATGGGTTCCATAATAAATTTATCAACGTAAAAAGTCTCTCATGGTAGGTGTCACTATAATCGAAGGTAATGGAGACTTATATATGATCTAAACTATAATATAATAACAAAGATATAATATATGGAACTCTATATGTTATACATAGTGGGTTATCCAGCAAAAAAAATCACTTATTAAACATAATTATCATATTTTGTAACTTATAAAATTATTTTACTGATACAAACATTGATACTATATAATAACATATAATAATACCTGAAGAATATATTGGATGGATAACTCAAAATCATACATTGAGAATTCAACTATAATTATACATTAATAAATCGATATGAAGATAAAAATTTATACAGTTAATATGATATAATGTAATTGTTATGTTTTCCTTTTGTTTGATATATTTTATATCCATAATATTATATTTTGAAAATGTAACAACCCATAAATAATGAACTATGTACCATATCATATATCAAAAATGACCAAAGTAGAATTATGATTTATAGAATTTAATTACTAATATATGTCACCCCATCTATATCAAATTTACATTATTTGTATGAATGAAAATATGGTTACGACCCTGTCACTATTAATTTTATTGGGTAATATCTATGGAGAACCAATGTTTTGATAATGGTGATATTTTGGAATCATATTTATAATATTTAACTCATCAAACATATTCAAAATCCCTAAATCCAAAACAATAAATGTAATGATATAAAATTAAATTTTCCTTTTAAATATATTTAAATAGTAACATTATCAAAAAGGGAAATCATCCAAAAAAATATTTCCTTAAAAATAATATATCTATTTAAATTATTATTTAAAATATATTCTAAATTTTTATATAAGGTGACATACACCATATATTTTGGATCATACAATCCATTGGGATAAATTTATATTAACATTCAATGTAACAAAATATAACTCTATTCATTTTTTATGATCCCAACTCCAATGTTGTCTTTAATTGACTCATTTGTGTTGATAGAATGGGTCAAATACATAAGGAAAAAATTTTTAGTGGTATTGGAGAATAAATCACTTGCATTACAACCATTTTAAATTTGTAATATATAATAAAAAATAGTATATAAAAAAGTAATTTACCACCATCCTTGAAAACATAGTAAATTATTAATCCTTATAACATGGGTAATAAAAACACAATAAGGGTGATGTAAAATGATGTCTGAGGTTTATGAACACTAGAATAATTAATTAATCATTATAGAATAATTCATATTATTGGATATGTAACAGATCCAGCATTCCACTTAAATTACATGACTTCATGAATATATATTATATAATCAATATGTTATATTAAATAACTGAATCTCACATAATTTAATAAGTAAACTGAGAATGAAATGCAACTAAATAATAAATCATTACCAAAATACCATTGATAAAATCAAATTAAATCTTCATTAATGAGATAAAATATTATTTTACTTCTTGATCGGTGTCATATGATACCTCTACAATCAAGATCATTCACAAGATAGTTTAAATACTATATTTAGAAACCCATTAAACTTGAATGACTTATCTTATCCCATGAGACATTTTTATGGATCATGGTGATATTTTTTTATGTCCTTAACCCATCAATATTTTTTAAAATAATTTCTTATAAATAAAATAATTTATTAAATTATCGAATAAATAATAATTATCTGAAAAAATCATTATAAAGTATATGATACATATTTTTATTTACTTTTTCCCAGTTAATCAAGTAACATTCCATGTAAAATCCCTTTCTTAAAATGGTACACGGTTTTGGAAGAAATAATTTCATTCATTCAATAATGTTTATATTTAATTAAAATGTAATTTACCTTGAAAAACTAATATAATAATTTGATTTTTTTCAATAGAATGTGAATAATCACAAAAATAATGTGATATTGTACAATAAATTTTTACACTTTGTCATTTTCATTATAAATCCTATTTTATGAAATAAATAAAATATAAAAAAAAATAAAAAAAAAATTATGAATCACTAATGATATTAAATAAAAAATTGGAATTATATACATCATACAAATTAAATTGTGTGCATATCCTTACAATATGCCTCAAGGAATAGAAAATAGGTGAAGTCTTTTACCTTACACATTCTGTTATTGGAACATGATTTTTCCTCCAATATACTGATTTAAAAATTATTTAATTTATAAAATAACAATTGTCATATTTTCAATATCATATATTATAATATTATAACATTTTATCCCAATATTGTTAATAATATTTCAATATTTTCATTGTTTTGGGTGGTAATTGCCTTGTATTCTCATTGTTTGTTATGAATGTTCTAGTTCACATTTATATTATACAGCTACATGACATAGAAAATAATAATAATAAAATAATATTAAAATTTATACATAAATTATAATTTTTTTATAGTAATAATGTATAACGGTTTTGATAAATGGTGTATATTACCATTATACATATGGTAGTACACATATACACACGAGTAACATTTTCATTTTCCAATGATCATTAGAAAAAATTGGTAAAAAATATTTCCTATTTAGATAATCATAATGATATAATAAATAATATATTACTTATTTGAATATACATTATGGTATCATTCTTGTAGTTTTGTGATTAAAATAGAGTCAAGTCACTTTTTGTAGGTGGCAGTCCATATTTACATGAATGATGTTATCCTGTATATGTTAGTGAAAAGGAATAAAAAAGAAAATGACATATTATCATTAAAAAATGATATATATACCATGAAAATTATATTTATTTCATTTATTTTAGATATAATAATTTTTTTATCCTTTTCACCAACTATGTAAATTGTTAGGGAATGATGAATCACATCTATTCACAAGGAGGTAGTTCACCATACATACGAGCGACATTATCATATTCATTATATAATTGAAATTAAATATATATGAATATTATATAATGATTCTATTGGTATAACATTGTTACAAAAGTAAAATATGAAATTTATATCCATAATCATACCCAACCATGAATGGCGGTAATAGAAGAACGAATGACATAAGTTCATGAGGGGATAGTTCACCATAAATATGAATTATGATTTCATTACAATTTGATAGAAGTGGGTATTTATTACATCATTAAATTATTATACAAAAATAACATTATATTTAATATTTAGTGGTTATTATATCTTAAATTTTTAATTATAATTTAATGTGGTGGAGAATGAAATTAAACAAATTTGATTGTTGAAAAACATTACCTTTTCTTCAAGTATCCTTTTTATTTTTGAACTATATCCATCCTAGGTCGTATTAATGAAAAGAACTAAATATTCTTGGATTATTGAATATTAATTGGGATGTTATTTTTTAGTTATTTTTTGATCCAATTAGGTTTTATGGTGTTAATAATATAGGAGATTGGGTGGCCTTTCATATGTTAGGTGAGTGTCACCCTCATATTTTTTTAAAAAAATAAATTGTACCCATGTTGTTATCATAAAAGAAAGTATCCAAAATAGAATATTATCAACCATAGAATATATAAGTTAAAATTATGATATTAAAATGGTTGATGAACATGTTTTTAGTAACATTTTAATACATAACCTCCTAGATTATCAATTAGTAAATTAGTTTTTACCTTAAATTCTATAATATATTATTACTGTTTTCAATATTAATTATGTTCAAAAATGAATTTGATATTATTGAAAATTATATGTTTTCATGATTCCTAATATTCAAGTTATTTTTCCAAATTCAATTCATATAACTGGAAAATTACAATTTAAAAATAATCTCAGAGGATCGATGAGAAAGAAAGCTTTCAAAAAGAAATGCTTCAAATGTCTATAATGTTTTTATTTGTTAATTTAATCTGAAAATTATTATAAATATATATGATGTAATAAAATATATATATAAATTAAAATAATTATTTAAAAAAATTAAAAAAATATTTTACAGATTCATATTAATTAAATAAAAAATTGTGTTTCAATAAAAATTTCTTATTTTTTATGTATTCATTAAAAAATGGCACAGTTTCAATAAATAAAAAAACACCCTATCATAGTTTTTATGTTATTACTTAAAATTGATTTTTAGTTTCTAAATTAATCTTTATAATAGTGTTTAAAATTAATTATATATTATTTCCAAAAATCTTGGATAAACTATCATTAAAGAAAAAGATGGTTTTTTTATAAAATAACCGTTCTTCATCCAAATGATATTTATTTTAATTTATAATAAATTGAAAAAACATGGACATTTGTAAATTTTATACTTTTATTTTTCCCTAATAATTCACTAAAATTTAATTTATAGGTAAAAATGTACATGTATAAATAATAGAGACTCATGTTTCATTTAAAACAAGTGCTGCATGCATTGAAATCTAACGATGGATTGAATATAATTTTTAAAAATAAATACATTATAAATTATTGGTATGTTATATTATATTATATTATTATGTATTATTATCATATATGAAATTTAATATTGTTTTAATATTTTATTTTCATGGGGTGTCACATTTTACTCCTATAAATACATTTCTTCCTCATAATCTAATCATGATCTCATTAATAACGGGTTTTATATTTGATTTATTAGAAACCCCACAGTGTAAAATGTTCAAATAAAATATCTTCTTAAAGAAAGAGAAAGTGGATAAAAATGTTCATATGAACTATTTCTTCACTCTGAATATATAGTGGAGAACCTTAGTGGTAAATGAAATCGTGGATATGTAAGAGAGTATTAATTTCCATGTATTAATAGAGACACATAGGCATCAGGGATCACATTAATGTTAGTGATATAGATATGGATAATATAAAGAATCTATAAAAAAGTAGTCCGATTTAGTTCATTGGTATGATAAATAATGATTATAACCTGATTACATTTTATTTTAGTATCATTTTAATATGTTGGGGGATTCATTTTCCTTCTAGACTAAGAACATACAAAATATTTCATACTTTATATATATATATATATCATTCATAAAAAATTTATTATTTTATTGGTACTTAAATAATTTACAAAATTATTTTTTACTATAAAAATGAATATCAAATAATTATGTTTTCATTTCTGAACCACTAATGTTTACTTTTAATGGATCATAAGATCTATAATATATTGATAAACTATTCTGTCAATATCTCTTTATATTACAATAAAGAGTAGGTTTGTATATGCTATCCAATATGAATGAATATTAATATGGTGCTTTAATACATTATTATCTGAAAAGTTGTTCAAATTTATACTTAAACCAATCAATAAATGAATTCCATTTTTACCATTATAAATTATTATTTCAAAAAAAATTATGGTTAAAAAAAATTCAAAAATTATCTTATAATTAATATTATTAACAATACGATGTAGCTCTTGACCATTAAATACCAAATAAATTAAAACTCCATCATGTATTTTGAGGAAAAATTATAATAACATTAATTACCATATAAAACATGTGCCCTCTCTTATTCATTAATTAAAACACTAATTATATGAAATATTCCATAAATCTCCAAATGTTTTTACCTCCCTAATTTTTTTTAGTAAAACTCATTGCCAATAAATTAATTTCAACATCCATGATAGTCATGACTATTATGATTCATTTATCTATATCAATCATAAATTTTTTCTAACATCAGCATCCTAACATCATGTAAATATTAAGGGTTTTCATTCCCTCAATCATGTGTCTTCCAAAAAGTTAAACATTTCAATGAATCATTTTTATTGGTACGATTCAACACATGTTCTGAAATCATTAATTATGTTTTAATATAGTAAAATAATTAAATAGGAAATAATTATCAAAACAAGTTTATCATCAATAAAATAATTTTACAAAATATTTCTTTGGATCAAAATACACGAGAAATATAATCCCACTTTTGTTATGTTTATAGCATAAGATTTAACTTGATCACATATATTATTCTGTGGAATATTTCCATGATTACTATGGATTAATATGGGTAATGTAACATCACTTTATAGTGGTAGCACTGCACATTTTATGATTATTTCTTTCCCCTGAAATCAAGAGAATGGTGACCTTTCTCAGAGTATTTGAATCAAATTCGCATTCCACTCAAACATATACAGGGGATTTTCTATCCCAACAATCACATGTGGAAAATGTTTATTTTTCTTCATACCTATATCAAAAATTTTCTTATGTCATAGTATTGTTATATTTTTCCTATTTATTTATCAATACAAGGAGAATAATTTATATTTATTAATAGAACAATAATCTATTTCATAGAATGAAGAAAAGGTACAAGTGACTGGTGACAATCAATCAAATAGATTAATCCCTTCAATAAAATGGTAAATCATGCTCTCCAAGTTTCATTTTTTATCATTACTATACCTAGATAACTTTGTGTTGGTAGATTCATACTAAGAATCACTATATTCTTCCATTTTCATAAAGATAACTAAAATCCTTTTAATATATGCTTTGTATTCATGAGGGAAATATTTGTTGAAGAATGACTTCTTCAATGATTTATATTTCAGGAGTTCTATTTCTTATTCCTCATTATTATTATTATTCAGTGAAAAAAAATTGAACCACATATCCTTTTATCTAATAAAATGTAATTATAAATTTTGCATTTTAACAAAAATTTAATTTCATATATATATTTTATACAGATATAATTCATTTCTCAGAGAATGTTGGATCTATAGTCCAACTAAATTATAGAATATTAAATCACTTAAAAACATAGTACATATAGGAATCTCTATTTGGAATTTGTACCTCAATTTAGAAAATTTTCAATATTCTTACCTAGATTTAGCTTCCCCAAATTTACCATATTTTTCACTGTTCCAATACTAGTTGTATTTGCTTCCTTCAATTGGGATTATCTATACTGGCTATGAGGATTGACAGACTTATTATTTGAAAGAGAAAATTCTAATAAATGTCAAGTAGTTGATTTTCTAGAAAAATTGTGAATTTTAAATCGTAATGTATAAATATATGTACATGGTAACACTTAAAATAGATTAAAATATATGAACTATTAATGTTTGAGTCATAAAATTGGTTTTTTTGTTGAAATCGTTATTTTCATTTCCTTAAATAATAGTTTTTAAATACAATTTGATTTATCTTAAGAATATCCCCTAATAGCATTAATCTCAGTGTACATTATGTTTTTCTAACAAGGACCAAGTGATGATTATGTCATCTATAATGCTCCCTTTTAATTTTTATTACCCCAATTAACATTTATTCAAGAGTCACATTCACCTGTAGCATCTCGATAAGGATGTGTTTATAATAAATACCACACAATCCCATCTATAAAATGATATTAGTATTTGAATAATGATTATCTTAAGAAACTATCATAGTTTTACGTTCCCTAATTGATTTTTATCCAAAATCTACTTTCCAGGGGATCGACTAAACCATCTATGATACCCAATATATTGACCATAAATCAAGTAGATCAATGTTGATGACATAATTTAATAAATATTGAAAGATAAAATGAATCTAATATGAACTGATATATTATTATAATGACTTTTGTGAACAAGATATGTACTTGATGCATATTTTAAATGTTGAATAAAAAAATCATACATAACAATATAAAATGCTCGACATCATTGAAAAAGTATTCAAATGATTAATTTGTTTAACCTGAGGAAGGGTAAAAAATTAGGGTAATACCGAAAAATTGATAGGGGTTAATTACTATGGAATATTTCTTGAATAATCAATGAATAAAAAAATGGAATTTTAAATTTTGAAACATACATGTCACTTAAATAATATGACTGGATGAATTCATAAAAAATAGTCAATATTAAAATGTAGACAAAGGAAACTCATTAAATTTAATTATTTCTCTTGGAATTATATATATCAAAATGTAATATTTTATATAGACCCATAATATTTTTTTATTAAGGGGTACAAAAAACCATATCGTACCATACATCACAAGAAAAACCAAAACCAAACAAGAATAAATCCAGAGTTAATATATATGTGAAAATATCAGGGATAATAATAAATTAATTACTAAAAATTAAATTCATAGTTATTTGATGTTGTGGTCTAGTCAATCACATATAACTTGTCCATATTTACATTTAACAAGATTGTCTAAAAACATCAGGTAAAAACCCATTTACTTGTAACAACTTATTTTTCTCCATGAAAAATACTAATGCATCGAGAGGATATATGATACATGGTCACAACCAAGAATTTAGTTAAAAATATTTCTTTATATTTTAATTATTCAAATAAATTATGTAATCATTATTAATTATCATCCACGATACATATTTAGTAAAATATATAGATTAATAAATATCTTCCAAGTTAGTCAACTATTATTAAATGTAATCATTGTGTGTAAAAATGGAATAATGTTTAGGAAATTAATATATTAGTCATTTAAGAATTTAAATATTTAAAATATTTAAAATTTCCAATGAAAATATAATATATGAATGTTATTTTTTAAATATAAAATTAATAATTACAAAAGAAACTGAGATTTTACAATAACTCTACCAACAACAAAATTTTCATGTCAACCGCCGTTAGATGTAATAATTCAAATTAAAAAAAATTATTATAAATAATTGATGATATTATATTTAAATGTGTTTTTATATCTATCATATTACTAAAATATGGTTCATAACATTACAATATGACTCAATTAATGTAAATTGTGACACAATCTCATTCCTCATGGATTCAATTAGTTGAAAATTATATAAACTCATATATAATAGTTTTCAAAATGATATTAATTTATATAATAACCATACTCATATTTATAATATCATATATGATGTACTTTTAACATTTTTCACACATGTGTCAATAAAATTTGAATACAATTATTGTTTCAGGTGTTAATCACCAAGTTTTCTAATTCGTGTGTTGATATAAAAGTTCATGTTCTTGTGTAAATTATATAAATCCATAACCTACAAAAAAAATAATATTTACATATTAATTATATTTATATATAAATTACAATATATTGAAAATCATTAAATATATTTTCTAATAATGATATTGTTTACAATAATGGAGACTTTAACTCATACGTATGCATGAGTTACTTTTACAATTTATAAAGATCATTATGAGAAATTGGTATGAAATATTTTATATTTACAAAATTATCATGAAATCAATGAAAAAATATTATTTCATTAACTATACATATATATATTTATCATTAATCTATTTACGTGATTATAAGAGAGTCCAATTTCATTGTGAAGGCGGTAGACCACACATATACTAATGATCTTATTTCTTTTAAAAAGTGAAGTGGTATGAAAATTGAAAAGATATATCATCATTATATATTGATAAAAAATTAAAAAGATAATAAATATATAATTTCTATTGGATTTTTCTTTGAACTTTATCCATATCAACATCTAGGTAAATAGTTAGTGAAAGATGAATCACATCACTTTGTGAGGCAGTATTCCATTATATGTGTGGGAGACATTATCATATCACTTATGTAATTGAATGTAAAAAAGTAAAATATATGATATAATGATTCAAAAAGTATAATTATGCAATATATATCATATGTATACATTATATCCATCATTATTCCCAATAGTTAATAATGGAAATGGAAGAACAAATTTTATCGGTTCAGGAGGTTGTTGTCCACCATAATGATGAATGATGATATCATAATCCATTTAATGATAGTGGAGATAGTTGTAGTTATTGAAAACGTTTTTACAACATAAAAATACATGGATTTTATTGAAATTAGTGTATCATCATGGTCTATAAATAATTAATATAGGTGGACAAAGATATAAAATAATGATTCCTATTGAAAAACATTAACACTTCATCGAGTATCCACCAAAGGATTGTAGTTAATCCTTCCAAGGATGTATTTCTACCCTAAATAAGGATTCCATTATGAGGGGAGGGGTTCTGGGAGGTTAATATGGTAGGTATTTGAAAATCCAGATATTTTTTATTGTGACAAGAAGAGAGGATAGTGTGTGGCCTGTTATAAGTGATGTGAGTGGAACACATGTAATTTTTTTTAAGATATTCAAACATACACATGCTATTACCATTTAAACCGATACTAAAATGGTCCATTCTTAGAATATGAATGTAATGGGTTGAAAATATTTTATAAAATATGAGTTTTACTAGTTGTTATGACATTTTTAACCATTATCATCAATGTTAAAACCAGATAAAACAGTTTTTACCATAATATTAGTAATTAATTTTAACTATTCTAACTAATAATTTTAGAAAAAAATGTAGTGGAGCATATTAGATACTATAATTTTTTTTATTAATATGGAGTACATTTTTAAAATTCAATTCATATGGGTTCCAAAATTGATTTTAAAATTAATCTCACATGCACGATGACAAAGTGGGATTTTATAAAGAAAAACAATAAAAACATATAATTATTATCTATTTAAATTTAATAAAAAAATTATTAAAGTGAAATAAATTGGATTAATTAACATATTTTTTTAAAAAGATTTCTGAAAACAAATTAAAAATATAATAAAAAATTATAAATTATTTAAATGAAGAAAAAGTGATTAATTAAAAATCATTATATTTAACTATTCAAAAATTAAATAAACATTTCTGAAAAATTACACTTATCCCTAAAATAATGTCCATATTATTATTAAGAAAATTAAAATTATTTTTTCAAATATAGTTTTCAATGGTGGTAGAAATTGTTTTTCTGTTATGTATGTAGAGAGATATTAAATTATAATTTTGAAAAATAAAGCCTTTAAAAAAAAAATCATTATCCTAAAAAATGGTTCTTATTTGATCATAGGATAAATAGATAAAAATTAATTGTTTCTAATATTTTTAAATATAAATTGTACAATTCGTACACTATAATTTATTATCCATGTCAAAAGAGACAAGTTTGAAAAATATTGTATCGTATTTCGTTTTAACCCATTGTTGTAAGCATTGAATGATATTGTAGACATTGAATTTATTTTCAGATGTAATCAACTTTTTGTAATATTTTTATTATCTTCGTGAACATCAATACTTTTAACTA
Organism: Viscum album; assembly: GCA_963277665.1. Classification (NCBI taxonomy): domain Eukaryota; kingdom Viridiplantae; phylum Streptophyta; class Magnoliopsida; order Santalales; family Viscaceae; genus Viscum; species Viscum album. Next base: position 556,416,602 of record OY728160.1, on the reverse strand, counting down.
CAATAACTTTCATTCATCTATCATCGCCTTCATTGACATTCATTATCCACTATTTTTTCTCAAGAACAACCATCTCAATTCACATCCATGAATTCAATAAATTGAAATCATCATATCATAATAATATACTTTTATGAATGGATAATTGTCTATTATCAAAAATAATCACCCATTATAGAAGATTCCATTGTCATTATCAACTTTTCATGAAGCTCTCCATTCTTGTCTTCAAATTTACCTATTTTCAACGCATCAAGAAATTTCACAATTTGAAAAAATATCTAACCTTAATCACTTTGTAATTATCCACTTGAGATATTTTAATATATTACCATCATCACATAACAAATTCATGACCATACAAACATTTATAAAACACGACTTTCAAGGCACCAAATTCAATTACAAATCTTCTAAAATTTGAGAATCTCATATCTTTTTGAAACTCATTATTTTACCATAAATTTATGAGGAATTCATGGAAATCCACCTTTATTAATGATTGATCCAAAATCAATATTGTGGACAACATAATCAAGGAATAAAATGGGAATTAATTACACATTATTTCCATGATTTTTTATTCAACTTCTATGGTATATAGTCCATTGTATTTTATCATTTTTAACATATAATGTTAGAAATTTCTATGGAACTACATAACAGAACATGTAGACCTTATTTTACAACAAATAAATACACCCAAAAAAACATTTCAATGTTACGTTGATGTATTTTTACCCAAAAAACTGACCCTTTTTTAATTTTTTACCATTCTTCACATTTAGATACAACGTTAAATATTCTTTTGTGTTCTTCCAAAACTTCTTCTGCAAATTTAGATGGAGATCAATGATTTACTGAACACTTATTCTAGGAAAACAGGTTCAATGATCAATGTGAGAAACATGGGTAGTAGGAATAGTTCATCAATGAATAATTTTATTCAAAAACATAGAACTTCATACATAATGATACCTATATTTTATGATATATCCCAATTGATTGATCATTATTAGAATTTCATGATTTAAAACCCCTATTAATTAACATATACTTCTATTAGATTCTCCCAATATATTTATTATGAAAATTTATTCAATTTTGTAGCCAAAATATCCCACAATTTTCAATGAAATCAATGGTCTTTTTATTGTGTCATTCAATTGGATAAATTCACACAAACAAAATCATTGGGGAAAAAATAATACCATAGGGAGAGGGTTAAAAATATACAACTTTTTAAATGTGTGGGGATTAATTAAATACAGAATATAGTAGATGACATTGAAACAGTTTTTTATGGCCTCTATTAAAATGATTGCAACAAGTAGTTATATAGGCATATAATAAATCTTCACATGAAATTTTTCCAAATTCTCCCTGAAAAATTATAGTTGACTTAAATGTGAATTTTCAATGAGTGATGGACTGTATTTTTTATTATATTCAATGAAATCGGATTTCCATAATGTATTTGGACTGAAGACTTAAATAGAACTCCAATATCAAAAAGCTACTGCCTCATCCTAAATAAATATATAAAATATTTATCTTTTGTAATATAATCAGATTTTACAAGGATCAATGAATTGCAATCTCCTTTATTACATATCCACGAAATATAAAATACACTATGATAAAATTCCTAACGTGAAAATTATTTTAAATTATCTATAGAACTTTCCTAATCTATAGATGTATAGACCAATTAATGTTATTGAGATATTAACTTTTACAAAAAACCAAAATACCACATTACCTTATTATATTGTTTTAATCATCTCATTTTATGAATGTATATTTCATTGAATTTTATTTGATATATTTATTATTGTATTGTGGTTAAATAATATTAGTTCTTATCTATATCAAGCACAATATATTTACAATTATATTCTTTTATGTTTTCATATTTAATTCATCGTCGCCATCATCCCATAATGGTTTCATATAGGTAGCCACCAGAGACATCATTTACATGCAACTATTCAATAAAAATGCTTTGAAACATTCCTTGTAATATTTATATTGTGAAATTAATTATCCCTTCCTTTCACGTGAAAATTATAAATCATGTGAAAACATTAGTTCACCCAACATTGATATTTCAAACCAAATTTTCCTTTATTATGTGAATAATTTTCACTCTATTTCATCTGATCCACAAATTATTATGTCATCTACATACAATATAAACATCATCCTTCTATTACTATCATTGTTGAAAGATATATTCTATTCATATCCACCATAATGGAAACCGACCATCTTTAAAAAATGAGTGGTCTATGAGTACCATGATCTTGGTGCTTTCTTCAACACATATAGTGATTTTATCAGTGGACATAATATGTTCTCATGTTCATCAATGAGAAAATTTTTTGGATCCTGAGTATATACATTTTATTCTAGAATCCCATTTAGAAATGCATACATGAAATCCATATGTAAAATATAGATCCATATTATCAAGGTTATGGACATGAATAATTTGGTTGTCTATAACCATGCAATCGGTGAAAATGACTCATCAATATATATACCCACTATCTAGAAGTTTCTTTTTTAAACTCGTCAATATTTGTTTTGAATAATTGCACCATATTCATGCATATTTTTTGGAATGACCAATTCTGTCATGATGAAACTAAATTCTATTTTTTATCATATCTTTAGTTATACAGAATTTGGTAGAGCAAATCATTTATTGCACGAAACCAATTGTCATCTCCAGATACATCATATAAAACATCGATCTACCTATGATAATAGTGATTCACGTTATAGATTATTCATCCTTCTTATAAGTGAAAATGTAGTATGACCACTATTTATGTTATATATATCATTTTATCCTATAAAAATAGGTCATTTAAAACTACTTAATTTGGTTTTTCCTTTTCTTTTATTGGATATTATTTTGAATCAGCCTCTAGAACTTGTACATCTCAAAGGTTTCTTATCTCTTCATCACTATCCTACTGAAACAAATCAGTTATTTTTTAATGATTATTTTCAATCAATAATATAGTTAAATTAATGATTTAAACTTTCATTCCCAGCCACATGATGAAACAATTATAGCACTATCTTTTTTAAAGTTTAACCAAGAAATATACCTTCATCTCAATAGGACAATTTTATTTAAGTTTCTCTTTATTTGGAATGAAACTCATAATTGTGATGACTCAAAATTACTTCATCATTGGTTTATTTCAATAACATTTCAAATATGGAGTTTTCACTTCACTGGACATAATAATGCTCTATTTTATGTTTAATATAACAATCATACTATTTATTACAAATTAACTCAATATTTATTACATAATAATACAATAAATATTACCCAGATGATTGAAAGGTATATTGTATTAGAGGGTTTCATACATTACATAACAACAAAAAATAAGGAATGCACCTTATAGATAGAAATCAAACATAACTTGTTCAAAATATTCATTCATAATTACAACTGAAAGGGACAACTAGGGGACACACATAAGAAAGGGGTGACCTATGATTCCTATTAAGGGAATAAAATATGAATAACATGAATAAATTATTAATTTTTTTAAAATATGATTATTAATAGTACATTAAAGTGGTGAGAATTATAAATATGAAAAATGAGGTAGGATATATCATAATGTCATAAAAGGTACATGTGATGTTTTTCCACAACATATAACACAAAACCATAAACATAGTTCAATGTAAACATCAAAGGCATCTTGATGGAAAATTTTTAATAATGGAAATAGGTTTACTCTATATCCCAACATGATGTCTCAGTCGATTAAACATTACCCAATTCATATGAGGGCTATTTAATTTTAGGTACACCTATAACATTCATTTCATTAACACACTTAAGTGTCCCATCTAGCTCTTACATCAAGGATTCATTCAAGGTAATATTTTAATCCATGATAAAGTATTATTTAATATTTAAATCTATATGTTAATCCATATGTATATGTGCATAAAGGGGAACACACATGATAATAATTGGGTTAGTATATTCACTACACATTTTTTTGGTTTGAAAAATCATTGTTAAATCTTGACATCATAATAGGGGTGAAATGATCTTCATGTAAGGGTTTAATGAGAGTGGAAGGGGATTATCATAATTTAGGAATCAAATTATATGTATGGGGGATATTGAAGAACATTTCCCATATTTCAAAATTATATATAATGGGAATATGTTAATGAATATACCTGAATAAAGGGGACAAATAAAATACCCTTTACCATGGGATTGTGTATATAAATTATTGGAAGGAGATATATTGAGTGAATGATGGAACCATAAGAAGAATCAAGAAAGGATAGGGAAGATTAATAATGTAATGGCCCAGACCTCTCCGGTCCTTTTCTTTGTAAAAAAATTTGATGTGGTCAAACACGACACGTGTTATAATAATAATTTTTTTTGATAATAATAATTGATAATGGTGGAGTGAAAATATTTGGTGTTAATTAGATAAAATGGTTTTAATTTAATCATTGTAAAATATAAGAAATAAAATCGAATATATTTAATAAAATGATGGGAGGCGCATGGAATAAGTTATAAAAGAATAAATTACAATAAATGAGGCTCATGTAATAAATTATAATGGAATGAAATGCATGGGGTACATGGGTGTGACCTTGTACAGGAGGCGTTGTGCGGTTCTCCACAATTAAAGATGGAATTGTGTTAATAACATTAAAAGGGTATTATTATATAATAATTTGTTATAATAATAATAACATGAAGAGGCACGTGAATGTGGTTCCCAACCATGGGTGAATATAATGTTATGGGATATATGGAGTAATTATATGAAAATAATGGGCATCAATAATAATAATAATTATTAATGTTAATGATGGGGACCCGTTGATGAAATTGAAAGAGGATTTATTACTATTGAATTAAATAATAATGATAAAGGTGACATAAATATGTGTGTGATTGGTAAATTAAATTAAATGGGTTTAATTTTTTGGTTAGTAAATTAAATTATTTTAATTTAATTAAATGGAATGGTTTTAACTTAATAACCATGGTAAACTAATTTAATGGGATTGAATTAGTACATTAATTATGGGTGTTATTATTATTAATATTATTAAATAATAATGTTGAAGTGAGAATGGAGTTTAGGGCGTTCCACATGGAGTAAAAGAAATGGGACGCGCCACTTTTGGTGGTGGGAGAGAATCATGAAAGAAAAAAATAGATTGGAGAGAGAAACAAAAAAATAATAATAAGAGAAATAAATTAAAAGACAAATAAATGAAAAAGGAGGAATTGGTGTTTAATTCTAGCGCCCATGAAGACTCCAAAACGTGATTGCTTTTGGAGTTATGAAAAATAAATAAATAATTGATTAATAATAATAATAAAATATTGTTATTATTAATTTTGTTGATAAAACACTTTTTTCACAATAACTTCTTCGTGCGACCTCGGTTTCACGAACCATCAGTGGCAGTGTGACCCTGACTGCGTGATGAAAATTTTGAGTCCAATATTGGATGTCTTTTTCGGGTTTCTGGATAGGGTACCCGAAATGCTCATGAATTAATAGATTTTAATATTGTTATTATTACGGGATCTTGTATCCAACGTATCTCCCTCATACGGTATCAGATTGAAGATTTGTCAGCGACAGCGTAACCCTTAAATTATGATGATTATTTTAAGTCCATTAATGATCTACTTTTATTACTCATGCCTCGGGTCAACGAAACACCACATATTAATAGATTTATCATTATTATTAAAACGCGTGGAAACTGCGTGACGTGTCGTGTGTTGACCAATCAAAACGCGTAACGGGTGTACGGTCACTCCGTGTATTCATCAATACACGCTGCATACTGTTTTACCTATTCGTTTCCTATATAAGAAAGGGTCGCGGATTATTTGCAGACCAATCACTTCTTCTTCGCACGACGATGCTCTTGGACGATCGAGAAGTATTCCTCCTCTAACTTCTTTGTCCGAGCTCCGAATTACGACCTGTCAGCGGCCACAGGATCATAGCGACGAGACGAAGCTTCTAAGCCCGGACTTGTCACCTTTCCTTCCGGCCTTACTTCTCCATCTTCCATCCTAGGAGGCGTTTGTCGGGTTTGGAGAAGGCGGAGGACACCGAAGGACGTCGTCGGAAGCGACGTGATCGGGACATTTTGAGGTAGGCGTTTACCTTCGTCTCTCTATTTGGTGAAAAATGCGGGGTGGGATATTTTTCTTTTGTTCCATGGGATGCAGTTGAACTTTAAATAAAGATAATAACTGGATAAAGAAGGTTTTGGGGTTTTGTGTTGTTTCTATTTCCTTCCAGTTTCTTTATCTTCTGAATGTGATTTTGGATTGAAAGGCCTTTGCCTACTAAAAATCAAGGCCGTTGGTGGCCTTTGCGTGCGCAATTGATATCTGAATTGTTTGTGGTTGGTTTTGTTAAAACATGGAAAATGGATAAGCACGTAAAGACTGGGTGATTAAATTAGAATGAAAACCTTGTGTTATCACCCTGGTTGAACAAAATTGGAATAATGAACATGTTGGTGGTTTGGTTGTTTTGTGGGAAATGTTTATGTAAACGATGGGGTTGAAATGGGAAGTGGTTGGTTGTGGAAAATTCCTTTATTTATGAAAAGTGTTTTGATTATGAAAAGTGTTTTGAAGTAAAAGGTGTTTTCAAATGCGGAAATGTTTTGTGTGAGGAAAGGGTTTTATGTGTGGAACTTTGAAATAAATGAATGATGGAATGTTGTATGGTTGTGATAATCTTTTTTAAATGAAATGGCATGTGGTTGCTTGCGTTTTACCTAACCTTGGTTGTGGATGCCAGGGATATGTTTGTGAAAGGTTTTGTCTGGATGATAGTTGCCCAGTAGTAATAATTGTTAAACCATTTCATGAAACATGAAAACCTAAATGGGGTTGGCGGATGATTGTTTGGTTGTTGATGCAAGCTTCGTGGTAGCAGTGCCGAGGCACATGCTCAGTTTCTCTTTTTAAGAAGCCATAGGTTGGGCTGTGTGTTTGGTATATGTATATATATAATTGTATCTTTGTGTTTTGTCGCACCACACCCATGTCGAGCACCTAGTGATGAACACTCACATTTTATGGGAGAGGGTGTTCCCCCTTAGTTACTAGCTCCTTCATGCTCCTTCTTCCATAGGCTATGATGTCTTGAGGTGAACTTACACCCAAGACTCTTCGGGTAGGTCTCGGAGGCTGTGATGGCTTGAGGTGACCTTTAGCCCAAGACTCTTTGGGCAGGCGTACCGTTCCCAAGAACCTTCGGGATGAGGCCCAGGTGTCTGCCGACGGGTTAGTGGTTGTGGCCCAGGTGTCTACGGGCGGGTTAGTGGTTGTGGCCTAGGTGTGTGAGGGCGAGATGCATGGTTGTGAGGCCCAGGTGTGTGCGGGCGGGTTGCGTGGTTTGGCCCTGGTGTGTGCGGGTGGGAAGAGTGTGGTAGCGTCAGGACGTTTGCCGTTAGGAAGAGAAGCATCTAATTAAGTGGGAAATGGTGAGGGGTACCCAATACTTTTGTTCTATATATATACTAAACTTGTTTGTGTTACTTGGTGAGTGTGACCAGTGAGGCTGGGTGGATAGTTTTTCCTTTTTAGTTTCTGGTTCTTCTATTTTCTCAAAGGACCTTAGGGTATCTCCCCACATGTGCACGAGAGCTTTAGGTTCTTTACTGAGTATACTTGTATGCTCACCCTACGTTATTTCAGGTTTTCAGAAGGACTACCAGGGCCATGCGGGACCCTACTAGACATGCAGTGGGAGTTGTGCAGTTACAGTTTTCTTGTTTTTCTTTTGGTAATTTACTCACTTGTACTTTTGAGCTTCCTTGTACTTGTACCTGTTTCAGTTTATTTAAACATGCATATGGGACTGGTTTGGGTTTCTTTTCAGCACCCTTGTTCTTTTCCCTTTTTGGTGGTTGACTTGTCCTATTTCCCGATCCAAAATAATAAAAAGGGTAATTCCTCCCATATTTGTGAAAACTCATACCCTTGGTGCTAGACGCCAACCCGGGGCCTACTGGGGGCGGCACTCGGGGGTCATTATCTCCCTTTCACCATTTCCAGCTCAGGAGGGGCATCTTTGGTTTGAGGGGGTCGTGACAGAATGGTATCAGAGGTGATGGTTGAGAGATAGGATGGAGTCTGGAGTTAGGCACAGTGAGGATTGCATGGGATGGTAGGGCAACATTGTTCGTTAATCATGGTGCGTGACATAGGCCAGGGATGACCGGCTAGGACACGGGATTTTAGGGCCCCCTGTGATCCGATGCAAGGATTATGAGCCTACCGAACGACCAAGTGAGACTATATTGATTGCAGGGTAGAGATCCTAGGGAAGGTACATACATCATCATGTTTGTGTTTTACTTGATTTGGGTGTTCTGGGAAAGAAATTAAAATAAAATGATAATTAAATCTTTGAGTTTTTCATTACTACTTGGGCTTAGGCATTCCCTGGTTACCGAACAACTATGGCACCTGGACGTCAACAGAACGACAGAGGAGTGGGACACAGATAGTTTCACGCAATAGAAGTGGCAACCCTAGCAAGGCCAGAGATCGAGAGAGATGTTTCCGGTTTTACTTAAATTCTCTCACTTATGTTTTGTTTAAATTCAAGATCATCACACTGTTGGATCGAATAGTAGATATAAAAGTCTATTATATGGAACAATACAAGAGGGGGGTGAATTGTAGGTTTAAAAACTTTTGAGTTTTAGTAACAAAGAAATTAGTTTAAATGATCTTAAACTAATACAAATACAAACACCCACAATTGTATTGAATGTAAAAGGTATGATGTATTGTAATACTATTGTAAAGTAAAACAATTGTATTCAAGATGAACACAATAATCAGAGTAATATAGATATAAATGATTCTACCTTAAAGCGTATAGAACCAATCAATACAATATGTAATAGAATGATTGTAATTGACACAATTACAATTGAATATGTAAAGAAGAAAGGAAACAATACAAATCCCTTTCTAATACAAGTAACAGCGGAAATGTAAAAGTAATACAATTCTTTTAACCCAAAGAGAAGGGTTTTCCTTTCACCTAGGATAAAAGGTCTGTCTCACCAATACCTTGGTGAGCCCTCGATACGATGATCGGCACGTCTGTCTGCCTATCCCCGGAAGCCCTCGATACGATGATCGGCACGTCTGTCTGCCTATCCCTGGCAGCCCTCGATACGATGATCGACACGTCTGTCTGCCTATCCCCGGCAGCCCTCGATTTTGTAGGTAATCGGCACCTCTGACTTTCAATTACTTGAAAGCCCTCGATACGATGATCGGACGCACAAGGATGATGAGAGAAGTCACAGTGTCTCTCTCTAGAATCTTGGTAGTTCACAGAGTCTCTTCATTCGTTCTCTTTGTTCATCGTTGTTCTCAGCTTCAAATGACCTCCTATTTATAGGCCTCGGGTTCCAACGGTCATATTGCCTCCAACGGTCATATTGAAACAGAAAGCACGACATCGTTTTGATTAGTTTATAACTAACTCAACGACATCGTTTTGTTAGGACAAGAGATATATAGAAATGTAAAACATGAGTACGATTCATATGCAGAGAGAGTTTTTGACAAAGTACCAAAACAAATAATGATCATCTGAATAGCAGAGTCAGTACGATACGATTGACAGAGTCAGTACGATACGATTGACAGAGTCAATACGATACGATTGACAGAGTCAGTACGATACGTTTGACAGAGTCAGTACGATACGATTTGGTCGGTACGATCAACATCGTACGATACGATAAACATGATAAAACACAATTGTAATATACAAACATACGATAGAATACATTTGTGATTTCCAAAACATGATATATAAGTAAAAAGAAGACTTTTGACTTAACAATCTCCCCCTTTTTGGAAAGCACAAATACACAAAGTAAATGAAACAAGAAATACTTATCTCCCCCTGTGATTAAAAACTCTTCTGAATAAGAAAATTGAATACAACTAACTCCCCCTTAGGTATTGAATTTCCTAAGGATTGTATTCGTAGATTTTCCTTAAGAGCATTGTAATGCATTCTACCCCTTTGTAAAACAATCTTTGCTTTGTAAATATTCTCCCCCTTTGTGATTTACAAAAAGAAAGGAGTAATCTCGAATTGTCTGAAAGAGTTAGTGAAGTAATACAAGACAATGGATAAAAGAGAAAGGATTATAAGAATTATTACAAAAGAAACAAGTTCCAAAAGAATCAAATACAACAATCATTTGTTTTCTCTTTCCTTCTCTTCCTTTATAAGCTCATGAAGCACAGCTTTCATCTTCTTGATCTCCTTCTTGTCTTCAGAAATTGATTCACCCTGAGTTTTGAGAAGCTCTTGTTGATCCGCAAAAATCTGATCTTGATTTCTGATGGTCTCCTCCTGTACTCTGATTACTTCTTCAAGGGTATCAATTCTGTTTTGCAGAGTCTTGTTATCCTTGGACAACACAGAATTTTGATTCTTCAGTAAAACCATTTCATCTTTGAAAGATGAAACTTTCGAGAATTCAGATTGGAAAACATTCATCCTCTCTTGCAAATCTTTCACTGAAGGAACATCGGTTCTTTGAGAAGAAAAAAGGTTCAGCCTTTCAACCGTTTCTTTATCAAGCTTGTTGAAAGCAATTACTAGCTCATTTGATAACCTCCTTATATCTTCAATAGCTACTTCATGATCATTGATTGAGCTTTCTGTTTTGTACGACCACTTGGTCATCTTATTGCAAGCCTTCTTATGAGCAACTGAGCTTTCTAAAAGAACATTCAGATCGGCTTCTACAGACAAAACTTTCTTCCTCAACTCTTTTACAGATCCAAACTTCTTCCTTTGATTTTCAGTAATAAAATCAATCTTCCCTTCCAGCCTCGGGAAATAAGGAATTGTTTTCTCCATCCTTCTCAAAACATGAAAAATGTAATCACCTTTCTTGAGAGAGATTGTATGCTCTGAATCAGTATCTTCATCGTACGATGCTAGTTCATACGATCTGCTTGAATCAACAGCAGGCTGTTTCCCTTTCGCTTTTTCTTTCTGCTTTCTTTCATCTTCTACTTTGTCACTAATTACAACTACTTTATCAGACTGAGAAGATTGAGCACCATGCTTTTCTCGAGATGACATTCTGTCCGGAGATCTTTCCTGATCGACATGAGTAGTTTGTTGAACACCTTCGCTCAGCTTTTAAAGCGATTCCTCTCTACTTTTCTTTGAACTTTGAAGAAATTCTAAAAGAAAATCTCCTTCTTCTATTTCCACTTCTTCTATCACTTGTTTTCCTTTTTCTTTCTCAGGCAGACTCTGTACGATGGGCTCTTGGTGCACTTCCACAGTTAGTTGAGCACTAGAATCTTCAACTGCTTTCAAGACTTTAGAGATATCAAAGTCCTGAGCCTTTCTTTTCAAAAGAGTCTTCTTTTTCTTTTCAGCTTGAAGGGTTTCTTCTACCCTTATTCTTTCTGCAAAGACCTCAGCAGGGTCAAGACCAAACTTCGGATCACCTTCCTTTCTCTGTTCCTTGTCCTTTCTTCATTTGGCTACAACTTCCTTACTGTACCTCGGCTTCTTCTTTGGTTTTGAACTAGTTTGAGGATCAGACTTTCGAGTAACACCGGTGGATTGATTGTCCTTGGCTGGAATAGGTGCCGATTGATTTTGAGCCAATTCAGCTTCTACATCTCTGACAAAAAGTTTTGAATTTGAATCAAAACAAACATTCAGCTTTTTCATCGTACTCTTATTAATCAAAGATGGCCTCAAATCCATAGGTTCTCCTTTCAAAGGAATGTTACAAAACTTCATACTCTCAAGAATGAATTTCGTAAGAATGGCTGGATACATTATTATCTGGGATTTAATCCCTCCTTTCTTGACATTCTTGATGGTTTCAAAAACATATCCCATGAGATTTACTTTCCTCATATTCACAAGATAGTCGAGCATAAAGACATCAGAAACTTTAAGAGTTTCTCTATCCCCTTTCCTTGGGATAAGAAAACCTTGCATCCATAAAGTGACAAACCGATTGTCCGGTGAAAGATGAGATACTTTTCTCTTTTCCTCATTAATAACAAACAATGTTTTTTCAGCACTTTCTCTATTAAACGTACCAACTTCCTCTGGTAGTTTGTGAGATGGACAGAATGCATCGCCTTCTATAGAAACATTCAGAAAATGTTCCGTTTGTTTCACAGACATAGATAATTTTCTATCGTACACAGAGAAGTTTATAGTCATATCTTTGTCGAAAGAAACGGTTTTGTAAAACTGACAAACTTCATCAAAAAGAACTGGATCTTGAATATCAGGCTTTTCCACACAGAGATGTTCCCATCCTTGAAACAAAATGATCCTCCTGATTGTAGAATCGTACATATCGAAAAAGTCTCGGGATACTAACCTTTCTCTGTGAAAGTCTTTCTCTGTAAAAGTCTTTGAAGACATTTCGGCAGGAGTATTAGCAGAAGATTGAGACATAAAGGTTCTGCCAATGAGAAGATCGTACGATTTTTTATAGCTGGTGGAGAAGAGCTTCGCCTCAATTCCTGGACAATCAATGTGGGTTTGGGGAGGGGAGGGGGGGTATTTATAGGCAATAAAGAGATGACCGTTGATATTCTACGGTCAAGATTAGATAATACCAGATCAATGGTTAGAATTAAAGCAAATTTTTTTTTAAAAAAGAGTGAAAAGAAACCTGTCGGAGAACATAAGGTGATTGCTGGTTTTGGTAAGAATCAAAAGTAAACACAATCGTAAGGAAAAAAAATCATGATGCCGATGGAAAACAAAGTCATTACTATGATCGGATCGTACGATGGAAAATAGTCTTGTTACCATGAACTGACAGTACGATGGAAAACAATCTCAATACCATCATCGGTCGATACAAAACTATCGAATGATACGATGGAAAAGAATTTGAATACTATCATCGGTCGATACAAAATTATTGAATGATACGATGGAAAAGAATTTCAATACCATCATCGGTCGATTCAAAAACTATTGAATGATACGATGGAAAAGAATTTCAATACCATCATCGGTCGATTAAAAAACTATTGAATGATACGATGGAAAAGAATTTCAATACGATAAAATAGAAAACAAAAAAATTCAATACGATAAACAGAAAACTAAAAATGTCAATACGATAAACAGGAAACTAAAAATGTCAATACGATAAACAGAAAACTAAAAAAGTCAATACGATAAACAGAAAACAAAAACAATCCAAAGAATAAATAGTTAAAGAACATAAGATAAAATAAACATAATGACAGAAAGAAATGTCCTCCCCCTTTTTACGAGGAGTTTTTGGAGCTGAGAAATTGTGAGTAATACCTTTCTTACTACAAAAAGTTTCAAAATCTGAGTTATGAAATTCACCACCATGATCACTATGAATAGTTATCAATGGTAGGTTTTTCTCATTTTTAACTTGGGCTCTAAAATTTTTGAAATAGGAAAAAGCTTCAGATTTCTTTGTGAGAAAGTAGACCCATGTAAATCTAGTAAAGTCATCAACTAAAACAAACACATAGTATTTGCCTCCAATGCTTCCAGATTGTGAAGGACCAAACAGATCCATATGCACAAGCTGTAATGCATTAGAAGTTGAAACTTCATTAATTGGTTTAAAGCTAGTTTTATGTTGCTTTCCAAATTGAAAAGGATCACAGACTTTTGAAGAATCATATCTAAGATCCGGTAGCCCTTTTACAAGTCCTTTCTTTGAGAGTTTTCTTAGGTTTCTCAAATTACAGTGTCCTAGTCTCATATGCCATAGCCACGATTGGTCTTCTATTACACTTAAACAAGGTAAGTTCTGGTTCCTAAGGTATTCTAAGTTAATAGTGTAAACATTCTCTTGCCTATGGGCAGATAGAATGAATTCATCCTTGGAATTGTGAACTAGACACTTATCATTTCTAAAATTCACAAGGTAACCTTCATCACATAATTGACTAATGCTGATGAGATTGTGCCTAAGACCTTTTACAAATAAAACATTTGAAATAAGAACTTTTCCAAGAAAAACGATATTACCTATACCAACAATCTTTCCTTGAGAATTATCTCCGAAGGTAACCTTTCCACCTTTTGTTTTGATAACCATTTAAAAGAAATCTTTGTTTCCAGTCATATGTCGAGAACAACCACTATCCATGTACTAAATGTTCTTATTGATACACTTCTCGTTTCCCTGAAAAAGAAACAATTAGATTTTTGGAATCCAAACTTGTTTAGATCCAGAAGGGTTAGATAAAAGAATTTTAGGAATCCACATTTGTTTAGAAAAATGAGCTTTATGAAATCCTAAGGATTGAGTTTTGTTAAGAGAACAATCTCTTCTCCAATGTCCAACACATTGACACTTGGAACAGAAAATGGTTTTTTGAGGAACAAAATAGTTATTGCTAAAAACAGGTTTGGAATAAGTATAACCAAGACCAGAACGATTTCTCAACGGTCTAATTTGAGAATACATCCTATCAAAGTTTTCTTTTCCATGAGTAAAGTTTGACAAACACTTTTTCAAGGATAAAATCTCTGACTTTAGTTTTAAAACCAAATTCTTGTTTTCTAAAACATTTGAATTTGAACTAGAGTTAGACTCTAAAATATTTTTCTTTGAAATAGCAGTTTCAAGATCCTTAGAAAGTTTATCCGTTTCAGATTTGACTTTCTCAAGGGTTTTCAAAATACTTTCAAAATCAGAAGTTTTCTCATCAAGATCTTTAGAAAGATCTGATACTTCTTTAGTCAAAATAGAAATTCTAGAATTTTCTTTTTCAAATCTCTTTTTGAGTTTAGAATTTTCATTTTCAAGTAACTTAGCAAATCTAGAAACTTCTTCAAAAGAAGGTAATGCATCATCTTCTGATGATGAGGGTTCATCATTTGAAGATTCATAATATCTATTATCAACATAATTTGCATTTAAAGAGACATTTGTAACAGCTTCAGCATTATGTTCCTTAGCCATGAGACAATGATCTTCAATTGGTAGTCTGGCTAGAAGTCCAATATTCCTTTGTCCTGACGTCTCATATTCTGAAGAATCATCTGAGGAAACACTACCACTTGCACTCCATGTATCATTTGCTTTCAAGACTTTCTTTGTCTTATAAAACCTTTTCTTGTTTCTTTCAGAGTGTTTCTCTTTTCTATCTTTCCACTTTAGTAAAGGACAATCAGGCCTTATATGTCCTGCTTTCTTGCATTCATAACAAGTTACCTCTGAATCTTTCCTATCTTTCCTGACTTTCTTTTTGAATCTATATTGAAAATCTTTCTTTCCCACAATCGTGTTCATCCTTCGAGAAAGATTAGCTAACTCATTATCCGAAAGATTACAATCACTTGAATCAGATACAACAACTTTCTTGGATTTAGACCTTGTAACCCTTTCAGGTGTTTTAGCTTTAGATGCAAAAGCTACACTTCCATTCCCATTCTTCTTCTTATTGAAATCATCATCTCTTTTCATTCTTGTCTCATGCTGTAGAAGAGTTCCAAAGAGTTCATCAAGAGTAATCTGGGAAACTTTTCTATTTTCATCAATAGCTTTTCTTTTTGACTCCCATTCATTTGGCATAATATCTATAATCTTATCAACAAGAGCTTCATCATCAAGACCTTTTTCTCCCATAGATTGTAAGCTGTTGACAATTGTCATAAACCTTTGTTGAACTTTACATACTGGCTCTCCATAAGGAAAAACAAATCCTTGATACTCTGCTCGAAGCATTGCTCTCCTTGTTTCTATAACCTTGGATGTACCAAAATGAGTGACTTCTAATTTCTTCCAAATACAGTTGGCTGCTTCACATGAAGATATCTGACTATATATATTCCTGGTCGTAGATCATAATAAAGTATTGCGTACCTTGTAATTCAGTTGATATTTTTGCTTCTCTTGGTTGGTGAAAGTGCTAACTTCTTTGTCAGGAATTTTGTAACCCCCAGTAAGCATAATAAAATTGTCTACACCAGTATTGATGACGAAAGTCTTCATACGATCTCTCCAATACTCATAATCATTCCCATCAAAAATTGGTGGTCTAGAAGGATTCATATTATCTATTGATCCGATATTCATTCCTGCCATCTAATATAACAAAAACAACTTTTCCACTCCACACGTTAGTGTAGTAAGTATTCAAGATAGTAATAAGAAGTAAAGCTAATAATACAAATCAGTGGAAAACCTGCTCTGATACCAATTGTTGGATCGAATAGTAGATATAAAAGTCTATTATATGGAACAATACAAGAGGGGGGGTGAATTGTAGGTTTAAAAACTTTTGAGTTTTAGTAACAAAGAAATTAGTTTAAATGATCTTAAACTAATACAAATACAAACACCCACAATAGTATTGAATGTAAAAGGTATGATGTATTGTAATACTATTGTAAAGTAAAACAATTGTATTCAATATGAACACAATAATCAGAGTAATACAAATATAAATGATTCTACCTTAAAGCGTATAGAACCAATCAATACAATATGTAATAGAATGATTGTAATTGAAACAATTACAATTGAATATGTAAAGAAGAAAGGAAACAATACAAATCCCTTTCTAATACAAGTAACAGCGGAAATGTAAAAGTAATACAATTCTTTTAACCCAAAGAGAAGGGTTTTCCTTTCACCTATGATAAAAGGTCTGTCTCACCAATACCTTGGTGAGCCCTCGATACGATGATCGGCACGTCTGTCTGCCTATCCCCGGAAGCCCTCGATACGATGATCGGCACGTCTGTCTGCCTATCCCTGGCAGCCCTCGATACGATGATCGACACGTCTATCTGCCTATCCCCGGAAGCCCTCGATTTTGTAGGTAATCGGCACCTCTGTCTTTCAATTACTTGAAAGCCCTCGATACGATGATCGGACGCACAAGGCTGATGAGAGAAGTCACAGTGTCTCTCTCTAGAATCTTGGTAGTTCACAGAGTCTCTTCATTCGTTCTCTTTGTTCATCGTTGTTCTCAGCTTCAAATGACCTCCTATTTATAGGCCTCGGGTTCCAACGGTCATATTGCGTCCAACGGTCATATTGAAACAGAAAGCACGACATCGTTTTGATTAGTTTATAACTAACTCAACGACATCGTTTTGTTAGGACAAGAGATATATAGAAATGTAAAACATGAGTACGATTCATATGCAGAGAGAGTTTTTGACAAGGTACCAAAACAAATAATGATCATCTGAATAGCAGAGTCAGTACGATACGATTGACAGAGTCAGTACGATACGATTGACAGAGTCAATACGATACGATTGACAGAGTCAGTACGATACGTTTGACAGAGTCAGTACGATACGATTTGGTCGGTACGATCAACATCGTACGATACGATAAACATGATAAAAGACAATTGTAATATACAAACATATGATAGAATACATTTGTGATTTCCAAAACATGATATAGAAGTCAAAATAAGACTTTTGACTTAACACACACTACTTTGTTGGAACTCTTTTGCTCATTCTCTGGGCCTGGACCTTGTTTTTGTGAGTTTTTAATGCTATGTTGTTTCCCGCTTTTCATTAAATGTACGTGAAGAGCCCTATCATGTGGGGAGGGGAAGACCTAATCCCTAATCGAGACGCATTAATGTGGATGCGATTTAACCCGTGCAGGCGAGTCAGTGCCGCCTAAAGCGGATAATATTTCGACATAGGAGAGGGAATTCCTAACTCACATAATTAGGGAAGTCGGTTGTTTCTTGTTATTCCAAGAGGCCTGAGAGTTATCTTAAGGGGTGGTTGTTCGGACCTTTCCCCCTTTTATGGGTCGGTTTTAATTCTCGAGGATGAGAATGTTTTGAGAGGTATCTGGTGTAATGTCCCGGACCTCTCCGATCCTTTTCTTTGTAAAAAAATTTGATGTGGTCAAACACGACACGTGTTGTAATAATAATTTTTTTGATAATAATAATTGATAATGGTGGCGTGAAAATATTTGGTGTTAATTAGATAAAATGGTTTTAATTTAATCATTGTAAAATATATGAAATAAAATCGAATATATTTAATAAAATGATGGGAGGCGCATCAAATAAGTTATAAAGGAATAAATTACAACAAATGAGGCTCATGTAATAAATTATAAAGGAATGAAATTCATGGGGTACATGGGTGTGACCTTGTACAGGAGGCGTTGTGCGGTTCTCCACAATTAAAGTTGGAATTGTGTTAATAACATTAAAAGGGAATTATTATATAATAATTTGTTATAATAATAATAACATGAAGAGGCACGTGAATGTGGTTCCCAACCATGCGTGAATATAATGTTATGGGATATATGGAGTAATTATATGAAAACCATGGGCGTCAATAATAATAATAATTATTAATGTTAATGATAGGGACCCGTTGATGAAACTGAAAGAGGATTTATTACTATTGAATTAAATAATAATGATAAAGGTGACAGAAATATGTGTGTGATTAGTAAATTAAATTAAATGGGTTTAATTTTTTGGTTAGTAAATTAAATTATTTGAATTTAATTAAATTGAATGGTTTTAACTTAATAACCATGGTAAACTAATTTAATGGTATTAAATTAGTACATTAATTATGGGTGTTATTATTATTAATTTTATTAAATAATAAAGTTGAAGTGAGAATGGAGTTTGGGGCGTTCCACATGGAGTAAAAGAAATGGGAGGCTCCACTTTTGGTGGTCGGAGAGAATCATGAAAGAAAAAAATATATTGGAGAGAGAAAAAATAATAATAATAAGAGAAATAAATTAAAAGAAAAATAAATGAAAAAGGAGGAATTGGTGTTTAATTCTAGGTCCCATGAAGACTCCAAAACGTGATTGCTTTTGGAGTTATGAAAAAATAATAATTGATTAATATTAATAATAAAATATTGTTATTATTAATATTGTTGATAAAACACTTTTTTCACAATAACATCTTCGTGCGACCTCGGTTTCACGAACCGTCAGTGGCAGTGCGACCCTAATTGCGAGACGAAAATTTTGAGTCCAATATTGGATGTCTTTTTCGGGTTTCCAGATTGGGTACCCGAAATGCTCATGAATTAATAGATTTTAATATTGTTATTATTACGAGATCTTGTATCCAACGTATCTCCCTCATACGGTATCAGATTGACGATCCGTCAGCGACAGCATAACCCTGAAATTATGAAGGTCATTTTAAGACCATTAATGGGATACTTTTATGATTCATGACTTGGGTCAATGAAACACCACATGTTAATAGATTTATCATTATTATTAAAACATGTGGAAACCGCGTGACATGTCGTGTGTTGACCAGTCAAAATGCGTAACGGGTGTACGGTCACACTGTGTATTCATCAATACACGCAGCATACTGTTTTACCTATTCGTTGCCTATATATGTAAGGGTCACGGATTATTTCCAGACCAATCGCTTCTTCTTCGCACGACGACTCTCTTGGACGATCGAGAAGTATTCCTCCTCTAACTTCTTTGTCCGAGCTCTGAATTACGATCCGTCAGCGGCCACAGGATCGTAGCGACGAGACGAAGCTTCTAAGCTCGGACTTGTCACCTTTCCTTCTGACCTTCCTTCTCCAGCTTCCATCCTAGGAGGCGTTTGTCGGGTTTGGCGAAGGCGGAGGACACCGAAGGACGTCGTCGGAAGCGACGTGATCGGGACCTTTTGAGGTAGGGTTTTACCTTCATCTCTCTATTTGGTGCAACAGGTGGGGTGGGATATTTTTCTTTTGTTCCATGGGATGCAGTTGAACATTAAATAAAGATAATAACTGGATAAAGAAGGGTTTGGGGTTTTGTGCTGTTTCTATTGCCTTCCAGTTTCTTTATCTTCTGAATGTGATTTTGGATTGAAAGGCCTTTGGATACTGAAAATCAAGGCCGTTGGTGGCCTTTGAGTGTGCAATTGATATCTGAATTGTTTGTGGTTGGTTTTTTTAAAACATGGAAAATGGATAAGCACGTAAAGACTGGCTGATTAAATGAGAATGAAAACCTTGTGTGATCACCCCGGTTGAACAAAATTGGAATAATGAACATTTTGGTGGTTTGGTTGTTTTGGGGGAAATGTTTTTGTAAACGATGGGGTTGAAATGGGAAGTGGTTGGTTGTGGAAAATTTCTTTATTTATGAAAAGTGTTTTGATTATGAAAAGTGTTTTGAAGTAAAAGGTGTTTTCATATGCGGAAATGTTTTGTGTGAGGAAAGGGTTTTATGTGTGGAACATTGAAATAAATGAATGATGGAATGTTGTATGGTTGTGATAATATTTTGTAAATGAAATGGCATGTGGTTGCTTGCGTTTCACCTAACCTTGGTTGTGGATGGAAGGGATATGTTTGTGAAAGGTTTTGTCTGGATGATAGTTGCCCAGTAGTAATAATTGTTAAACCATTTCATGAAACATGAAAACCTAAATGGGGTTGGGGGGATGATTGTTTGGTTGTTGATGCATGCTTCGTGGTAGCAGTGCTGAGGCACATCCTCAGTTTCTCTTTTTAAGAAACCATAGGTTGGGATGTGTGTTTGGTATATGTATATATATAATTGTATCTTTGTGTTTTGTCGCACCACACCCATGTCGAGCACCTAGTTGCGAACACTCCCATTTTATGGGAGAGGGTGTTCCCCCTTAGTTACTAGCTCCTTCCTGCTCCTTCATCCATAGGCTATGATGGATTGAGGTGACCTTACACCCAAGACTCTTCGGGTAGGTCTCGGAGGCTGTGATGGCTTGAGGCGACCTTTAGACCAAGACTCTTCGGGCAGGCTTACCGTTCCCAAGAACCTTCGGGATGAGGCCCAGGTGTCTGCGGGCGGGTTAGTGGTTGTGGCCCAGGTGTCTGCGGGCGGGTTAGTGGTTGTGGCCAAGGTTTGTGCGGGTGAGATGCGTGGTTGTGAGGCCCAGGTGTGTGCGGGCGGGTTGCGTGGTTTGGCCCAGGTGTGTGCAGGCGGGAAGAGTGTGGTAGCGTCAGGACGTTTGCCGTTAGGAAGAGCATCATATAATTAAGTGGGAAATGGTGCGGGGTACCCAATACTTTTGTTCAATATATATACTAAACTTGTTTGTGTTAGTTGGTGAGTGTGACCAGTGAGGCTGGGTGGATAGTTTTTCCTTGTTAGTTTCTGGTTCTTCTGTTTTCTCACGGGACCTTAGGGTGTCTCCCCACTTGTGCACGAGAGCTTTAGGTTCTCTACTGAGTATACTTGTATGCTCACCCAACGTTATTTAAGGTTTTCAGGAGGACTACCAGGGCCATGCGGGACCCTACTAGACAGGCAGTGGGAGTTGTGCAGTTGCTGTTTTCTTGTTTTCCTTTTGGTACTATACTCACTTGTACTTTTGAGCTTCCTTTTACTTGTACCTGTTTCAGTTTATTTATACATGCATATGGGACTGGTTTGGGTTTCTTTTCAGCACCCTTGTTCTTTTCCCTTTTTGGTGGTTGACTTGTCCTATTTCCTGATCCAAAATAATAAAAAGGGTAATGCCTCCCATATTTGTGAAAACTCATACCCTTGGTGCTAGTCGCCAACCCGGGGCCTACTGGAGGCGGGACTCGGGGGTCATTATCTCCCTTTCACCATTTCCAGCTCAGGAGGGGCATCTTTGGTGGGAGGGGGTCATGAAAAATAAAGTGTTTCAAGTATTTTTATTTAGGTTAATTTTTATATTGTGTGTTATTATATTGGAAATTATTTGGGAATTCATTATCATTTCTCTATCATAGGTTTAAGATTCTATATAATAAAATAACAAACACCAAAATCCTTCCTATGTATTTTTCACAGGGGTTATTACTCGGGGAATGTTTCATTATATCTTAAGGATAATGTTTGAACTAAATAAGATTATACCCTATTTTATGTGAATGTGAGTCATACTCTAAATGAAATGATTTTAAAAACTAATAATATATTAAGGGTTATGGGGGATTTATTAAGGATTTATAAAAATGAAAAAATAATCAAAAAATAAAATCACTTTATAGGGAAAACATATTTGGTCATTTATACCCTTTATAAAATTATTACATCACTTTTGGGTCATTATGAGGTCATAATATGCAAAATATATTTATACGATAATTAATTTTTACCAAATAATTTGATTGTCTTAGAAAATAATGAAAAAATACCAATTGTAGATTAATATAATTATGATTCCAAAAATAATATTCATTTTTTAAATGTATTTATCTAAATATGTGAATATTTAATTTGAAAATAATAATTTATATTCAATGATAAATTCTATGATTTTTTATAATAATTTTTCTCGAACCCTTATAAAAATTGTAGTTTACTCCCTCAAAGTTATATACAACTTTATATTTATTAAAGGATTCAAAATAATATTATTTTATTGAAATAATATTTATTTAAAAAATATATGAATTCAATAAAATAAATGTAATAATTGAAAAGGGATACTAATTAAAAATAACATTCAAATTTTATTGTACAACAATCTAAATAATATATTCAATGTTAATAAAATGAAAATATTGATGATATTATAATTGAAATAAAATATAAATATTCATATTATTATTGTAATGAAAAATATCTTTTTAATACACTAAGAAACTACATTAGGGTAACGTGCGCGACAATGATATTATCAAGGGGTGGTTGGACGTACATGGTTTGGGCCATAATCTTAATGAGATTGACGTTCCCCCATAAATTGTTTCACTCATGCGTTTTTAATTTAATCGTAGTATGGGATTGGTCATGAGAAAATACCAATGAGGATATATCCCTTATATTTTATAAAAACAATGTCTATAGGTTATGATTCTATATGTTTATGAAATCACTTCATTTTTCAATTTCAATTTATATTGTTAAAAGACTATAATTATACTAATTTATACCACTTTAATGGAATTCCATCAATTTTCAAAGATATTTAATAAAATACTATGTAAATAATCTATCTATAAGTCAATAAATGATCATGAAAACATTTATTTTCAACAAACACAATCATCCCAAAAACATTACATTGTTACCTTCAAGTATTTTTTCCCATCTCCATAAAAAACTATAATTTATATTTCAACTACGGGGATAAATAAAAAAAATTCAATATATCAATAAATTTTTTGAACCACCAATAGTTTATTTATTATATGCATCAACACATGAAAGAATAGGGTGTTGTTTTTTTAGGGATTGTGAAAAGGATAAAAGCATACCAAGAAAGTGTCTTAACGTTCACCTCATAATACCTAATATGTTCAGCTTCGTTTTGATTGAGTGAAATAAAATGCCACTCCATTTTTATTTTGTTAATGCTTTGGAAATAATTGTTGATAAATATCCTCTTGAATTCATCCCACTCCACGGATTCTATTTTATCATTACACTTTTTATTCTTGATCATCGTCCACAACATATCTGTTTCTCCTTCCAAGATATAGATAATAAATATATGTTTCTCTTGTTAAATTAAATTAGTGACTAATAATTTCATTTTGATATTGGTGATAAATTTTTAATTTAATATTGGATTCATATATGAACTAAATGTTGGGGGACTCTATCAAATACGATGATAATCAATATATTTAACTCTCATTCGATGTTCCATGTTATTTTAGTTATTATTCATAACGAGAGTCCATAGTCCTAGTATAACCATGATGTTCTAATTCCTCATTTCCATCATGTTATGTTTTTAATTAGGGAATCCATGAAATTTCATTTTGAAAATATCTTTTTCAAAATTCCTGTTATAGCGAAATTTTTTTTTACAAAATGAAATGTTTGGAATTAGAATATATAAATAAAAAATTCATAAAAGGTAGAGCATAAACATAGAATGGATAACTCATAAATTATGGGGAATGAATAACTTATAACACGAAATTTTTAAATATAAATTTTATATTTATATATTACAATAAGGTTCTATAAACCCAACTACATATTAAAATAATTAATTTATTCTTAGATCCTTCATAAGGGTTTCTAAAGAGAATGTGAATTAACTGAAATATATTCCTTGAGCGTGACTCTCTTGGTTCATAGTATGTGATAAATCACCATGCACTAGAATAATGAGAAAGGCATAATAAAAAACAATATTTTGGAATGTGACCTTTAGAAGAATATGTTCCGAATACACATCCACCATCCAGATTCCAAATTGGGATTCAATTAGATGGAAAACCACAAAATATCAAATTTAACAAAAAATATTTGACATGATCAAAAGTATATGTTAACCCATGGGTCTTTCACTATGGTTATCATATTATAGAGTAAAAAAACAGAACCTATATTTGTAGAAAATAGTGTGTCCCATGAAATGAAAATATATTATAAAATATTTTTTTTATTGTTTACAAAATAAATAGGTTGTTGATCTAGAATCTAGTATATTTGGTATGTTAGAGTAAGAAATGAACCATCTTAAAACATGAAATAAATTTCATTATTTAATAATATCAAAGTGATTCTAAATAAAATAGTTTCTAAAAAATATATAAACAATGTATTCATAGAAATACATATGAAAAGAAGCGATCAAGAAATCATAGTAATGGAATTGTCATGACCCGTCCCCCATGACCCATTTCGTAACTACCCTAGGCCCGCCTTCCATAGGCCAGGGGCTGGAGACTAGCACCGAAAGGAATTTTATCTAATACTATAATACATTGCCTTTTTAACTTATAACCTCATATAACCATGGACATAGTAAGATACAAAAACAATCAAACTGTATAACCAAAAGAGTGCTGAATGTAATGGGACCGGGATACAAGCCCAACAGTAAAGGTACAAGTACAAATGAAATACAAAACAAATGATGAAAGAGAGTAGATAGCTAATGGATCATCCTATGTGGTTTCTACATGAAGGGTAGTTACAGATGGCCTCCACAGTACTTCACGTCCACCTGTCTCTTATACGTACTGATATGTCCTATGGTCCACCTCTGGGTACCGTCCAGTCCTTGTACTCTCAGCCTCAGTCAACATGTTCTGTCATCAACATCCAACACAACAAGGTGCAGGCATAGACCATGCATGGTTGAGTATAAAAATACTTAGTAGGGACCCCGAGACCCTCAAGGTCTCACAAATCCTCCAAGGAGAAACAACAAAGTATAAAATCAACAGATAACCATACATAGGTATATGACCATACATATACCTACGTTATGATGTAATCCATCTCAAACATGAGGAAAACACAGAGATACTAACTCGGATCACACCCAGATTTATTGAAAGGGTAGTAACAAGTAACATATTTAGTCACATCATTGAACACCTCAACTTCTAGAGAACCCCTCCTCTATCGAGTATAGTGGGCCTTTTGCGTCACACAGATGCACTTCCCACTAATCATGAAGTGCTGAGATACTCCTTTTATTGAGTACCATGAGTCTGCCACGTCACACAGAGGTGATCCCCAACGTGGGTCTACCACGTCACATAGAGGCAACCCCCATCGTGGCTTGCTGAGATACTCCTCCTATTGAGTATCATGGGTCTACGACATCACTTAAATGTTCACCCCACCATGTACTGCTGATATATCCCTCCTGTCGAGTATTGTGGGTCTGTCGCTTCACACATAGGTCCACCCTACTAGGCATGTCAAGTCACTCTGAGTCTAAAAGGTCAGCAGTCGTAATGTCTTAGCCATCTACTAGGTTCCCACACTATGCTTTCTCATCACTATGAGGGTCCGCTCCATGAGCTTCTGGTCGATACTCCAACTGCCATGAAATCTTAAAGAGAAGTATCTTGATGTTAAACCACATAATATGGGTTTCAATGCAACATAATTCATGTCAATCAGACTCCTGATCAGTGAGTTATTATGCTATTAGTCTCGGAGCCCAGTTGGATTCATGCTCGATCCAACCTATCTGTTCCGCATCTTAATCCAAAACACCGGTGGTGTATAGTCAAAGGGACGGTGTCACTCTATAATTTCTAACACTGCTAACGGTTCTTCAAACGGACGTTCGATGCCACTATTATATCCAATAGAAAGTATATGGGTCATAGTGGGCCCAGGTCTGGTCTGACCCAGCCCGACTCGGCCCTAGCCGACCTGGTTCTGGTCGACCCTGCCCTGGCCGACCTAGTTCGGGTCGACCGGTCCTGACCCGCTGGGTCTCGCCCAGCCCGCGGTGCGGCCTGTCCCGATGGGCGTTCCATTTGGGCACGAGGGGAAATGAGGGTTCATTTGTGGATTGAGCGAGGCCAATGGGTGACTCGACTAGGGTGGCTCAGCCCGGAGGGTGGATTTCGTGAGGTAGCTAAGTCCGAGCGGTCGGGGACCACGGTGCCACTTAACCGGTGTGGCTCAAACGAGGGGTGGATAGGCCGGAGCGGCTTGGTGCTTCTGAGTGGCTCGACCTTAGCATCATGGGGGTATGGAGGGGCTATGCCGGAGCGGCCTAGCCATGGGGCATCTTGGTCGGAGCGGATCGGTGTCGGGGTTCAGCTCCACCCGAGCGGCCCGGCCACTGGACGGCTTGGAGGGACGCAGCGGCACGGATTGATAGCGGGGTTCACCTGTGCACGACGGATCATCCATTTGGCAGTTCAGCCACAGAGAGTTTGAGTGGCCACAGGATGGTAGTTCGGCCGTGGGGCGGTGTTGTTGCACCGTCGTCTTTGTCACGACCGATAGTGTTTCCAGCCACCGTCCACGTGCCTCCTCGGTGCCCAAAATCTCACTCTTCTTGTTATCACCATGGTCTTATTCTTCCTTTATGAATGTTACACCATTATGAAACACGACAGAGGGCTCGGGTCATGTTTTATGGGCTTGCAACATCCGCGTTAGAGTGGTATCAATCAGCTCATCAAGAACATGAACAGTGAATTTCGAATCCTATCCTCCAGAAATGATTTTTCCCAACAAGAAAAAGTAATCATCTGCATTTTTTTTAAAAAAATAACATCAAAATATAATCATACAAAAATTAAACCCCTACCTTGATTTTTGTGTGGATAGAGATTGAGAGGGAGGAGACAATGTTGTTTGGTAGGGAATGGTGATCATCGATTGAAGACATCCCATGATGGAGGATGTCTCGAGGATGAAAGTCGATGTTGTGTGTCATCATTTATCATTGGAGATCATTCCCCCAATTATCTAGAGCTCTCCCTAATGCAAAACCTTTTCCCCAATTCCACCAAAATGAAAATATAGCCAACTTCTTAATTAATGTTTTCAAATTAAATTATGTTGGAACAATTTTAAAATGGTTTAATTAATTAATTGATGGGTGGAAAAATATATTATGGGGAGTGTTGGCATAATTATCTGGGGAGCCCAAGAGTGTTCTGACAATTTTATAGGGATTCCAAGAGGATTACATCATTGGGTGGTCCCCACCACCATAATCTATCAGTGGTGGTTAGGATCGGTGGTCGCCACCTCCATAACCTATCATGGGAGGTTTTAGTTCAGGTGGTCCCCACCTGTGAAATATCCAAATGGTTGGGTACAACAAAAAAATTTATGATTAGTTTATTGTATTATTTCCAAAAAAAATTATCTTTTACCCTCGATCAACTGTCATCGAGTATAAAGTCTTCATAAGAGAAAATCGGAACTACGAGTTCAACGGTGCACTCAAATCTCAATTCTGAGAACTAGTTCAGAAGTTAGAAAAACTCGTTAGCACTTTTACTGAATGTATGTGAAAAAATGTTTTGAAATTCATTCTGGTAACTCTGGGCCTCAAAATCACGTGCCTTCAAATTATGCAGACTCATATAATTTACATTTATTTTAAAAAAAGTTACCTGGAAATTCAGAGTCATTATATTCTCCCCATGTCAGGGAATTATTTCCCTATAATACACAACTCACAAATAGGTAAAAAAGTGGGGGTACTGAGCATGCATCTGAGCCTCCCGCTCCAATTTTCTCTCATAGAGGTTCACGTGATACCAGCAAACACGCAACAGAGGTATCAACCATCCATTAAGGACCCACTCCTGTACATCCTCAATATCTTCTGGATCCTTTATAAATGTATCCCCATCATCAACGTCCAGCTCACCATGGTCGACGATGTGAGAATGGTCATGCACATATCTATACACATCGGATACATGGAAGACGTAATGGACCCGATGCAACTGAGGTGGAAGAGCTAAGCGGAATGCCACCTTGCCAACTATTCTGAGGACTTGAAAAGGTATGATGAACCTCAGAGACAACATTCCACCTCGTCCAAATCTCTATAAACCTCATCGGGTTAACACCCTTAGAAATACGTTATCGCCATCCTCGAACTAAAGAGGACTCCGTCTCCTGTTGGCATATTACTTAAGCCTACACTATGCAGTCCTCATATCTTCCTAGATGATCTGCACCATCTATGTGGTAGCCCGTACCATCTCTTGTTCAACTAGTGCTGACTCCCCTAGGTCAGTCCATCACAAAGGTGATCTGCAAGGTCACCAATACAATGCCTCAAAAGGTTCCATCATAATGGTGGAGTGATAGCTATTGTTGTATGCAAACTCCACCAAAGCCAAGTGATACTCCCTACTGTGACCGAAGTCGAGGACACAAGAACACATTATGCCCCCAAGGGTCTGAATGTTCCACTCAGTCTGGACATCCGTCTGAGGAAGGAAGGCAGTTCTCAAACAAAGTTGTATCTCGTAAGCCTCCTACAACCCCTTCTGTAGCCAGTATGTAAAACACACATCAAAATCAGAGAAAATTGTCGAGTGTAATCCATGTAGACGTACAATATAAGGAACATAGATGCATCCCAATCTATCTACTGAACCCTGCTCTCTGATCGTTAGGATGTGGGCTGACTTGGTGAGTTGATCAAAGATCACCTAGTTCGAGTCACGACCTTTTGATGTAAATGAATGTCCTATCATGAATTCCATCGATATTCCATCACACTTTCACTCCAGGACCTCCAAAGTATGAACCAAGCATGCTGGTACCTTATGCTCCACCATAACTTTCTGATCAGTGTGGCACCAAGAAACAAACTCTGCTACTATTTTCTTCATTCCCATCCACTGATGTTGTCATCGGAGAACCAAGTACATCTTTTCCACTCTAGGATGTACCGCTTGAGGGGATTTGTGGAACTCCCTAATCCCTTCCTCTTGAAGTGACTCTGAACCCAATGGACATATTTATAAGAGGATGATATTCTCCCCACCATTAGAAAATCTATCAGGTGTCTGTCTTGTGGATATTTGAGTATGTCGAGCCTTGAAGGCAGTGTCCCCATGTTGCGCCTCCCATACTCACTGATGAATTTGGGTAGTGACTCTAAGATATGGAAGAAAAGATGCTTTATCTCGTTCAACAAATGATATCTGCAAAGCGGCCAACTGCTCCATCGACTAGCCTAGTAGTTGTATACCAGATCTCTTACAGAGTACATCTACAACAATGTTCCCCTTCCCAGGAGTATATACTATCTCGAATTTATAGTCGTTGAGGAACTCAAGGCAACTTCATTGTCTCATGTTCTGGTCCATCCGAGAGAATATATACCTGAGTCTCTTGTGATTAGAAGAAACTGTAAATAAATCAGCCATCAGATAGTGTCGCCACATCTTCAAGGCGAATTCCACTACTGCTGACTCCAAATCATGGGTAGCGTAGTTTTGCTCATGTTGTCTTAGCAGTCAAAAACCATATTCGATCACTGCCCACTCCTGCATTAGGACACATCTAATTGTGGTCCTTGATGTTTCGTAGTAAACTACGTACCCTACACCCTTCTCTAGAAGCCACAATATGGGGGCACTTGTCAGCCTCTACCTCATCTTTTGAAAACTACAAGGGAATTTTTCTAACCAATCTAAAGGTTCCCCCTTCTTGGTCAATTCTAATTGTTGTATTTAAACTCTAGAGGTTTCTTGCACAACCCTCTGGTAATATCTAGAAAAACCATGGAAAATTTGTACCACCATCACACTACTATGTGTATCTCTAGCATGCACAACCTCAATCTTCGCTGGATCCTCTTCAACTCCAGCCTCTGATATGACATGCCCTAGTTGGTGAACCTCTAAGATCCAAAACTCTCACTTTGAGAGCTTACAATAAATCCGGTGCTCTTGGAGTCTTTACAGTACTAACTGAAAAAGATAGGAATGCTTCTCCTCAGTATCTGAGTATATTAGAATTTCATCAATGAATACTACTACAAAGCGGTGAAGGCATGGATGAATGATCCAGTTCATGAGTTCCATTTTAACTGTTGGAGCATTGGTCACACCCAATAGCATAACCAAGAAATTTTAATGGACATACAGACATATGACAGTCGTCTTCTTCACATACTCATCTCACACTCTGAGCTGGTGATAGCTTTTTCTAAGGTCTATTTAGAGAACCATCGTTCTCCCTATAGCTGTTCAAAGAAGTTGTCAATCCTCGCGAGTGGGTATGTATGCTTTGTGGTCACCTAGTTCAGGTTCCGATAGTCAACACAAAGCCTCAAGTTAAAATCCACCTTCATGACAAACAAAATATGGGCTGCCGAAGGAGAAAAACTAGGCTGAATGAATCCCTTCCCCTAAAAGTCCTCCAACTTTACTTGTAGCTCATGATGCTAGGTGGGAGCCATCTGATATGCTAGTGTAGATATCGGTTTCATCCTGGGGTAAAATTTAATGTAAATGTCCTCCACTTTATGGGGAGGATGACCTAGAATATCATCTGGGAAAACATCTGCATACTGGTCCACCACTATAGGATAGCTCAAACACTCGACATCACAGCTCTATGGGAAAGGCTATCCAACTGACGAGTGATTAGATGCACTCTCCTCCGAGAAAGTCCATCCTGCACTGCAAAGGCTCCCTTCTCATCGGTGAAGGTAAACCTAGTCCCATTTGTGCAGACACACCGCACTTTGCACCTAATACAGTCTATCTTAGCATGGATATAGATAACTTATCCATCACCGAGATGACATCGTAAGGACAAGAAGATGTTACTAGGAAATCCCAGCTGAATATCTCACCTTCTAGTGTTATATCACACTGTAGGAACCAGTGCATAATTGTCGAATCTTCACTGTATGAGTGTCCAGTAGTAAGGTTTGATCCACTGACTCCGTCAGAATCTCCAAGCTTTGAACTAGTGCAGTGGAAATAAAAAAATTATTGGAACCTATTTATATAAGCACTAAAAATATTGGGGATTAAACACATATCATACCTCAAATCATGACTATAGATCTGTGATCATCGGCCTCAGCTTCCTAGATCTAAGTTCACCCATGTCCACCTGCTCCCTGCGGTTGGGGTGGACCTCTTGGTGGTTGTGGCGGTAACATCTCGAATCGTTATCCACTGCCAGTTGCATGACCAGCTAATCATCCTCGTCTGCATACTCCCTACAGACCACCTCGATTGAAACACTTTATCTACCTGGGAAGTACCTTGACTTTCTAGTGATCATACGTAAGATGGTACAAACTATCATGAGCCATGTGACCCAGCCCGCTGCATGAGTAACATCGCATGATCCTTGCCTGACTGGTTCTACCTCAGGTGCCCCTCACTAATCATCCAGAGTCACGCGGTTTTCCACATGTAGGTCTAGTCCCCTTGGACCTCGATGTTGGTTATCTTCTTCCAGTTGTAGAAGACTCCGATATGTGATTACTTGTGGTGGGTGTCGCTACTGGTGACTACTCAGTAAGGAAACTCTCCACTAAGAGGGTTCCCTCTAATAACACCGCCTGCGTTGGGATGCTGAATGAGATCATTGAAGCCACGATCTCCTGCCTAAGCCTCTGTTCAATGGTCTAGGCCCTAAATAATCAGTCCCATACCATATTTTTGGACAGGCATGAGAGGTCAGTGAAGCTCGCTGAGTACTAAGCAACATCAGTGTATCCATACTACAGATGAAGAATCCCTTGTATGTGCAATGCGTGTAGAGTCACAGGGACTAACTATTCCCTAAATAGGCTCTCCAAGTCTGCCCAAATAAGCATAACCTCTTCATGTACATGGAGCATCAAGCTCCACCATCTGATCATTGTTTCCTATAGAAGGCTAGTAGCAAGGATCGCCCAAAGATCGGCTGGTTTCCCTACAAGTCATAAGACTATCACCATAGCCTCTAGCCAATCGTAAACCACCTTTGGATCCATCACTCCCTTAAATATAGGTGGCCTCTGGTTCTGGAACTCGTACAATGCACTCAAGCAGTGTACACTCATTACTGCTGGGGCTAGTGGCATCAGTGGCCCAAAGGGTAATGGTACCTGTTGACGCCGAAAAAAGTCCGTAAATCTCAGAGGAAGTTTCGGAATGACGAAGCGAAGTCATATTCGGAATCAGAGGCCCGATCCGGAGGCCCGGGATGTGGTGCGCAAAATAAAGGAGGATCCACATGAAAAATTGTTCTGCGCACATAGAATCACCGGGTTTCGCCGAAATGAGCTGTTGAGGCGCGCAATCTTTGCGCGCCCCGGTTCTGCACGGCGAGCTTTTGTGCGTCGACTGCGCCCGCACGCGAAGAATATCACGCGCCGCCTGGATTCCGTGCCGGAGGTCGCCTATAAATAGAAGGTGACCCCGATTAGTTTGGGGGTTGAGGAATCTGAAGCGACTCTCGTGCGAGCAATTCGTCTCCCCCTGCGCGCAAGATGACTTCCAGGTAAAACCCTCATTTCGCGCCACCTTGCCACGAAGTTCGCCTTTGTGCGCAACTCCACCGGCTTCAGTGAATTTTCCCCTTCCCCGGTATTCCTGCCTTGTGTGCAATGCATTTCTTGTGCGCGCAATACCCTGCCTCGCGTGAAATACCCTGTGCGTAGTTCCCTCTCCGCGCACAATTACTTTGATCCAATTGTGCGTTGTCCTGGTCTTTTGCGAGAAAACCTTCCCTTTTGCGTGCAAAGCCCAGGACCCCTCACCTTGACGCCCCTTGGTTGCCCCCTGCACCAGCACCTGATGTCTCCCCTGCTGGGCATGCGCGCCATGCGTTGTTTTTTCGTTTGGCCTTCTAGGCTCATGCAAAGTAACCTCAAGGTCTCTTGGGCCGTGTTTCCCATTGCGTTGCTTTGCGTTATTCTTCTCCGCATAGGCATCCTAACGGCTATTGCTTCTTCGTATATCCACGCTTACGTGGACCCCCCGGTGGTTCGCCCTGCGACCCCCCTTCATAATGGCCTTGCCAATGCCTTCCCTTCCACAAGGGTCATAGGGCGTTGGGCATGTAAGCCCTAGGGGTGTGGAGTGAACCCACCTCGTACAAGTTACAGGACGTTAAACTGCTAAGCACCTCGTCCTTAACACAAGATGTTAAACTGTGGTTCGACCCCGTGCTTCGCATGTAGGGTCCCCCCAGCTCGGACATTCATTACGCCCACTCGTCTCCACGGGAATGGACTCTTCCTCACATGGAATGAGATCCTCCTTATCGGAGCGGCGTTTGTCCGCGGGGGAAGGGCTACCTCAGAGCGTAAGCCCCTAGACTTTCTTGCGGATGATAGCACCTGTGCATCTCCGTACTTCCCCCCTGCCAAGGCCAGTGGAGTCCTTTACCACTGCACTTTGTCGCACCACGGGCCTCCACCCTGGAGTAAGCCCCGGAACCAAGGGCCGTTAACCACTCGTAAGCCCCTGTTTCCTCTTTGGGCCACTCAACGCGTAAGCCCCATTCCGCTTCTCACAGACGCACACTTCGTGACGTGATCGTCTGGTCCCTGCTACCTCTTGTTTCTTACACCGAGTATGACTCACGTGGGCTTATAGTGTTCATCGACCATGACATCCTCTCATGGGTCGCCCCAGAGTGTAAGCCCCATCCCAGCGAACTACGTGGACTTTGATCTATGTTAACGCACAGTACGTAGGAAGCCTCCACGAAGTTCAACCCCACCACCCTGTCGTCTCGACCTCTCTATGTCGGTTCCCTGACCACCTTGGGCTGCCTCAAAGTGTAATCCCCAAGCCCCTCGTCCCGCATGACGTTAAAATGTATTTCGTCCCGCATGACTTTAAACATTATTGTGTCCCGCATGATGTTAAACTGTATTTCGTCCAGCATGACGTTAAACTATATTCCGTCCCGCATGACGTTAAACTGTATCGCGTCCCGCATGACGTTAAACTGTATTCTGTACCGCAAGACGTTAAACTGTATCCCCCCTTTTGGGCTGTCTTAGAACATAAGACCCATATCTCACTCCACCATCCATCCTGATCCTTACCTGGGCCGCCACATCCCGGTGAGATCATGCCACCCTATCCCACTCCATGATATATGGGAAGCCGCCCATGTTCTGGCTCTAAAATCGGTGTTCCCCCTAGGGATCCTTCAACCTGATCCATCTCCGCAAGACGTTGAACATGCGAAATACCCCGTGTTAAACATGGGAAGCTGAGGAAAACCTCAGATGGTACACATTCCTCGCGTTCGATGCGGGATGCCTCGGGCTTCCGCACCCTCAAGAAGCCCAATGATGAGGGACCGAAGATAGACATGCCAACGACGCCCCAATGTGACCATTCTCCTCACCGAAGGTTGCTACCCGAAAAGACCCCTTGGAGAGTCTTGACAGAAGCAGCATAATTAACTGGCATCCATGTAGATATCGCACCGGAAATGAGCTTCACGAACCCGTCTTAAATCTATGAGGGAGACCTGGACTAGGTAATGAGCTCCGAGGAGGAATCCACGGAAGGAAGAACCGACATCCCATCATCCCGGTTTCAATCATGGAGCAGACATACCTGAACAAGGAACGAATACCTCCTGCCTTTGGAATGCGGGAATGCAGGGCAACAAGCAGCGCGTCCTCCTCCACGGACGGGTGCGCGCACCCCGGCGAAAGCATCGGAAACAGAATCGCTGGTTCCTCTACTGGTGCCACTACTATAAAAGGGCCATGCACCAAGGCTACTTCGCTCAGTGGGCTATCCGTGCGTATAAATTTCGAAACCCTAGCTGGATGTCAGCGTGGAGGAATATTGAAAAGAAACATGTGTGCCACAGTTAATAATTTATATCCGGTGAGCATAATCAAGAGATAACAAAAAAATTTCTTGGAAACACACACACAATCACTGTTTTCGTGCATTGAGTATGAAATTAGAAGTCATGGTCCAAGTGTAGGGATACATCGGAAGCCGCACAAAAACTGGACTCCCTAATAAAATAACCACACTCACTACACTTAATTATATTGATGTTAAAAAGAAATATTATAATCTTTTGTTCTATAGTAGAACTGACTCCTCTGATACAAATTTTTCATGACCCATCCCCTGGGTCATGTTTTGTGACTACCCCATGCACGACTTCCATAGGCCAGGGGCTGGAAACTACCACTGAAAGGTGTTTTCCCTAAAACTAGTAAGTAATTGCCTTTATAACTTGAAACCTCACATAATCCAGAACAAAGTAAGATATTAACACAAGAAAACTGTATAACCAAAATAGTGCTAAATGTAAATTGGCCAGAATACAAGAGCAACAATAATGGTGCAAGTACAACTGAAATAAAAAACACCTGAAGAAAGAGAATAGAGAGCTACTAAATCATCCTCCGAGGTTCCTACTTGAAGGGTAGGTGTAGATCGCCTCCACATCACTCCACGTCAACCCGTATCCTCTATGCCCTGACACGCCATACATTCCACCTCCAGGTATGGTCCTGTCCGGGTACTCCCAGCCTCAGTCAATGCGATCTGTTGTCTGCATCCAACACAACATAGCGCATGCATGGCTTATGTAGGGGTTAGTATAACGATACTCAGTAGGATCCCTGAGACATTCAAGGTCCCAAAAATCCACCAATGTTAAACCACAATGTATGAAATCAATAGATAACCCTACGTAGGTATATACCCATACATAAAACTATGTTATCAAGTAATCCATCTATAACATTAGGAAAACATATAGATATTGACTCAGCTCAAACAAAGATTTATTTTAGGGGTAGTAACAAGTAACATCTCCAGTCACATCCTTGAAAACCTCGACTTCTAGAGAACCCCTCTACTATCGAGTATAGTGGACCTGCAATGTCACATAGAGGTTATTCCCTCTAATCTTAGGCAGCTGAGGTACTCCTCCTGTCGAGTACCATGGGTCTGTCGTTTCACACAATGGTGCTCCCCCTCAGGACATGATGAGATAATCCTCATGTCATTTACCATGGGTGTGTTGCATCACACAGAGGCACTCTTCACTAGGCACGTCATGTCACTCTGAGTCGAAAAGGCCATCAGTTGTCATGCCTTAGCTAGCTATTGGTTCCCACACTATGCTCGCTCGTCTCTAGGAGGATCCTCTCCACTATCTCTTGTTTGATACTCAAACTTCTATGAAATCCCACAAGTATGTATGTAAATGGTCTACCTTGTCATAAGGATCTCAACGCAACAGACGAAGTGCCAATCAGACGCCCGGTCTATATGTTATTAGCCCTTTAGTCCCTAGGGCCCTATTGGATTCATGATCAATCAAACCTTTTCATTACCCATATTAATCCAATACTCTTGTGTCTTATATACAAAGGGACTGTCTCACTCCAAGATTTCTCGAACCACTGACGGTTCCTCAAACAGATGACTGGGGCCATTGTTATGGCCAAAAGAAGGTATATGGTTCGTAGTGGGCCTTGGTCCGGTCCGACCCGAATGGACTTACCCAGCCGTGGTCGACCCAGTTGGATCGACCTGGGCTGACCCGGCCTGACCTTGCCCTGGCTGACCCGGTTCGGGTCGAACCGACCCATGTTGAGCGGTCCGGTAGGAATCGAGGTGCCACAGTTATTTGGCAGCAGATGGCGCGAGGCCACCGGGTGACTCGACCAGGGCAGCTCAGCTAGGAGGGTGGAGGCCGCGAGGCGGCTCAGCCGGAGTAGCTTGGGACCGCAGGGTGGGTCGACCTGTGTGGCTCGGTTGCGGGGGCGGTTTGGTTAGGGAGGCTCTCTTCAACAGGGTAGCTCGGCCGGAGCTGCATGGCCGCATGGCGACTCAGTGTTGTGGGGCGGCTTGGATGGAGTGGCGTGGAAAAGCACTACGGGGCGGCTCGAAGGGACATGGTTACATGGATCAGCCGTAGGGTTGGGCTACAGACAGCGGCTCAGTCGCGGGGTGGTTCGGCCGCAAAGTGGTGGTCTTGACCGTAGGGTGGCGGTTCGACCGCGGGGCGTTGCAGTTGCACCGTCACCTTTACTGCACCCGGTGGTGTAGCCGGCCACCATTCTCCTACATCCTTAGTTCCCAAAATCCTGATATGGATGTCGTAATAATGTTCTCCTTCTTCCTTCGTGAAGGGTACACCATTCAAGAAGAACTGCGGAGGGGTCTGGCCATGTTTTTTTGGCCCTCTCCCATCACATTTGAGTGGTAGAAAGTGGCACATCAAGAACATGAATAGTGAACTTCAAATCCAATCCTCTCGTAATGATTATTCCCAACCTGTAAAAAACTCATCTACATTATTTGTTTTAAAAATGAACATGGGAATATAACCATAATCAAATTAAACCCCAACATTGGATTTTTCATTGATGGAGATTGCGAGAGGGGAGACAACGTCATTGGGGAGGGAAAGATGATCGTCGATTGATGACATCCCAAGCTGGAGGATGTCCCGAGGAAGAAATTCGATGTCATGCATTGAAGTTCTTCGTTGGACTGCTCTCCTCCAATTCTTCAAATCTCTCCCATTTTCCAACCCTTTTCCCCAATTCCACCAAAATGAAAATATAGCCAACTTCTTAATTTAAGTTTTCAAATTAAATTATATTTTCACAATTTCAATATGGTGTAATTAATTAATTGATTTGTGGAAAAATAAATTCTAGGGGAGGGGGTTGGCATAATTAAATGGGGAGCTCATGATTTTTCTCCCCATTTAATTAGGAGTTCAAGAGGTTTCAATCTTCGGGTGGTCCCCCCCCCACCATAAACTCTCATGGGAGGTTAGGCTTAGTGGTCCCCACATCTATAACCTTTAATGGGAGGTTTTAGTTCAGGTGGTCCCCACCTGTGAAATATCCACATGGGTTGTTACAAAAAATAAAACAAAATGTGTGATTACTTTATTTTATTATTTCTATAAAAAATCCCAAAAAATTTAACTTTCAGCCTATACCAACTTTCGTCAAGGAGAATGTATTCAAAAAAGAATACTGGTGTTGTGTTTTTAATGGGGCCCTCAGATTTCAATCTAAAAACTGGTTAAAAATATCAAAAAACCCACTCGCACCTTTACTGAACGTACACGAACAAAAGTTCAGAAATTTATTCCGGGCACTTTGGGCCTTATAAGCACATGCCTTAAATTTTTGGGGACTCATAAAAATCCCATTTATTTAAAAAAATTACATGGAAAATCCATGTATTTATTGGAATAATCATGATTAATTATCATAACATGTGATGCATAACATGATATCCTAAATAGCCTGATCGAAAAAAAAATTGTTGAATTGAGAAATAATAAAATGAGACAAAAAAATTTACATGATGATTTCATAAGATTCTATAATCATTGTTATTCTGAAACATAATAAATATCACATCATTAGCATAATTCAAGGTAGTAATCCTTTTTATGAAAACATAAGTGGCAAGGATTACCACCCACAAAATATAGTTGGAAAGGCTCACAAAAAATGGACCATTATTTTTTATAAGAGGTAATAATTAGTGAATGAATTGGATGGATTCATAATTCTTATCCCACCCATAACATGAATTATTATCTTACTTATATGTTCCACATGACAAAAATTAATCCATACATACGCTATAAAGATAGAAAAACCTTATGTGATGGAACTGGGTCTCAGAATTTTGCCACAATGAATATTTGATATCAATATCATATAGATTACCCTGAGAATAAGGAAATAAATTTCATTGTACATGAATATATTAATTGGGTATTTGTTTGGAATATTAAATCTAATTGTAGAAAAATATTTTAGATGGTTCGTATAAGTAATAAAAAATGATCCATATTGTGATTCTTTTCAAGAAAAGTATTGAAACTTTTAGGGAAAAGGGAGCATAACATTTTATTTAAAATTATAAATGAACCTATTAAGTAATTTTAAAATTAACATAAACAAATAAATATATACATAGTTTAATAATAATTTAGGGTGGTGTTATAGGATGCTAAATAAGAATTTGAAAATCCCATTAAATCCGGTTTCTTAAAAAATTGGTTTTTCAAAAGAACATAAATAATCTATAAAAATATATATAAGAGGGATATTTTAATACATATACATATTGAAGGGATGTTTTTAAAATATAAAACAATAAAATACTATTAAGTTTGAATATATGTATTAAATGAAATAGAAATTATTCATTGTATGTTACAAGGGGATATGAAATATTTCTTATATTTACGTCTGAATGTGTTTTCACTTTTTATTAACATAAAATATAATTAAATTATTATTATTATAAAACATAATAATAACCTTATTAATCTATCATTATATTCAATGGGTCAGTTTATTTTCCAATGTTATATATATATTAATTAATTCCCACATATTCTGGTTACTCAAAGATAATTGATTGATCATTTCTTTAATATATTTTCAAATTGAAAATGTTAGAGTATATTATTAACCAATATTAATAAACACCAAAATATAAATAATATATTAGTAATGATATTTATACATCTGAGATATTATTATATTTATCCATTATTGTTGGTGATGGAAGTTAAAATGTTTCACTACATGGAGGTGGTATTCTATGAGTACACATAGTTATCAATTTTATGTTCTATAAATCAAAAGGGATGTAGAAATTCAGAAAATTTAATCATATCATAATCAAAATGATATGTGAAAGTAGTTAAAATTAATTACCATGATTTAGGTAAAAACTAGGTTTTTTTACATTACTTGCATTTGTCTCAAATTAATTTTCCAGACAAATTGAATTTTTATTTATTAAAAATTATTTAAAATATAGTATAAGTATATCTATTTTGTATATTAAATATATTTTAATAACATTATTAAAATATCAATAATGCGGGTAAATATAATGATTCAAGTTATCTTGGTAAAAAAAATTTAAAAATGAGTAATAAAATGACTAAAAAATGACAAGATAAAAATGGGTTTATTTTTTGATGTTGCGGTTCATATAGACCACATAATAACAACACACATTAAAAACTATTTTTGTTCCATATTGTGTAATATAGACATCCCAATAGTGATTTCTATTAGGTATTTACAAGAAAGTCACTCCTCTTTAATTATAAATTGGAGCTGACTACCCTAACTT
Source organism: Viscum album (assembly GCA_963277665.1). NCBI lineage: Eukaryota > Viridiplantae > Streptophyta > Magnoliopsida > Santalales > Viscaceae > Viscum > Viscum album. Next base: position 556,376,205 of record OY728160.1, on the reverse strand, counting down.
ATTCACACCTATCAAGACCATTGGATTGAAAGAAACCTAAAATTAATCAATTAATAACTCTAATTTTTTTAGAATTTATTCCATTATCTTTGAATAAATTCAAAATTTGTTATATTTTATATTAATATAATGGAGGATCCTGGAAGACGAGGTAAAATTTATTAGTGATTTTTTTAATTTAATCCTTTACCACGTTAAATTACAATTTTATTTGGAATATAAAAAAATTCTATATATCCCATATGTGAAGATTTTTTTTAAATAATATTAACGTCCAAAAAATATCTCATCATCCATCAAATGGGTTACAAAATCATCATTCGGGGTGTTGGTAAACTTCTACATCATGGCTCGATATTACACATTTTTCCATTACCATCTCCCATAGTTGGTATTAATGTTGTATTTGTTAATCACATATGATATTTATGATATTTATGATGTTATTATGATTATGGAATTTTTATATCACACACATCTTGAAGCTTTCTATTTTGTGGGATTATAATACCAATGCTAGTTTTTTGTGGAGGACTACCGCCGAACAGAGCAATAAGGTATGTTAGTACTATACTACGAATGCATTAAAGAATAGTTTAATAAATACATTTTATATATATATGAAATAAATATTCTTCTAAAATGAATATATATATAAATAATTTAATTTTATATCATTAAAATCAATAATAAAAATAAAATGATGTTCATGTTTATGTACGACCTACCACCTCCACGAACCGTGGAATTTATTTTCTATCTGATATATTTTGGATAAGTATAAATACACATATAAATTTTTTTTTTGAAATTTATATAATTTTCTACATCATAAAAAGTATTTAAACATTTTAAATATTCGAGGAAAAAATATAACAAACGAAATCATATAATAAATAATTATGTAATTACCAGAAACCTAACGGTTGGATAGAATTATTAAAAAATAGATTACAAATATCTTTTAAAAATAATATGTGATTTGATAAATATAATTATGGATATATAATAGATCTAAAATAAAATTATATATATTTTACATGATGTTTGGGAGGGTACGACGGTTTCCAATATTTAATATATGGTATTTTTGTCACTTTTTTTACTTCTTTGGGGCACATTTTATATTAAAAATATATTTTATTTATGTAATATATATAAATATATATTCCCCATGAATTTATATTATTATTATTATCTTTAAAACTATCATTATTTAGAAATCCATTTTGAGACCACTTTTTTAGGAGGATTATATTTCATAAGATAACAAATCAATAAGGGATTTTTTTCTCAATTTTCCTTATTTGTGACATAAGTTATATTATGCACCTATAATATTATATAATGTTTATATACTATCAATTTGACATATAATTTCAATAATATTTACCACTTAATGATATTTTATATTTTATTTTATGATATTCTATCATGATTGATACATTTCAATGTTAGAAAAGTAGTAATAGTTTAATGTTACAATCTCATTTTCTATCGGGATTGTTTATGATGAAGTTTCAGTTCTGAAATATAATGAAACATTTTAAATGAAACTCATTAAATTTGTTTTAATCTATTTATGTGAGTGCGCTAAAATAATTTCTAATAATTATTCATTATTTTTTAACACTATATTTTAATATAATGTTTTTATTAAAAACAATCTTTTCTATAGGAAATATTTTTCTTCCAAAACCCCGTTTTTGAAAAATTACAAAATAAATTCATGATAAATGTATTTTAAAATTAGAAAGGATACCTAAATGAGTATATTTTTTAATTATTTATAAAGACACAATTATATTTTTTCAAATATAATATTAAATAAAAATTATTTTTAAAAAGTTTAACATTTAATATATATATATTTTCAAAGGAAAAATATATTTCACCTGAAATATACTGAGTAATACTTAAAAATTATTTTACATCGACGATTAAATACATTGATGTTACATATTATTTACTATTTATGTGAAACAATGATATTATTCTTATTCATTCTTTGAATAATTCATTATGAAAATATTATGATTTAACATGTTTGTCTTCTATGGGATATACATTTATAGAATTTTTATGAATCCAAATTTTTTTCATAATTAATGATATGATAAAAGTTTGAAATTATAATGAATCATGTATGAATTCCATATGTCATTATATGATTTTTTAATCCTTTTTAATTTCATGGGTTATGATATGTTAAATTTTTTAGGATATTATGACAAAAATATATATGATTTACTTTATTTGATTGGTGGGGCATATATCTCCATAAAAATCATTCATAGTTAATTTTATATGAGAACTGATGCTAAAAAGTGTTTATCCAAAGACCAAAAAATAAGGGTACATGAAATGTTATTTCATGCTTGAAAATGATGGTATATGGTGGTGTGACCATGTTTGAAAAAGTGGATACACATGTTGTTAGACCAACCACGAAAATTATTGTACATGGTTAATTATCCCTGGACCAAAAAGGACGGTAAATGGGTGGATTGTCCATGCCTAAAAAGGAAGTTACTTATGTGGTTATACATATATCATAGAGGAGTATTTATGAGTTGTCAAAACAATCCATAAAAATAGTGTAGAGGTGTTCCACACATGCCCAAAGTAGGTACATGAGAAGTTATCCAAAGTCTAACATGTTATGAATGCCTTGGGGGTATAATTTATATAAAACTCTATATTAAATTGTGTATTACCAAAAGACAATTTCTTATGAAAATTTTATGCTCACATGGATTATGTTATTTGATTCCTTTATTATACATGTTTTATAAAGTAGAAATCATTATTTTATGAATAATGTTTCTGATAAACGATAGGTTGGATATGAACATAACATATTATGATCATTATAATTAAATATTATTATTAAATTATTCTTTTATATAATAATATATTTATATCTTTTACATTTACCCTTACCAAGAATCTGATCTCACCCTTTATCTATTTTTTTCCCCATGTTATAGTGAATTTTATATTGTAGGTTAGGTATATAAATATTACTAAATGCGATGATCATTGTGGGAAATATTAAATATTTTTCATTGGATTTGAATATTTTGGTCCATGATTCCAAATTCATTAAAGTATTATGGTACATAGGGGTGTTTACGATAATTTAATGAATATTCATGTCAAAAAATATAATAACCATGTATAATAATTTTGTGTTTCTATATATTATGATGTTAATTTTTATCCTTCCAGTATAACTATATTGGTTGGGATATACCTTGGACAGATTATTTTGGCATCCTATGTGTTCCCTTAGATTCTATAAATAATTCATCCCCTTAGACAATGGGTTGGACCACATAATTATCAAGAAAAAAATTTATCCAATTTGGAAAAAAGTTTCTCCTTTACAACTAGTCATGAAAGACAATGATCCTAAAACAACCAATGCGGTTGTGGAAGAAGGATAAAACTATTGAGGATTCATCCCCATAATGCATGTTCATGTTTTGTGAGTTTCCAAGACTATAATTGACTCTGACTGAGTATTCCCGCCCTATTAAGGTAACACCTCAATTATTTAAAATAAACACTCCTTTTTTATAACATATATGACACGCAATACTAAATTTCAATAAAAAATAATAATTATTTATATATGAAAGTGATAACTAAGATGTTGAAATAGAGGGGATAAATCCTAATAACAACATTATGACACTGTCTTTCAAAATAAAACATATTGTTTTTTCTTAATGAATTTGAATTTAATTGTTTTCTAATTTTATTTTAGGATTAAAAAAATATAATGAATAATATTATTTATTTGTTTGATTAAAAATTATTATAGAAAATTTCTATAATTTTAAAGAAAACTTATTTGATAAATTTGGCAAATTTTTTGTAATCAGACACAAAAATTATTTTTTAATGAATTTTTATTATTTTTTTGAAAATATTAATATTTAATGAATATTGAAAAAAGAAAATTTTTATTAAAATCTACCATTTTATGTCAAAAATTTATGAATATAAATTTTTTATCACAATATTTTCAAATTAAATCCACTTCATTAAAATTATCAATAAAATAATAAAATTAATTAGAATAATTATTGTGAATTATTTTCTTATGAAAAATTTCTTCACATAAGAATTTTTTTTTATAGAAAACCACTTATATTCTTGTTTTCGAGGTTTAATTTGGAATTTATTTCATTAACTTCATTGAATTGAATATAATAAAATCGATTCCATATTTTGAATTTGAAAAAATCATGTTAGTGAATAAGGTTAATATAATTTTTGGCCACAATTTTTTATAATCGTGGTAAATAATAGTAACACATTTGTGTGAAATCTGGAAAATAAAATTTAAAATAACGTTGCAAGGATTTTTGAATCTATAAATCACCTTCCTTTTACTAATTGTATGATTTATTTCTATTATCTTCATCTATGTTTTCAATTTATTTCATGTTTATAACATTTTTATTGATGATGAAATATGTATTATATTATGTAATGAATAAATACAAAATTTTACTATATATACTTTAATAAAAATAATATAATTTCAATGTAATAAAATGATAATGTGATCAATTATATATTTTTATTATTCATGTTTAATAATATTTTAATCATATTAATTAATACTTAAATTTTATTAATGGAATAAATTGGTGGAAAAATAATGCAACCCCAACCCAGTGCATTTAAAAGGAAAAAAATTCAATTAAATGTATTTTAAAAAATGATATGTAATATTATTTTGATGAATTACTAAGTTCATAACATTTTGATAAATATAACATACATTTAATGTGCAAGATTATTGTATTCCAGAAACATTAATATCGTGTTGTATTTAATGTCAACATAAATGTATAATTTAAGAAAATAATATATATTATATATTATTAAAAAATTATTATATGGATGTATTTAAATTTAAATGATTTATAAAAAAACATTATTGAAGATATTTGGTTTAAAATGTCACATATTGATTTTTTTAAAAAATTAACTTATAATTAAATTAAGAAATATTTATGATTTAATTTTTTTTACCGAGATGATGGTCTAAATTGGTAAATTAAGGGTTAATACAAAATATATGGTTTTCAATTGAATTTAATGTGAATTAAATTGATTATATTTAATTTGAAATTAAAAAATATTTCAATTTAAAAGATTAAATTTCTAAAATAACCATTTTACGCACATAATTCACTTTTATGTTAAAAAATTAAAATATTTTCTATTGCAGAATTATTTTAATGAAATATATATTATAAATTTAATAATAATTTTTAACATTCATATAATATTTTTTCTCGGAATAGAATAATAATAAACAAATTTGTATGATTAAGATTGTTTTTTCAAAAAACGAGTTTCATCACATTATACAAGTTTATATTAATTATTTCACTAATAATTATTGATTTTATTAAAATGGTGTATATATTAATAATTAGGTGGTCCAAATTTAATAAATATATCTTTTTTTTATTTTTGGTTAGTATGAATTGAAATAGTTTTACTATTTATCTCATAAATAAAGAGTAAATATGGTTAATATAGGTTAAAGATTATTTATAATTCCATAAGTTCTCATCTCAATTGTTATTGGATATGTTCATTTAATCTTCTACACCATAGTCCTAAAATTGGGGTTTTAATGGAAATTTGTGCATGAAAATGACCTATATAATATTTAAAGAACCAAATGTAACAAAATATTACCCTCTTAGTTTTAAATATCTATTATGTGTTAACATGTGGACACTAGAAATTAATAAAATAATATAAGGTATTATTTAGTTATTAATGAAATTATTTTCCCCGTAAAAATTTATTTCTGATGCTTAGTAATTCTATAATGACCTTATATTAATATGAAACACTGATTCAGTAATTCTCTAATTAATATGAATTATAATAAATTGTTTTAAATATATACAGAGTAATATTATATAAGATTATCATAATGTCCCATTAATTTTATATATTAATATGACAATTATTGTTATGTTAAATATCTTATACTCAAATTAAAACTTTGGATTTATGTACTATATGTCATATTATATAAATAGTGTATAAATTGGAAATAATTGTATTTTATATAAATCATGTTTTATTAAATTAAATTAAAAAATATTTTTCATTGATATATGACACGGGGGATAATATTTTTTTGATAGTGATATCACAAATATATTTATAAGAAATTTTGAATAATTTTTTGTGAGAATATCATCATTATATTTTATCCTTTAAAAAATCCTAGGGTTTCCCTCCCCCTAATTAGAGATGTTCACCCAATATGTCACTTACTAAAACCATGTTATTCCTTATATATTAAGAAAACTATGGTAAGTCTATTATAATTTTCCATAGATATATTTTTGTGGTGTTGTAATTCGCAATAAACAAATCCTATAGCCAATATGATTATATCTAAATGAGTGGTATCAATTAAGAGGTAATCTCCATAATCGATCACTTTATTTTTTTTGTTATTTTTACTCCAATAAATATATTATATTATTGTTAAAACAAAATATTAAGTATCCAAAATAAAATATTATAATATTATAATTATTAAAACATGTTTATTCTCTTCATTTTCATAAAATGTGATTTGAGAATATCGTATGTGCATACTTATGGCGTATCATCTCCCTGTAAAGAAAAAATTCATTTATCATCCACACAATATATGGAAGATTGTTAGTATGGGATTATTTTTAATATGATATCCTTATTAAATAATTATACTTATATAATTATAATATCATATCTACCTTCATTCTTTTCAATCTATTGGATAATGATAACATCGATCATGCGATTGTGTGGACGACAACTTCAATGAAGGGATGTGATTTTTTTAGTTATGTTTTACTTTAAAGGTAATAAGGTTATATTTAATAAATATATATTATATATTATATATAATATTGTTTCTACAAAGGTGAGTTTTTATATAACATTCCTTCATTCCAACTATCAAACAATTGAATCAAGGTTCATCTGTTGATTCGACCTATCATCCACATGAAAAGTGATATTCATTATTCTACTAATATTTTTTATGTATGAATAAATAATATTTTTTATTAATATATATTATTGTTATAAAATTATTAAAATTATATAGGTGATCGATCCATGATCTATATATATTGATCAGATCATACATAAATTAAAATGAAGCAGATATCACAAGAAAGAGTGATTTTACTAAATATGTGTTAATATATTGTTGATAAATGGTTTTTGATTTCCATAAAGGGTATGAAATATTTGAATATGGTTCAATTATATATTTATATTAATTCTATTCTTATTATATAATATGTCTCAACTCTTATAAAGGATGATGGACCTAAAATAAGAGATTTTCATCTCAGTTATCTTTCTATGAGTAATGTTCCATATTCACATATTTTTTCTTTTATGAAGTGTATATACTACACATGAATGTATTAAATGATAAATATGATGATATTTATTTTTAATTTCATATCCTTATAATTATATTTAGTTATGGGTGATTATAATTCATATTTTACAAACGTAGTAAGATTTATTTATGTCATCATATTGTCTTTCATAATTGTTTATAATATGTTATTAAGGATAAAATATTATGTAATAAATAAAAATAAACTCATAAATTTTCATTTATCTTATTTATATAATTAAAATATATATTTTCCTTTAATTATCCCCACAAAAAGTACTAAAACTACTAGAAATATTTATTTATTATTGGATAATTGGCTTTATTTCTCCCTTCAGTCAAATATAATTTTTTTACAAATCCAACTCTACAATAATTATTTTTAAAATTTCTATTACTATTCTTTTATGAATATTAAAATCCATTTTTAACAATTGTTCAGTTTTTAAAAAATATACCAAAAGTAATGAATTTTTATTTTCTAAATGAGGTAATTTTTTACAAGCATGTAAATAGAAAAGATAATTTTATCTTATAGACATCAATGAATCTTGAAACCATAATAACCACTAAATTCATTAAAACTTGTTTGACCATTTTACATTTTTATATTCAATGATAAATTTTTCCATAACATTATCAAAAAAATTGAATCTTTTGTATTTATTTCAAAATCGAAAGGTTATATTTCATATAAATGTTTTAATATTATTTTAATGATCGTTCGATTCATAAAAGAAAATAAAACTTGGTTTAATTAATTTTTTATAGGTTATATAATATAAGTATACCATAATGATTCTTTAAATATAGTTTTTTTTGTTATTGTGATAATATACTTATAAAAACCACTCCCTTTCCATGTGATATACTATTATAATATTATAAGGTGTTTATGAAACATGTTGGTTTTCAATTAGATATTTAGAAGAAAACTATTTAGCAAAGCTAGTTCATTTTTTGGATTCTAGAATGATGCATGATTAATGATCATGTGGAACAAATATATGAGTATAGTAATTTTATGGGTTATACCTATATCATCCAACAATTCATTGGGTAATTATTTATATCTCATGAGATAAATAAGACTAGAATGGGGAGGGAACTTTGTTTAGTAAGGTACATTTTACACCATGATAGTTATGGGGAAAACCCTGACCATAATGATGGGTTATGTAGGGAAAAAAATCCAATATGATAGTCTCATGAGTAAAATATTAATTCGAAAATTGTTTTGGGTAGTCAAACCAATCCATTATTATAGTATTAGAAATGACCAAAAACAACCCAGTAAATGATTTTAAATACTTATTTGTACACCCTAATTATGTATATTATCCAAATATTTTCCATATATGGATTATGTTCTTTAACTTCATTATTATTCCTTTATTATATACATATAATATTTTTACATGACTCAATATTAATTTTTTTCATATACATTGTTTGATTTTCAAATGTAATTCTCATGGTCTCATACCCATGTGTTCACATCATACACATGTTATCACTGAAATATATTTTATTATCTATTAAAGACAATATAATATCTCCCATTATTTTGTTTCATTTCATAATTTAATGAATAAATATACTATATATGATATTTATATGAATGTTTCTGGTTATGATGAATTTATTGGGAGATTTTATAGATCTTCTATGAACCATTTGTTTACATATCCAATATGAAAATGGCACCTGGCCAATATGATTATATTTTCGATAGTTATAATATTTAATTAATATTCATATATAAATATGTAATATCTAGATATAAATGTTAGGGATTCTATAGTAGGTATCAAGGAAAGGTTTAGTTCATCATTATATACTAGGATGACAAAACCTTATTGAAAATCACTATGATATTTCACTATATAGGATATCAACCTAATATTTAGGTAATGGTATAGAATGTCATTGGATAAACCTGTGGTGTCATAGTATATGGTGTGTCAATTAAGATATCCTATTAATAATTTTTTATTATTATGTTTCTTACACTTTGATTATTGTTTCTAACACAATTTTTTATTATTTAGTCAACGACTATAATAATAGGATTTTTAATGCAATATGTGAGGTAAAATATAATGATTTCCCTCATATGAAACATAATGTTAGGGGGGATAGAATGTAAAATCTTGTATCTATGATCTCACAATATTTTTAGTCTATTAATTTTCATGATATTGTTATGAGAAAAGGAGGGAACCCTGTTTTATTATTTCTGTCATGAGTCAAATTCCCCCTCAATTTAATGGGTCTTCTAATCCACTAGTTTATGAGAAATTGATTAGTAACATTAAAAATATATATTCTATTCACTAGTGTTAAAACCTTAAATAGTTATTATGGTTATTATAAATTTTAATATTTAAGTAGATCAATAGAGGATACCTATCAATAACATTAGGCAATAAGAATAAATTGACTTTATGAAATGTTATGTGTTTAAGATCATATTTTTTAGTTAGTGTTATCCTTATATTCTTTACATGAAAATAGAGGATTAATTCCACGAGATTAAGCATGTGTTAAACAATATATTGATATGTATGAGGAAAACATTAATATACATGAAATTATTTCTTTAAGAATTATCATTTATCATGGAAGTCAGGTTGGAAAGAGTTATTAGTTGCATAAACCCAACCTTTGATGGGTTTTAGTGATATTTTATTTTATTATCAATGGATAAATCATTAAAATTTACTAAGTTATAGGTATATAGTTTATTTTTTGTAATAAATCTCAGGTTTTTGATATTAAAAATTTACAGAAATAGATGAAATTAATCAAACTTATAGTGAATAAAATGAAATTTCATTTATGATTGAATTGTGGATGGAACCATGGAGAAAACTCCCAAAAATGTAATAGTAAATGATTAATTTGTGGACTGGAAGTTTATCAGTAAATCTAATAATGATGTGATTGGAAGAAGAAATCTACAAAATATAATTGAGAAAAATCACCAAAGAATGCAATGCCCAATGTAAAATTTATTAAATACATGTAATATTAACATTAGGATAACTAGTGACCAAATATAAAGTACAATGATGATGTTAACTATAAAAATGAACTTATTACCAATGAAAATGGAAAATATCAGGCAATAATTATTTCTATGGAGGTGTATGATATCATTTTTCAGGAAGTAACACATTACTGCAAATCATTTTTTTTCCTTATCAGAAGCCGGTTTATGGGTTCTGGTACCCCAAACCGGTTTAAGGAAACTGGAAACCATTCAAACCGTTCAAACCGTTCCAACCTCATAAAGATTTCAGCGACATTCAAAATTAAGAAATAAAACCAAAAGTTCAATCAACACCACGTGCCCATCAATACGATCTCATCACATCCATCCTCGAGCTGTGCAACCCCGATCAACAATGCCAACATGCCACCGTAGAAACCATGTGCTCCACCTCGAGCCACGAGTCCATCTCGAGGAGCATGTAAAATAGCCGGAGAGACACCAGATCACCACGCGCCACCGCACAGTGGTATGTCACCAGAGCCATCACCGGAAACGCACACCAATAATAGGGGGACCAACCCAAACGCTTCAGGACACCGTAGAGATTTCTGGCTCTGCCACCGTCTTCACAACCATCACAAACTTCACACCACAAGCGGCATCATTTCATCGCCTCCAATGAAATTTACAAGTGTATCACGATACCACCTCAATTATTAGATTTCGAGTTTGTATTAACAATAGTTAATATAATGGTCATATCATTTCAAGTCCATGATTCCTCTCTAGATGATATTTTTGGGAATGTTATTCCTAAAAATTTAATCATTCTCTAACTGGATGACTATGATATTACCATAGTAATGAATTGGATTTCATTATTTAAATCCCAAGTCAATTTATGTTGAAAGAGAGTCACATTTTATATTCCAAAACAATATTTTCTCATTAACTAGTGTGATGATGCATATGAAAATTTGAAGGAAATCATAACCATTTTTAGGTTATTTATTCAAATTAAAAATTAATGTTTATCTCAAATGGTTTAGAAGAAAATCAACATTAATGACCTGTCATTATTTTGGGTGTTTTTAATGCATTTCTAGTAGTTGTTCTTTACTTTTATCAATTCATGATGTTTATTTCATGATAAAAGTAATACAAGGTTCTTAATATTTTTTGAGACTCCCTACAAAATATATCATATTATCTCAATCGAGAAAAATAATTAACTACTCTTGAATCATGAAAATGAATTTAGTCAACCTTGTGAATCACCATTGGGTTTGAAATTTTATTTTTTTATGTATCATGGTAGATTAATGAGAATTTTCATCAAATATATTGAACATAAAAGACTCAAAATCATAAAGATGTATCATCAACTATATATTGATAATAGGTTTTATCTTCTGTACAGATCTTATTAATTTTCAATAATTGAGCATCATTATGTATGTCATAAACTGAGGTCTAATAAAAAGAATATACCAAATACAAAATTACATTTTAGGAATAGACACTATGAATTTATAATTATTCCATCCAGGATTACAGATTCTCCTATAGATATTCATGTTTTTATGAATACTATATTTAGATACTATATTTATTACTCAATGGTATTAATTATTTTTTATATACATGTATATTCATAAATTAAGGAATAAAATTAAGATAATTGTTAAATTTTGTTAAAACCCTTAATGATGTACATGAAATAAGAATATTACAACAATAGTGAATTTTGAATTTGGAATGTTGATTTTTGGGTCATATAATATCATGTGATGGTATAGTAGTAGATCCTTTAACGAAAAATTTATTAATCATTTTCACAAAACAACCATTGTGATATATATTTTTAGTATTATTGGTTTGTTTTGATGTTTTTAGTGATTTATTATGAAGTTATCATGATTTTTTAATCCAATTTCCATGGTAAATCATAAAAAATAAGTTATTTTGGATAGATTATGGTGATGAATATTTTATGTAACTCAATTGATCAATCAGTTAACCTATGATTAAATTACCTTATTCATGATTATTTTTTTAATAAATAGATATGTATTAATGTAATGTTTGGGATTCTTTCTCATGATAAATGATAAGGTGGTATCTTATACATTATTCTAATTGATTGTTCATGAGAGTAATTACTTGACTAATTATTTGTAGTTTGGTGTAGTAATTTTATGATTAATGATATAGAGGTATTTTATTTATAGATAAAGGTGTGATATATATCTTGAGAACTAAATTTTAATGTATAAATTCCAAAATAATGATTTAAATATGTTTAGGATATGATTTTTGGACATGGTTAATGACAATGACATATTATTACATTATAAAAGAAGGATATCTAATTTGGAAGAATATTCAATTAACTAAAAGGATCAACCATTCTTATCCATATTAAGGGTCTCAAAATATCCAATATTTATTGATTTACCTAGAATAAATCCTGATATAATATTCGAAGGGGATAAATTTTACCTTTCTCAAATTAGTGTTCAATCATCTATGAAATTGACGAATTTGGAGGTATGGAAATATGATTTGGAATTTGAAAATAAGTTGGGATATGTTACTTATTTTATTATAGATTTTGATAGGATTATAATTTTTAGGAACCATTTATATGTTCCATCCTTTCCTGATTTGGTGTAGTTTTTAGATGAATATTTTAAGTTATAATTGTATAATTTTCCTCGAATTAATAATATTTATAGAGATATATTGAATTATTTTTGGTGTTCACCTTGAAAAAAATATATCTAGGATAAGAGAAAATATTCTAAAGGGATGTTACACCCATTACTCATATTTTAGTTGAAATGGGAGAAATCGCAATGGATTTTTTCAATAGACTCCATAAAACATAAAAAGGGAATAATTCTATATTGTTTTATTCAATCATATAACAAATAAATTGCACTTCATTGATATTATATAAGATAACTCTCTATATCATATTGATAGATTTTTTATTATGGAACTGGTAAGGTCTTATGGAGGACCACATTTTTCATAATGAGATTGTCATTCGACTATTACCTGGTATATTTGGTAAACATGTAATCATGATATAGATACATTTTTGACTTTAAATACAATGTATCATCCATGTAATGAAATTATGTCTTAGAAGATAATTCATAGGTTATTAGATATATGTGGATCTTGTATTACAAATTTCAAAATTTTATGGGATCAACATCTTCCACTTGTTTATATTTCTTACAATAATATGTTTCACTTAATCATTCACATGGATTCTTATAAAGATATATAAAAAAATTGTAGAAAACACACATCTGGGGATGATATTTGGAAAAGAAACCTAGGATGACTAAATATAACTATGGAAATGTTAGAGAATGTGAGATTCATTTAATTGAACATCACAAAATCTCAAAGTAAAAAAAATGTTATGATATCAATAATTTGGGTAACTCATACTTTTCAGAAAGACAAAAAGTTTTTACATCAATTTCATAGGGAATGAAGTTCATAATATTCATAATGAATAGAAATTGAATCCTGAAATATATTCTTCTATTTTATTTTCTAAATCATGTAAGGAAAATAATTTTTCTCATATCTACTAGGACTCTACCTAATTAATAATGGGTTATATGTCTTTCCCTTAAGAATTCACATACCTAATTAATCAAATGAACAAAAATCAGAGGTAATATATTTAGAAAATTATCTATCTTGAGTGGATGAAATATTATAAATCATTGATTATAGATATAAACAGATAAAACACAAGAAGACTCAACTAGTGTACATACTCTAGAGAAGATTTAAATTTGATGATGTGAAATGGGAACCATATGATCAAAAAAAATAAATTATGCTCAATTTTTTGTAATACATTAATTAATTTTTTGGTAGAAATTAATTTTAGGGGGGTAAAATGTAACACCATTATATTTTATAAAATATTTATTTTCTTCAAAAAACATTATCTATTCTATAGATTACATTACGTAAAAAACTTACTATAAAATAATAGTGGTGTACTATTGAATTGTAGAAAAAAAAATTGCCATTGGATTGGCTTGTATGAATATAAATAAATAAATTATATCCATTGGATATAGATTAATTAGAAATGGAAATAAAAATAATTTCAATGTAAAATATATATTTTTGAAAAAAAAAATCTAAGTCAGAAATAAATTTTTATTATAAAATTAAATTATTCCAAATTATTAAATTATTTTAATTAAATATATATATATATAATATAGATAATAAAATATTTTTACATTCATTTATCATTTTCTCTAGGCATTAGATATTAATAAATAATGATTTATTATAAAAATGTATTTTGTTTAATCATTCCTTTTCATCAATATTTTCATACTTATATTAATATAAATAGTTTCCACTTATATATATTGAAGTCATAAATGGTTTCAATATTTTGAATTAGGAAGATTAAATTGTTTAAATAGGCCCCTTTTTGTTTTGGTCAATATAAATAATGACACTTGTAAAATTTATCACTATAGTACATGTTAAATTATTTTAATATATGTTAAAAATAAGTTATAAGAACATATTTTTTTATAATAATACAAATTTTAGGATTTCAATTCAACCCTTATCAAATTATTTTTTAAATAGAATTTTTGATGGAATCTATTCTATTAATTTGGCATAACAAATATTTAAATCATTGAATGCTACAAAATGAAACTCTCTTAGTTTTAAATTTATCATCTATTATAACAATGGTAAAATGTAATTTATGAATGAATATAAATCCTTATATTGGGATTTAAGAATTTATGGAAAATTTATAGTGATTACAAACTGACACTAAATGTAAAATAAACACTGAAGAATTATTTTTTAAATTTATATAATTATATGGAAAATGATATTAAAAATATTAAAAGTAATATAATTAAAATAATTTATGATTTAATGATTATTTATAAATTAAAATGATATATTAGGGTAATTTAACGTTATTATATTATATTTTCTAATTATGATTTTTATGTCAAATTAAATGAATATTTTCTAAATCGAATGTAATAATATTTTAGGAAAATAAAATATTACTAAATAACATATAACTCATAAAAATATAAAAATTGGAAAAGGAGAATAAGATATTGTCTGAAATTTTATCCCAATCACATTTAGATTTCATTTGAAATAATTTCTATTAATAAATACAGTAATAAATTTTACACATTAAATAAATTCCAAGGTTGTACCTCCCCTAAATTATAAAAGGAAACCCTCCATATTCAATATTCAAACCAAATTATTCCCTCTAGATCCACAAACCATTTTAAATTTAACATTACAAAACCCATATAAATATTCTTGTCATACTCCTCGGCCCTATTTTACCAAAGATGGTGCATTATTACATAACATTTTCATGATCACAAGAGATAATATCACAAAAGACCAATTAGTTTTTTTTCATGTAAGTACTAGTTACATACACAAGTTTCACAATACGTCATGAAATAAAGAAACATCTTTGTTTCCTCATTGAAAACACACATATCGTTTGATAATACATGCAAGTTAATTTTAAACTCGGACGGATCGATGATCATGGGGGTGGTGCGCAGGGGGGGGATCGTGAGAGATCCAGTGGGGTATGTGACTGTTGCGTTTTCTGGATAGCTTGGAAGAGGCGATTCACTTCAGCCAGAGGCTCAAACCTTGGCTACAGGTCTGGAAATGTGTTCTCGGAGGAGGATCTGTCTGAAAGTGGTGGAGACTAAATCCATGATTTTGTGAAATGCATTGCTTGGAAAGGTAAGGTTCCATGGAGTATTTATTACACTGTTAGGAGATGGAAAATGCTAATTGGGTCTCATATGGAGGTCTCTCACACATGGCGGGAGGGAAATATGGTGGTTGATTTATTGGATTCTCTGGAAACCCCTTAATGTAGTATGTTTTCTTTTTCTAATTTGGGGGCGTTTCCTGGTGAGGGGTTGAAGTTCGTAGTTAACGATGCTCTGGGTTTGTAGTACTTTAGACCTCCGTTATGTCCTTTTGTGTATTGTGATTTTTAATCAATAAAAATGTTAATTTTCATTCATGAAAGTTAATCATAATTTATTTCTTCACAGCATGGGAAAAAGAAAACATATAAAAGGTATGAGGCCAGATGATCAGTAAGGATATAAATATAGTGGAAATCTTCATAAATAAGTACTAATATTTAATGTAATTTATAATAATAAAACAAAATCCTTTTAAACTTATAAAACATCACAATATGGAAATGATATTTTGAATAATTCAATTTACATATTAACATGGATATTCTACTTGTGGAATAATCACATTTGATATCAATAACTGATTTCATAATTATGGAATGAATAATGTCAGACACAATAACCCCATAGTCAAGGCCTTGTTCCAAGAATAAATATAATATTAGGATAAGGATTCTGGACAAAACACTAGTTTGACTAATGATACCCACCAATGCAACAAGGAGTTATACCAAGATCCACCCGTCACATACAAAGTCCAATTCATTTCTCATATTAAAAGGTTGAAACATAACATAAACATTCTTATTAAAACTAGCATATGAAATGTTAATAAATTAACCAAAACCCATAAACCGTATTAAAATAAAATATACACAGTAAAACATATTACAAAGCCATCAATACTATACGGAATATTTTATCATAATAAATGAAACTCAAACAACTATAAAATCCATCAACAGATGTAGACTTCGATGAAATGAAAACTATTTGAGATAAATATCTGTTTCATTTTTTAAATTATTAAAATTCACATAATTAAAAAAAATCATTTTAAAAAAATATTATTATAATCTTCTATGGGATTCTTCGAAAGTGTTATATCATCGGAACATATCGCACCCTCCGTATATATTAAAAAAACATACATACCTTAATTTGTGGAAAATTTCATAAATTACGTTTTTGGAAAATGAAGAATGTTTTCATTTAAAATTTTTTTTATAAAAATTAATACAGGGGTATAACTGACTTTAATCAATATTCTTTGAAGTAGTAAAAACAATATAAATAACATTTTTATGAAACTCATATGTGGATGATAAAGAAGTCCCAGTAGGTACTTATATATAAACAAACTCGGAAAATAATTATATCGTAAAAAAAATCTTACACTGTATATTTTCTTAGTCGAGGGTAGGTTATCCTCCAGTATAATGCATAAATAATTTTAATTAAATTATTCATGAACCACATACCAAAATATGATATCATATATTATCTTCTAATTTTTCTTTGTTTATAATATTTCTGTAGTATCATTATTTTTGGTGTTAACTGATTTGTTTTCCTTTATATGTTTTGATATGAAAATCATGTTTTTTATTGATAACATGTATTTTATTCATATCAATAATTATATGTATGTTTATACACATTATTTTTAATTGTAGAATTATAATTATTCTTGAATGGTTATGATGGGGAATGAATCTCATCTCGTTCATGGAGACGGTAATCTGTATATACGCACGAGAGGCAATATAATTCTATAGATAGTGAAATCATACATAATATAATGGTATATTAGATATAAATAATCACTAACACATTATATTAATTATTTACATCTAATATACACATTATTAAAACAATCCAAATAATGATGTTTTGAATAAAAACTACACCACGACGTGGAGACGGTAAGCCGTATTTATGCATGTATAGTGACTTTTAAATTTGATGGGTGGAAAGAATAACAAATTGGGTTATACAATATTTATAATAAGATAAAAATTTTAGAACGTAGTGAAGTTATTATTTTTTTATGGAAACAACAAAGAAAGAGGATGTGGAAGAAGTAAAGATCTTGGAAAGAGGTGATGAAATTATTACCCCTTCTTCATGTGTTTCATTTATATTTGATAAAAGGATACTTTAGCAGGATTTATGATGAATGAATTTCCTATATTTTTATTTTATGGTAGTTGGGAGGATTTTTTTGTAACGGTTGGCTGAGATAAATGGAATTTGAGGAGTGAAATGAAGATATGGGGAAGTAACCTTTTATAAAAGAAGTGAGGGGAACATTAGGAACAACATGAAATGTTATTTTATTAGAAAATCATTTTCTGTTTTTAAAGGATACAAATGAAGTTATTTCTAGGATAAGGTGCGGATTGGTTGAAATAATCTCATCTAATTGGTTTTAGACAAGTTTAGTTTCCCATATTAACGTTATCTTTTAGATTTATCTCTTAATTAAATAGTTTAACTTTAACAACGAATTCATGTTTTTTTATATTACAGGGTTAATAAACATACTATAAAATTCTAAGAGAACCTAAAGTGATTCATTGATGACATATCTATCATTATATAAGTATTTTTTAGGATACTTATATTTTTATAAATATTATATCATTTAATAATATAGTATTTGTTGTAAAAACAAATTTATTTCAATTTTGACACTATTTAGTATTTGGTATTTTTGAAAGTCAAAAAAACTAGATTACTTTGAAAAAAATACATTATATTAGTCTTAAAATGTCATATTAACATATAAATTTAATTTAATTCATCAAAAGTTTCAATTTATATTTTTTGTATCTTTATAACACCCATTATTCTAATCATTCATTAATAAAGTAGTTTCAATATTATCATTTTGTCATTAATAAATATAATTATATAAGGTCTAAAAATTATAAATAAAATACCATGATGTATGAAATCATTTTTATAATAAATATTTATACATTAATTTATCTTATGTATAACACAATATTGAAAATTATTTTGTTATATAAATTTTAATTTAATACATTTAACTATTCTTTAAATAAAATAATATTAAATTTCCCAATATAATCCAAGTGGATAAAGAATTATCATATTTTAATCATAACGATGACTTACATCTAAATAATCTTATCCAATAGAATTTAGACACTTTTTAGGGTAATTGTAAAATCATTTTTACTATTAATTAACATATTTACTTCTAATTAAGATAAATAAAAATCAGAAATTATTATTCAAGAAAAATTATTATCATATTATTGAACTATATTTTACATACTGATGTCTACTTTAATTCACGTATCTTTGAAATTATGTTTATAAAAGTTGTAACATTATAATTTTTCCAATTAAAAAATCCTCCTAGTACGTGGGTAAAAGATGTTAAAAAATTCAATAATGTTTTATATATCTATTCTTATTATAAAAATACTCAAATAAACTACATCAGACTAATATAGGTATTATTTACCTATTTTCAATTTAAAATATATTTAATTAATAATAATTATTATTTTAAAAAAATAATGTTTTTATGTACAATTCTCTATTGTTCACTATTCATCAAAAAATTAATGTTTTCAGAAAAATAATAGAAATTCAGAAGAAGATAATTTTGAAATTCTGAATCCAAAAATGATGTCTATTTCGAAAAAATCAATTTGTAGGAGTGTCTAATATTAATTTTATTATTGTTCACCAAAGAACACTAAAATTAATTTTTTAAGAAATAGTCTTTCTATATATATATATCTATTTTAAGAAAACATATACATTTCATTATAAATATGTGTTATTTATTGGGAAAAATTATAAATAACAAAAAAAGTTTCTTTTTAAATATTCATATCACAATATTTATTTATAAATAAATAAATATCTTAATTAATTATAATACAATTGTGTTGTTTCGCGGAAACATAATTTCCCGTATAACACAAGGCAAGTCGGTGTTGCGTGCAGTATAAGATATTGACATACATTAATGATATTATTTAATATTAAATCTTTGGGCGTTATATCTATAGGTTCAGGTCATCCAGAATGACGAACCACAGAGCCCATATGATCATATGTAAAAGAGTTATTTCAATAAAGAGGTATTCACATTAGGTAACCACAATCTTTTTCATTATTCTTTAACATCATTTAAATATATTTTATTATAATTGAAGAAAGAATTTTTATATCTTAAATACATTGAAAATTTATTATGACTATGAAACCACCATTACTCACCCTCATTCAATCATGTTGTAAACAAACATAAGTGTTATGTGTACTTTTGACATACCATCTCTATATATCGACAAAATTAATTCCTCAATACCATAATTTATGGATGATTATTATGATGGTTTTAATGTTCATAAATGATAATTGTGAAATAAATTATACATTTCAAATTATAATATCATTTTTATCTTCCTACCTTCTTTACCATTACAAATTGATAATGTTGATTGTGCATATGTGTGAACTACAACCTCCACAAATCAATGTGATACATTTTAATATTTTGAATTAGTTCGATGGTAGTAAGAATTTATTTAACTAATAGATATTATATATATGATAGAATAGTAATTTTTCAAAGGGTAGTTATTATTTAGAATTATTATTCTATCTATCGAAAAATGGAAACATTGTTCTTGTATACGTCCGACCTACCATCTCCATGAAGGTTGTAATTCATTTTTCAAATAAAAACACCTATGAATGACACAAAAATATATAGATGAACATATATGGTATTTTTACCTTTATTGAAATTATAGATATGATTTAATAATAAAAAAATACAATTATAATAACTACAAATCCAAAATAAACCCGAAAAAAGAATATATGACATGTGATATTTATTTTAAGAATGTATTGTTATCTAATAGGTGATAAAAGGTTATTATTAATTAATAAATTATATGATATATAATATTACAGTTATATTATATATATATATATATAACAAATAAATATTAATCAAATATACTGTTCCTACTCATATGAAGGAATTCATTCTTTATGTAAGTGTATCTCATCTGAATTTTATTTTATGACACATGCCTTATACACCACTAATTTATTTTAAACAGTTTATTTATTTACCATGATTATCATTTTAGATTATTTCCATGATATTTATGGGGAATTAAATATCAATTTAATGGTATTTATTTTTATGTACTCATTATTGAATTTTTTTCAACAAGGTAATGATTTTATGTCATAATCTCAGTATTTATCAAAATAGTTAATGAATATGTTTTAAATTACGAAATTATATGATATTCCTATCCTAAACATAATTATGTTTTCATCTCTTTTTTTTAACTATAATAAATATTTTTAATTCATTTTAAACTCTATAAGAACTAAAAATAACTTAAAAATATTTCTAACTAAAATTCACCTTATATTCCTATTGGTTGACAAGAATTTTTATTTTATATCCATGATTATTATTTTTTTAAATAAGGTAAAGTCAGTTCTAATATTAATGATTTAATTAATATTTTCCCATGTATGAATGTTTTGAAAATTGTATAAAATGTATCATTTTTTCATTTTCTCAACGAGGTATTTTTTTATGACAAATAAAATGTTTTGTTATATATTATATAGAATGGGTGGAATTTTTCGCCATCATGAATAGTCAATGGAATTAATATTATAATAAATTAACTATGAAAATTTTCAATTAAAACATTTTCAATAATACTTTATATATTTTTTTATTTTAATTGAGAGATTTAAAAATAGAATGGAAACATTTATCAATAAGGATTTAGTGATCTATTATAGTTATTTCCATTCCTCAAAGGAAAAAATACTTGATTCCACTTATTAATTATTGGGATTATGATCGTTGGACACCATTTTTATTAGTTATATGAAATTATTATGTTATTATAATATTATTTATATTAGAAATATTCATTTTAACTTTATTATACAATGAATATGTGATGAAATGTTTATGAATCCCATTTTATTTACAAGGGGGAATGCTTCGATGAACTATTTATGAAAGACTTTTCTATTCATGGGTTTAGATGTGATGATGGTTTTATGATCATGTGGAACACATATGTATGAGTAAAATTATGTCATGTTTGGGACCTATATCCTCTTTAACACCATGGGTAAAGATTAATATCTCATACAATAAACACGACTAGAATGAGGAGTGAACCCAAATTTACAAGGGACGTTTCCCTTTATGATAGTCAGGGGAATGATCCATGAAAACAATAATTTCGTTGGGATTGAACACAATCCACTTTATAGTCTTTGTAATGAATGATGAAAACTAACAATTTTTTGAAGTAAACCCAATAATTTTTCATATTCTTGGTAATTATCCTTTACTACTATAGAAATGATATTATATTATTATGTGTATGACACAATTACATTTATTATGATAGTTTTATGCTTAAATGGTTTATATTTGTTGATTCCATTATGATTCGTTCCATATAAAATAAAAATATTTTGGTTTTGACTAAGGATTATTATTCATTATATGTTGTGTATGATTTTCAAATGTTATTCCCAAGTTTTCAAACACTTATGCTTATGTTATGCTCAATTATTCCATTATGTATACCTTTTTTACACTTATTGGTCACACGATATCACCATTTTATATGTTTAATTCCACATGTTTATAAAAAATTGTAGTAAAGAGAATGTTTCTAAATGGTTACAAGTTATAAAGAACATAGTTGGAGATGATATAGATATTTTACAAACTATATATTTACATGTCCATGATTCAAATTTAACTATTCCTAAATGATTTTAGTGTAGATAAGATATTTTATGTAAACAATATTTATCTATTAAGATGATATTTGTATTTATGAAAATTCTAGTTCACTATAAATAATGATTTAGAAATGGTTTGACATCTGTAAGTAGAATATGGAGGCTTAAAATTGATGTTTAGTGTTCTTCTATATAAAAAAGATACACCATGGTCTAGGGAAATACATAGATTCTTATATGTGTTCCATAGTAAAAAAAATGAGCAAGGAGAAATGTAATGTTCAAAACATTGTGAATGGGTGTGCATGCTATTTATGATTTCCTATTTAACTACACCATACCAATTTTTTCAGAAGTAGTGAGATTAAAATGGAATTTTGTTTAGAAAAACAGTGTAGGAC
The DNA here is from genome assembly GCA_963277665.1 of Viscum album. Classification (NCBI taxonomy): domain Eukaryota; kingdom Viridiplantae; phylum Streptophyta; class Magnoliopsida; order Santalales; family Viscaceae; genus Viscum; species Viscum album. The sequence goes on along the minus strand of OY728160.1, from coordinate 556,352,766 downwards.
TAGGTCGTTTTGTATATGAATTAAAATAAAAAACAACTATTGAAAAGTTATTGTGTAGGGTGTGATTTTAGTCATGGGATGTTTGAAATCGAAAACCCATTATGCCTCTTTATATATCATGAAAAATCAAATGGGAAATTTATATGTATTAAATGTGGGGTTTTAGAATCATTTTTAATTGTTTTTACCAGATATTAATATTATTAGTCACTCCATTACTGATTCGCCCATTTATTTACGGTTTTCCAAATGAAAAACATTCATTTTCCCATCATTTTATGAATAATTATCAGGATATTACAACATCATTATTGGATTGATCATACCAGCACTTTATATAGATTTAAATACTTCAATCACCCACCATTAATGGTGACTCCTATTTTTGGTGATTCAGGGATTAATTATGTTATTCATTCTTCCATTTTGACTGATATCATCTTTCCATCATGAATGAACATGGGATGTGGGTTTCTCCACTAATTATGGCTCAAGATGTCATTACATCCCTTAATTTTTCATTTCCCTTGAGTGTTGAATCTCTTCACCCAACAACTAGACTCAATGATTATAATTAATGTTAATTGAATGTTGGATGAGTGTTTATTCTACCATTGGTTTTTATTTTGTTCTTCTTTACAAATTTCATCTTGTAATATTGTATTAGATAAGGTTCTAGGTTTCTGTGGCATGTGATCTTCTTCTTCATGTTGTTTCAATGTGTTTCGGGTGACAACCCTCTTAAAATCATGATATTGACCTCCAAAACTAGGATGTAGAAAGTTACATACCATTTAGTGTCCTTTAAAATGATCAATATCTAGAAGAAATGTAGTGTTTTGATATATATTATACCATGTTGTGAAGGAAAACATATATCCATTTGTTCATATTTAACACTCATGATATGATATGGGAACCAATATGTGTTATTCAGAATGTCCTTATGTTGTAGTTCGTATATGATGTCTAATTATTGTATGAAAAGTAATAAAAGTTGTAGGGTTGAACAATCATGTCTTGATGTGGGACATCAGAAGACCTCAACTCCCATATCTAATTCAAAAAACAAGTTGTTTATTTATTTGTAACATTTTCAATTGAAAAATTAAAATTCCATAAAAAAGTTTATATATTTGGACAAGGTATTGAGGTTATATGTGAAACATTCGTATATATCATATGTATAAAAAAAATTTACAAATAAATTAGTCACATCACTAAAACTAGATCTTTAATTCCATTATTATTGTAGTTATTACTAATATATAAATATCATTTTAAATCATAGTTTGGGAAAAATATCTCCCGATAAGGGGTTTTATAATAGTGAGTAAAACAATAGGTTATAAGAATAATTAAAACCACATTTTAAAATGATAATATTTATATATAAAATAAAAATCCTATATATTTAATATATCATCCCCCTATATAATAAATTTAGGTTATCAAAATACATATATGAAATAATTTTTGAAAATATTCTTTGAAACATAATATATAATGATTTAGTTATATATTTATCCTTCAACGTTAAAAAGCATTTCATTGAATACTATGTACCCTTATTAAGTATAATGATTTTTGGAAATAATGATAAATACATCAAGCCACTTTCAAGGGTTAAAATATTACTTATATAAAAAATGTAATCATTTAATTTATGGGTTCACTCATAATTCAACATTATCACAATCAATAACAACATTTGGAAATTTTAAATAACAAAATCTTAAGAGGATTTCATTTTTCATTAACATACAATTTATATAGTCATTAATGAACCAAGTAAATTATTTTCAAAGTGGAATATAATTTCAAATCATTTAAATTTTAACAAATGTCTATTTTAATGGAATTATCATTCGTAAAGATCATGAGATATCTAAAATTTATAATAACATGTCAATAGTTCTTATAATGAATGTAATATATTTTTTAAAATTAGATTCCTAAAACTAAAAAATATTATTAATATCGATATTAAATGGAAATACCTATATTCAGGAATAATAATTTATGATATATAAGTAAATTTTACAGATGAATTTATATCATTAATGTCAATATTGAAAAGAGGAAATAAAATTCCATTAGGGTAATAATTTAAAATATATGGAATTTTAGATAATAATTTTAAATCAATAACATAATTTATACTCATATACCAATGGGGTTTCATAAAATTAAACGTAAATTTTTTACTATGGATTTAAGAATCATAAATTAGAGTTTTCAAAAATTTTCCGTTAATGGGGGTCATAATAAAATATAAATAATTGTTTACGAAAAGTACATCCCATTACAATCATAAAATATAAGAGTAAAAATAAAAATATCTTACCTAAAATTGATTATAAATTAATTTTTGGGAAATGATATTCCCCACTATCATATATTGTGAATGAAATTATGAAAAAGGAGAAAAATATAGAACATGTGATTTATGGGTTGAGGTTTACAAATGAGTACAGAGAAATTATATATTTAAAACAGTATTTATATAATAAATGTATCTATTGGGTTCATTTATTAAGCATTGATAATACACGAGGAATTAGTTATCAAGAAGGATGTTTAAGGTGATATTCATGAAATATGTTTCTCAGTATATTTTTAAATATGTAGTGTATGTCCAAATTATTAACAATGAATATAGGAATATTTATGAGGATGTAGGTTTCATGTTATTTATTTCTTCTAGGTTATATAGGAAGATGAGAATTTCAATTATGTATTTGATTGTTATAAATTAATATACCTAAAACATCACCAAGACTGATATAACCAGATGTGGAAGTGGTGAAGCAAAGGGATTAAAACAAATTGATGATGATCATTGGATAAAAATGACTATTTCATTTTTTGATATATATATATATATATATTCGATTATTTTTTTCAACTAATATACACTGAGAATGAAAATAATTTTAAGACTCTATGAAATATAAGCTATACTGTTGACAATATATTTATTAAATATGTGATTTCTATGTTTATTAAATTTCCTTTACATTATATATTTTGGCCATACCAAGAATTCTAAACAATTAAAATCATTCAATTGTTGATAATTGTGGCTATAAAACAATGATATTTTAAACTATGTTGGGGACATAGGCATTTCACCATATGATGTTGATAATAGAGGTAGTGTGTATTTTTAGACTTTACACCTATGAGTTATGCTGGTTGGGAGGGGATGAAATATGATATAGTTTGTAGAAACATGACACTATTGATCCCGGAGATGGTGTCCAGTACCATTATATTTGAATTATTACAAGGTGTAACATACGAATGAATCATAGAGTTTTTTAGTTTTGTTAGACTATATATATACATTAATTTTCTACTATAAATGAATAAACTAATTAAAAAATATTTTTATTCATAAAAGGAAATCATTATTTTAACTAAAATAATCATTCATATCTTACATGATATAATTTTTAGATTACTTGGGAAAGGAACAAAAAAAGTTTTAGATCAATTGCCCTATAAAGGTAATATATAATGTCATAAAATAAAGAATCAATGACCACAATGAATACCAAAATGTTAGGGAATGAAAAAACATAATGTTGACCTAACCTATTTTGATAATCCCAATTATTCTTTTACATACTTTGATAATCCCAATTATGCTTTTACATACTTTGATAATCCCAATTAATGTTTATCTGTATTCAAATTTTCTCAATCTATGATATTCTATTTTCAAGAGGATAATAATATTAAAATAGTCCTTGAAATATGTTAATCAATGTTTATCAATGTTTGTATGAGTATTGAAGTAATTATAATCCAATCGGATATGTTTTGCATAAATAAATAAGTGTTAGTCACTGATCTGTGTATAGATACTGATATATAGCTACCGGTACATATTCTACTAATAGACTTAGTCTACCGATAGACATAGTCACCGATAAGCTAAAGCTACTGATAAGCATAAGTCTAAAGATACACATACTCACTCGAACTAAGAAAGCTACCAATATAAATAGTCACTAATACATAGAGCGACCGATAGACCCAGAGCTATCGATATACAGAGTCACCGATACAGAATTAAGCTACCGATAAAAAGTAGAGCTACCGATAGATCACGAGCTACCGATAGAATGAAGTCACTGATATATAGAGTTACCGATTCCAAAAGTTACCGATACAGAGTATGGAGTTACTGATACCAAGAGTTACCGATACCAAGATCTACCGATGAAAAGATCTACTGATACAATTTCAAAGAGCTATCGATGCAAAGAGCTACCGATACAAGTTCAAAGATCTAACGATTCAAAGAGATACTAATACATGATGAAAGACCTATCGATTCAAGGAGATACCGATACAAGTTCAAAGAGCTGCTGATGCAAAGAGCTACAGATACAAGTTGAAAGAGCTACTGATGGAAGTTCATGGTTACAAAAAGTCCACCATACACATCTACCAACTGGAGCTAATAATGATTGACTAACCAGTTAAACTCTATATTTTCAATAATATTTATTTATTAAGCTAATGGTTACAATTGATGTTTTTAATTCAGTTAATATTATTTAATGATGTTTGTTGCCCTGTGAGGGAACCGTACCTAGTACACATGAAAAAAGTAATCATTCCTTTTTCCTGAAGCTGAACGCTATAAAGGGAAGGAAAAAGACTGTGCAGAATGGATCAAATTGATCGAATGAAAGAGATAGAATCAAGGAAATAATAAGGAACATGAAGGGTGAAAAAGATAAAGGCTCAACAGCATTCGAACTTGGTGCTTTCACACAATGCTACATCCATACTCCTAGAACACTGGACATACACGGAGAAATTCTTTCTAGAGAACACACGATGCAACTTGAGTGAAGAACTACAAAAAACACTTCATGCACATAGGCAGATAAGCTGAACATAGAACCAAGGAAGAAAACTACACTCTATTTTTTAGAAAAAAAACAGAGAAGGACTCAGAAGATTTTTTGATCAATCAAAAGATTCTAGAGTTACACTGCCTATCACTAAATCCTTTCTAAACTCATTCACACTTTCATTAGTGATTCTTTCATTTACATTTAGAGTAGTGTGTGTACCCTGTCTTTTTTACACACACACTGTATCTTGAGCTAATATGGAGGATTCTTAAATCCTTATTCAAACACTATTAACTCCCTTGTATCCCACTTTGGATAGTGGTAGTGGTCGAGTACGACCTGGATAACAGTGAAATGTTGTCTGTGTTTTCCCACATAGAACTGTGGTAGAGGTCTTTGGACCTGGACAGTATTGTACTATTGATTACCCCGATCTAGGGTGTGGATCAATTAATATAAATTGTTTTAGAGGACACAGTCTCATCTTGAGACGGAACCTCTTGGTTACATTTGCGGTGCATTTTGGTTTAAGTCATAAGTATACTACATATTTCATATTCCGCTTCTAACTAAATTGAAATATAATTCGTTTTAAAGTTACTTTGATAGTTAAATTATCATGTTTTTATACTTATTTTAAAACAATAAGTTAGTTTCAAAAGTCAATTAAATCGTCAGATTAACTTAACTAAAACCTAATAAATCATTGAGAAACTATTTGATCATTTACACTCTGTATAAATTCACTCCCTTTTAACATTTTTTTAAATAAATGGATTATAAGATAAATATTCTAAATAGAAATTTTAATTTGAACTCAATTTACCTCCCACTTGAGTGTCCACTCTGACCAAAATTTGGTATAAGAATATTTTTATTAATACTAGTTTTCAAAACATGCTATTTTTGAACTGTTATTTTAGTTGTATCATTAAAGATCATAAATTTCTATCAGTTATAAATTTTATCTCTTTAATATATTCACTAATATCTAGTTATGGTTAATAGACTTGAAGGGGATGCTACCAACATTCCACCTTTCTTTAATGGAACAAACTATGCCCAATTTAAACTTAAGATGAAAATTATTTTATAAAGTATGGGTTTTGATATCTGGACTGCTATAGAGTCACAATATAAAATTACAAAAAACTGTTAGAACAACTTGGAATGAACCTACAATGAATTATTTCAATAATAATTGTAAAGCTATGAATTCCATGTATTGTTATTTAGGAGATGAAGAGTTTAATAAAAGTTCTGCTTGTAAAACTGCATATGAAAAATGGGACTCTTTGTCTATTTCCCATGAGGGAACAACCAATGATAAAGAAATGAGGCTGAATACCTATACTATTAAATATGATAATTTTAAAATGAAATCTGATGAACCTATTTCTGACATGTATCTTACGTTCAATGAGATTGGCAATACTATGAGCTCTCTTGGAAAGGTTGTTCCAGCAAAGGAAAAAATTATGAGGATATTAAGATGTCTACAAGAAAGTTGGAGAGGCATATATATTTCCATTAGAGAATCATACGACATCAGCACACTAACTGTTAAGGAATTAATAGGTAAGCTTATGATGTATAAGGAAGAACATAAAGTAAATAAGGAAGATGATGATGAACCCATGAGAAAATCTGCGGCTTTCAAGTATACTACTTCTAAGAGTAAAGTGAAGGAGAAAATAAATTTATCTACTTAAGGTTATACTAGTGATGATTCAGATTCAGACAGTGATACTGAGAGGGCTAAAATATCCTAGAGATTTTAGAAGTTCTATAGGAAGAAGAAATTATTCAGAAAATTAAACTACACAAGAATGTATGACAACAAGGGTCACTGGAAGAAGGATTGGAAGATGTCTGATAAGGAAGATGATATAGTCTTCTATGAATGCAAGAGGAAAGGACAGATCAAGGCTGACTATCCAGAATAAAAATTAAAAAAGAAATATTACTATAAGGACAATAAGTACATGATATCTATGAAAGCTACTTGGAGTGCTTCAGAAGACAGCACAAGTGAATCTGATGTTTCTGATTCTGAATAGAATCGCGCCAACATGTGTTTCATGACCAACACATATGAGGTAACCTTAGATACTTTTGTTTTAAATTTCTATTATTCTACAGATGATGCAGACTATGATTTTGATTATAAAGATATGTCTAAGGCTGAATTGTTTGAATATTGTAACATGCTGGAAGAAACATGTAATGAACTTAAGGACAAATATAAGTCACTAAAAAAATCATGCTCTCACTACCAATGTTAAATATTCCTTTGATATAGAAAAGAAAAATAATGCTAAACTATTGAAGGAAAATAATGAACTGAAAATTATTAATGAGCAACCTAGAAAGGACTTATAAAAGTTCACAATGGGAAAAGATACAATTACTCAAATGTTAGGTAAACAAGTTACACCAAAATAAACTACTGGTTTGGAATATCAACATGGACAAAGGCAGTTTACCAAAAATCAATTTACTCCTAAATCTGGACAAAATTCTGTTTATTCCAGCTCTATAAATTTGTATGCTTCAACTAGTTATTCATATAATTATAGATCAAATAAATTTTATCCTTCAATATCTATTGATTATGTAAATTATGTGAGACCCATAAGACAAATCTGGGTACCTAAAGATTTTATTTCTAACCTTTATGGACCCAAGAAGATCTGGGTACAAAAATCATTTTCTGTTTAAATCTGTGTTGTAGGAAACCTTCTTGAAGAGTTCTCACAAAAGGTATGGTACTTGGATTGTGGATGTTCAAGGCACATGTCTTGAGATTAATAATTCTTCAAGAGTCTATTAATGGTTGATGGAGGCTATGCCACCTTTGTTGATAATTCTAAAGGAAAAAACATCGGCCTAGGCCATATTAGTAACACTGATTCAGTTTTGATTTCTAATGTTTTATTTCATGATGGACCTAAGTATAACCTGTTGAGTATTTCTCAGTTATGTGATGATGGATTTAATGGGAAATTTGGAAATTATTCCTGTAATTTTTTTAACTCTGATTTTTTAGTATTTTCTGCTTTAGGAAATGAAAATTTTTATGCTGTTGATATGAATTCATTATCTAAGAAAAATGTTAATTGTATAAATGATATTCATAAAGAGTCTTCGCTTTGGAAAAGAAGATTAGGAAACAACAACATCTATTCACTTATAAAATTGTCTATGAAGAAAATAGTTAGAGACCTACCCAAACTTGAATTCCCAAATTAAAAAGTTTGTAACCCCTGTAAAAAGGTAAAGCAACATAATGTTTATTTTAAATCAAAGAAAGAAGTTTCAACTTCTCAACCTCTCGAGTTAGTTCACATGGACTTGTTTGGACCTTCTATATTTTCTAGTTTAAATAGGAAACACTATGTCCATGTCCTAGTATATGACTTTTTTAGATATACTTGGGTATACTTCTTATCTCAAAAATGTGAAGCTTGTTCTTACTTTGTTAAATACTCCAAGTCTGTAGAAAACCTTAGTGGAATTAAGATTAAAACCCTGAGAAGTGATCATGGCCATGGGTTTGAAAATCATGTGTTTGAATCTTATTGCTCAAACAATGGCTATAGTCATAACTTTTCTGCCCCGAGGACACCTAAGCAGAATGGTTTAGAATAAAGAAGAAACAGAACACTTTAAGAAATAGCAAGAACTATGCTTAATGAGTATGACCTGCCTATTTTTTTATGGGATGAAGCTGTGAATATAGATTGTTATATTATTAATAGAGTCCTGATTAGACTTGTTCTCAAGAAGACTCCATAAGAACTATGGAATAATAGAAAACCCAATGTTAGTTACCTTAGAGTCTTTGGCTGCAATGTTTTTATTATCAATACAAAGGGTAATCTGGACAAGTTTTCTTCTATGAATGATAAAGGAATTTTTCATGGTTATTTTTTAAAAAGTAATCCCTATATAGTCTTTAAAAAAAGAACCAAATGTGTGGAATAATTCTTTCACATCATGTTTGATGGAACTGATCCACATGAGCCTAAAACCTCTCATGAAATAATGAAGAAGATTTGACGGTTCTGGACCTTAATGATAAAACTCATGAACCTGCTGTAAAAATATCCAGTTCTGGACATATTTCAGAATCTTATATTGAACCTGAACCTATAGATGGACCATAAATTTCTAGTCCTAAATATAATATATCAAATAGGATTCAAAAGATTCATCCTTTATATGTTGTTGTTGGTAATCATGATAGAGGGACATAGACTAGAGATTCTCTAAGAAACCATGTTGAACATCAATCCTTTCTTTCACAGTTAGTATGCAAAAATGTCAATGATGCTATCAATGATGAATTTCGGGTAATGGATATGCAAGGAGAGTAAAATGAATTTGAAAGAAACAATCTCTGAGATTTAGTTGATAGGCCCAAGGACACTTTGACAATAGGCACTAAATGGGTTTTTAGAAACAATGTTGATGAATATTGAAATATTGTTAGAAATAAAGCTAGGCTTGTTGGACAAGGATATTGTCAAAAGTAAGGTATATAAAATGAATAAACCATTCCACCTGTAGTAATATTAGAATCCATTAGGATCTTACTTGCCTATGGTGCTCATCTGAATTTCAAGTTATATCAAATGGATGTCAAAAGTTCTTTTCTAAATGGTTTTATAATTGAAGATGTTTTTGTTGAACAACCACCTGGATTTACTAATCCTAATTTTACAAATCATGTTTTTAAACTTTCTAATGATTTATATTTTTTGAAACAAGCTCCAATATCTTTTTATGATAGACTTGGTAATTTTAATATTTCAAAAAGTTTTACTAAAGGGATTGCTGATCCAAATCTTTTTATTAAAAGAATTTCCAAATATGTTTTCATAGTACAAATCTATTTTGATGATATTATTTTTGGATCTTATAAAAATTCCTTATGAATTGATTTTTCAAAGAGTATGAAAAATGAATTTGAAATGAGTTTAATGGGAGAACTTAATAATTTTCTTTGATTTCATGTTTTTTTAAATGAATATGGTATTATTTTAAATCAAAGTAAAAATTCAAAGGATCTGTTAAAACGGTTTAGTTTGGATAATATTAGGTAAATTGCTACTCTAATGAGTAAATTCTGTAAATTGGATGCAGATGAAGCTGGGAAACCAGTGGAAGAAACCAATTATAGAGGTATGATTGGAAGCATACTTAACCTTTCTTCTAGTTGAGCAGATATTATGTCTAGTGTGTGAATGTGTGCAAGATTTCAAGCTAATCCAAAATAATATGATTTACTTTCTGTTAAAAGAATAATTTAGTATTATAAACACATTATGAACATAGGTTTCTTTTACCCAAAAGGAAAATACATTAATCTAATGAGTTATTCAGATACGGACATTGCTGGATGCAAGTTGGATAGAAAAAACACATCTTGAAAATGTCATTTATTGGTAAAATCCTTAGTATCTTGGTGTATTGAAAATCAGAATTCGGTAGCTTTTTCCACTACCGAATTAGAGTATATAGCTGCTGGTAGTTGCTATGCACAAATTCAGTGGATAAAACACACTCTTTTGGACTATTGATAAGAGTTTAAGAATGTTTCTATCAACTATGACAACACTAGTGCAATAAACATTTCAAAGAATACTGTGTCTCACTCTAGGAACAAACAAATGTATATAAGGAACTATTCCTTGAGAGATCATTACCAAAAGGGTGATATTACTCTTGAATTGATAGGTACTAAACATCAATTAGATAACATTTTCACCAAACCTTTGACTTCGGATAGGTTATGTTATATTATACATGAGTTGGGAATGATTAACCTTGATCGGTAGCAACCTCACCGATGTAACCTCATCGATGTTACCTCACCGATGTGGATAACTCACCGATGTATCCTCACCGATGTGGATACCTCAACGATGTGCATACCTCACCGATGTGAAAATATCACTGATGGACCTCACTGATAGGAATTCTCACCGATAAACCTTACCGATGAGTGCACTGTTTTAAACTTCTATCTGCCTCCAGAATCTGAATCTTTTTTATGTATATTTCATTTTATTTATTTATTTTATGATTCCTAAATGATAAAAAAAAGTCCAAGCTAGTTCTCAATCCACCAAGCCTCAAACCCTTACCCTCAAACCTTATCCCCCGAATCTCTCGAAAACCCTAAATCCCTCGAACCAGAGTTGGAAAAAACCAAACCTCCTACCATCAAATATGGGAATGATGAGATGAAAGCAAAGAAGCATAAGTCCAAGCTAGAAGCAAGTGGTAGTGTCTGTAGAACTAGGTCGGGTAGTCAACCAGTGAATAGACATTTGCAGAGTTGAGTTATTATGGTTGAAAAAGAGTTATGCATGGAATGGTTGGTGACAAGAAAGTTGTTAGTGCTTGAAGTGCTGGATGATCAAAAGTGGGTAGATTGCTTCTCAAAAAACAATGGCCCCTACTATCTGAAACTAGTGAAACACTTTTATGAGTTTGTAAGCTTTGAGAAATCTGAAAATGAGAACCGAGTGATTTATTTTTTGAATGGAAAGGAGATGTCCTTTTCATCCATTGAGTGGGTTGAATGCCTGAAGGATCCACACTAAGGAGTATCTGGATATGTCTCAAAATCTAGGCCACGTACAAGTGATAGATTGGATTATGAGAATGCCTTGGAGGAGATCACCGGTGATGGAAATCAATGACAAGTAGTGGCTGTTGAAATGGATGGAGAGAACAGATTGATGTTCGAATTTGTTCATCATGTCTTAATACCATGGAGAGGTGACTTTTCGAATATAAGATATCAGGAAATCTATCTACTGCATCTCCTGAGACATTTTGTAAAAGTTAATCTTTGCAGATTGCTGATGATCCAAATGGAAGACCTGACAAGGCCAAAATCAAAGAATAATTCCCTATTCTTTTCCATGTTGATCTTAGTGATGATCAATGTGAAAGGGGTAGATGAGTCTCAAAATGAGACAGTGGTAGTAAGGAATAACTTTTGTGTCACAACCACTGTTTGAAAATACATGATGATAAGTTGGAACCCACGGAGAGGAGAGTGGTTTAATGATGACCATTATTAATTTGATAAATTATATCCTATGAGTCTTATTTCAAGACCTAAGGATGTGAGGGATCCAATTCTAGGACCTAATGAAAAAGAACCTGAGTAATTTGATGTGAAAAAAGAAGAGAGTTCTATCGATGATGGAAAAGATTCAGACTTACCTCCAAGTCCTGGTGATGAAATTGTATCTTCTAAAAATGAAACCTTAGTAGATGAAGAGACTCCTACTGATAAGGAAGACAAGCCAGCCCATGTGAATAATGAAGAAAAGGAGAATGAATCTGAAGCCTTTGATTCTGTATGCTTAAGTCTAGGTAAATTAATTGGATTCTCAACTGTTCCTACTAAGGAAGTAGTAGGAGAAATGGAAGAAGATGTACTTAATCTAGAGGAACCTCGTGCATTTTAAGAGAAAGAATTGATAGTAGAAAATTTTTCTGAGGACGAAATACCTGATGATAATGTTTTTGTTGTACATGGGAATGCACCCATTGAGGGTGAGCATCAATCCAAGTTTGGAAGTGTGTCAGTGGCTGTTGAGATTGAGGAATGGGAAGAAGACCCAGGTTTTGTGGTTTGTGGATTAGACTATCCTAATTCTGATAATGAGGAATCCATCAATTGACCAAATATTATTTATGATGTTGAGACTGAGTTGTTACCTAAAGATGTGGTCAATATTTCTGACTTTGATATTTTGAAGAAAAATATTAAGGACAGTTTTGTGGAAGAGACAAGGAAGATGGAAGCTTCACTTTTGTCATCAATCCAATTGATTATGACTGACTCAATGGACATTATAGAAACTGAAAGAGCACCTATTGTGATTTCTCTTTCTGATATGATCATCAGGGCTGACCTTGAATCCTTAAAAGATGATCCTATGTCAAAAGTGTTGTAAGCCAGATGGTTTCAGTGTTCAAATGTTTTAAAACCTCCAGGAAAGATCATGTTAAAACCTAAGATTCCCAAAGCCAAAATATTATTAATGGGTTGACCCAAAACTTCAATGAAACAATAACCTTCTCTAATGGTTCTGTTGATTTTAGACCTTCAGTGGATATGGATCAGATTTTGGATGTGATAAAGGAGGATCTTGGTTCCGCATCAACCAGTGGCTCTATGGACTCATATTACCTGAGAAAAGTTGTGACTTCTACTAGATATTCAGATAGAGAAATAATGAAGATAGTCCAAGACTATATGAGATAAGCTTCTTCCTATCAGAAAGAAGTTAAAGTCAAGGTGGACTCCAATTTTCAAAAGATTTACACCAAGCATCAACTCAACAATCATTTCAAACTTCTGTTGGAAAACCTGAAGATATCTCCTGTTAATCAAGCCTACAAATAGTAAGTTAGAAAACTAAAGGGAATTGACTCAATCATTTTAAAAATTCATGGAGAAAAATGATGATTTCATATCTGCTATGGAGAGAGGAGGAGGAATAATTATGGATTTCATAAATCATTTACTACCTTTCCTGCATGTTGATGCTAGGCTAGTGATTGTACATCCTGCTTCACCTACCTTTTCCTCTACGGCTACTCTTGTTCAAATTTATCCAGACCAAGCCATTTGATTCCTTACACCTATGATCTCTCAAAGAACTCCTTAGTACAGGCCAGGCACAGTTTCTATGGCTCAGCCTCTAGTGATCATCTCTGGAATTCATAAGCCTTCCCCAGCATCCACATAGTCTGAATCCTCTTCTTTCATTTATTTCTCATTGTGTTCCTTTTTATATTTCTTTTTTCTCAGTTTTTGATTTTCACAAAGGGGGAGAAATATTAACTATCTAAGTATCAAAGAGGGAGAAATATTCACAAAGGGGGAGAAATATTATCTAAGGAAGTGCTACCGTTCTTTGCCCCTCTGATATCATTGCATTTAATTCTTCCTCTGATAAATTATTTTCTATATCATACTGTTTTCTTTGAGATAATTGCATTTAATGATATATCCTCTGATACAACTACTCATTGTTTTAAAACTATAATATCATATTTTGTGATTATCAAAAATGGGGAGATTTTTGACCTCACCTGTTTTGATATACCCAATTATGCTTTTACATACTTTGATAATCCATGTTATTCTTTTATATACTTTGATAATCCTAATTATGCTTTTTATATATATTGATAATACCAATTAATGATTATCTATATTCAAATTTTCTCAATATATGATATTCTATTATCAAGATGATAATAATATTAAAATAGTACTTGAAATATGTTTATCAATGTTCATTCGTTTTTGTATGAGTTTTGAAGTAATTTTTATCCAATCGGAAATGTTTTGCATAAAACAGATAAGTTTTAGTCACTGATCTGCGTATATCTACTAATACAGAGCAATCGGTACTTAGTCTATCGATAGAATTAGTCTACCGATAGAGAGAGTCACCGATAAGATAATGATACCAATATTCATAAGTCTATCGATACACATAATCACTGGAACTAAGAATGCTACCGGTACAGATAGTCACCAATACATAGAGATACCGAGAGACCAAGAGCTACCAATATACAGAGTCACCGATACATAATGAAGCTACTGATACAAATCAGAGCTACCTATAGATCAGGAGATACTGATAGAATGATGTCACAGATATATAGAGATACCGATACCAATAGTCACTAATACCAAGAGATATCGATGCAAAGAGATATCGATACAAGTTCAATGAGATACCGATTCAAAGAGCTACAGATAAAAGTTCAAAGAGCTACCATTTCAAAGAGCTATAGATAAAAGTTCAAAGTGGTACCAATGCAAAGAGATACCGATACAAGTTCAAAGAGATACCGATGAAAAGAGCTACTGATACATGTTCAAAGAGCTACCGATGTAAGCTCGCTGTTACAAAAAGTCCACTGTATACATATACCAACAAGAGCTACTAATGATTGACCAAACAGTAAAACTCTATATTCTCAACACTATTTATTTATTAAGCTAACGGCCATAGTTGACTTTTTTAATGTATTTAATGTTATTTAATAATTTATGTTTCCATGTAATGGAACCGTACCTAGTACCAATGAAAAAATTAATCATTCCTTTTTTTGGAGCTAAAAGCTATAAAGGGAAGGAAAAAGACTGTGCAGAATGGAACAAATAGATCGAGTGAAAGAGAGAGAATCAAGGAACTAAGAAGGCACTCGAAGGGTAAAAAGAAAAAGGCTCAACACCATTCGAACGTGGTGCATTCACGCAGTGCTACATCCATACTCCAGGAACACTGGACATAAACAGAGCAATTATTTCTAGAGAACACAAGCTGGATCTTGAGTGAAGAACTACAACAAACACTTCATGCACTCTGGCTGATAATCTGAACCTAGAACAAGGGAAAAAAACGACACTCTGTTTTTCAGAAGAAAAACCAGAAAAGGACTCAGATGCTTTTTTGATCAATCAAACGAGTCCAGAGATGCAATTCCAATCACAAAGGATTTTCTAAACTCATTCACACATTCTTTAGTGATTCTCTCATTTACTTTTCAAGAAGTGTGTGTACCCTATTTGTTTTAAACACACACCGTCTCCTGATCTATGCTGGAGGAATCCAAAATTCACATTCAAACTCTACTAACTCCCTTGTATCCCACTATGTATAGTGGTAGTGGTCGAGTACGGCCTAGACAGTTGTGAGTTGTTGTCTGTGTTTTCCCATATAAAATTGTGGTAGAGGTCTTTGGACCTGGACAATATTGTAATATAGTTTAACCCGATCCAGGGTGTGGATCAATTTATATAAATTGTTTGAGAGGACTAAGTCTCATCTTGAGACTGAACTTCATGGTTACATCTGTTGTGAATTTTGGTTTATGTCATAAGTATACTATATATTTCATATTCCACTGATAAGTACTTTGAAATATAATTTTTTTAACGATACATGGATAGTTAAATTTTCAAGTGTTTATACTTATTATAAACCAGTAAGATAGTTTAAAAAGTCAATTTAATCTTCAGATTAAATTAACTGAGACCTAATAAATCGTTGAATAACTAATTGAACATTTACACTCTTTATAAATTCACTACATTTTAACTTTGTTTTTAAATAAGGGGATTTTTAGAGAAATATTTTTAACATAAATTTTAATTGGAACTCAATTCACATCCCTCTTGAGTGTCCACTCCAACAAACACATACCACAAAACCAATGAATTGAGAAATATGTTTATAAAAAATATGGAAAGTTAACTAATATAAAACAATTTAATTTTTAATAATGATATAGGAAATCATCAACGGGGAAAAAATTAACAAAAACACATTCTATTTAATCAAGTAAATGAGAACGAAATCCATCAATAGATAATTTCAATAGAAAAACATCATCGAGAATAATAAATTAATATTCATTTAAGTAAATTATTAATTATCTGATGACATGTTTCTCTTTAATATTATACCTTTACCTTCAAGACCATTTATCTAATGGTTTATCATACCACTATCAAGACCCTTCAGAAGACATTTTATTTATGTGAGGTGAAACCAAACTATTATAATTGAAAAAAACATGATTTTTTGACTAATTTCATCTCAAGAGAATACTAATGTATCGATGTGATTACAATAAATGGTCATTAACTTGTATATTTCTCTTCCAAGGAATTCCATATATTTTTTATAATTGATTTAATTGAATAAAAATGTGTTTTATCAAATATCTGTATTGTGTAAAGGATAAAAATTGATCAATATTTCCCTAAAAAATCAAATAATATTCAATGTAATTACCCTATGTAAAAATATTATATTATTTAGGAAATAAAAATATCCATGATAAATGATATGAATAATTAGGAGAAATTCAATGTCCAATTATTATAGGTTGTTGAATATTTCAAGGGCGCTTAATTAATGAATAAAGGATGTAAATGACAATACTATACTTTGTTAAATCCATCAAAACCCATTTTAAGGAATAATAATGATTGTACCAATAATAAAATCCTATGTGCAGTAAAAATTAAGGGTTTTTGTTGTTGATTAATTTGATTATTATAAAAATATCATTTAAAAATAGTTATGAGTAACCAAATTTCATTATATTAAAACATATTTTAAAAATAATTGTCATACAAAATTAATAATATGTTTTTTCATAATATTTAACCATTTCATGATGAAATATAATACTTAAAAATTTTATTATTAAATCAGTATATTTATGCAATGTCAAATAAGATTCCATTTACATGGTTAAATGGATAAAAATGAACATTGATTAGAAATCTTCACAATGATTCCATTGAAATAATGTTCTAAATCTAAAATGGGGCAAAATATCATGAATAAATAAAAATTTCAATTAGAAAAAAAATTAAATCCTTTTTACGAAATAGGGTTTTTTGAAGAAAAATATGTTCTCTAACTAAAGTGAGAAATGATGTTTGTGTTTGTTAAATACATTTTATCAAAAAAATTGAGTTCTAATGATTTTAAAATAGTACTATTACATGATAAATAACACTAATAATCAATAATGTATAAATAAATTTATATTTTCATGAATAATAAAAAAAATTTCTAAATTAGAAAATCATGTTTCAATAATCTTGAAATAAGATGTGATTTCTAAGTGAACACATTATAATAAAATAACATTAATGTGGAAAAAATCAATTAATATATTATTTCAACCTACAATAAATTGAAATATAATAATTTGGAATACATAAATAGTTATTAAAATCCATTATACACATAAAAATAATGATTTTTTACAATGAGGATTTTGTTTAACTGAATGAAGAAGGAATTTTGTTATGAAATTTCATTACAAATCGTTAATATTAAGTTCAAATACCAATCATTTAAATTATTCAAAAATAAAGTCAAAATAATATTAAATTTAAATAATAAATTATATGAAATATCAAAATAAAAAGTATATAATACACAAAAAATTGAATAAATATTTAATATGATGATTTTTTCACATATGGTTATTGTTTTATGAAAATCTTTTACTATGTGTTTATTTTTAAGTGAAAAAACATTAACATCATTTATATTAGTTCAAATAATGTTAATTACTTATAACATAACTATACCATAATTTCAAATATCATAAATTATCTTACTATATAATATTATTACCTGTTTGGTAACATTATTTCATTATTTACACTATTTTGAGTGTTTATTGTCTTGTTTTTTTGAGTATGTAATTACATGATACATATTGGTCACATTAATTAGATCATAATTTCATCAAATCAATAATATAAATTTATAATTAAATATCATATTTATCTAATATTTTTTATCTTATAGTAATCAATTTTATTTAGAGATAGGAAATGAAATGCATTGTTCATGTAGACAGTATGTCGTACATACGCATGAATGCCACATAAATTTATTTTTCATATTAAAATAATTTAAATTAAAAGATATATATTTATATTATATTTTCATTATCATATATATTCCTTATATTTAACATATATTATTTAAACCATCACTAATATTGTTCATTCATAAAGTGACAGAATGACATCGCTTTGAGAAGGCAGTAGTCCACATATCCACACATAATTTTGTCATATTTAGACAAAGTGGAAATCATTATGTTATGAATTATATAATGATGAATTATTTATGAGGATAAAATAAATTTCACACTTATCATATATTAATTGGTTTTAGGTAATAATTCTTATTCATCAGATGTGGTAGGGGAAAAACAAACGATATCATTTTGTGAGGTGATGGTTCACAATACACACAAATGGTATATTCATTACCTATTTGATGGATGTGTGAATAATTTTATGTCAAAAAAATAAGAAAAAAACAACCTAGTATATTGAATATATATTGTTTTTTATACAATCATTCATGAAATATAATTCAGTCGGTGGAGATATTTATGAAAAAAATAGACCATTTAAGATGGTTACACAATAATCAGGCAATTAATTTTAGTTTATTACAAAAGACATCCATGGAAGGATTTATTCTGAATTTGAGGATAATCGGATTAGATTTGAGATGTTTTTATCATATTTTGGAATGTTTTGAATGAGAAACTGGTATTGATACATGTGAATAATTGGGAATGATGAGTACATTTTTATTATGGTGGAGGAGTGACACTCTTAATTTTTTTAAAAGGGAATATTACACCTGTTTTCCACATTTTATGTGGTTCCAATAATGAAAACAATACAATAAAATAGATTATATGGTCAAATAAGAACATCCAATATAATATTTTACAAGTTTCTGGGTCATAAGGGTCCTTAAATTAAAGGTTTACAACTTTATGATTTTATTTTTTCTTTCAATCCCTATTAATAATTTAAATTACCTTCAATATTATTTTTGGAATAAAATTAAATTAAGAGTATTATATATCATTGTTTTTCATATGAAAATAATGAAATATAATTTTCAAAATTCGATTCATTGAAGTGGTAGAAATTAGTTTTATGTTAATCCCACAGATCGGATATCAAAACTTGGTTTTAATGTAAAATGTTCTAATGTTTTCTAATGTTTTCTATTAAATTTTAAATATATATAATTAAAATGACCTAAATAGGATGAATTTATATATTACTGATATAAAAAAAATTAAAACGAATAATAATATTTAATCTATCAATATAAATAAATAATATGAATTTTTTTTTGTAATTATGGTTTTGTATTTTACACTATTCATCATAAAATGAATCCTCATTGTTAAACACAAAAAAAAATCACAGGAAAATTATTTTTTTCAGTATCAAAATTAGGTAAATTTTGACATATAAAATGTTAGATTTTATAAAAATTATATTTAAATTAATTTATATATTAAAAGGACGTAAAACTATCTTTAAATAATTGAAGGGTTTTATGTGTTAAATTTGATTTGTTCTTGTTTTATTCTAAATAAATCTATTGGGTGGATACCAAAAATTATTTTATTTTATATATAATTATTATATTTCATTAGTTTCAGTAAATAAATTTTAATATTTAATTTATTATAATAAAATACCCTTGAATGAATAAAAAAATATATTTTATATTAAATTTGTTTTTATACACATTTATAATTAACTAGTAACCTATGAATCCATTTAAAAATTTTATAACCCATACATTCTATTATTTTAATTACTAATATTCATAACTACTATTTTATCATCTATTTTATATCATATAATATTAAATAAAAATATTTTAATAATATATTGTTATTTAGTAAATCTGTTTCTTGCAAGTAACACATTCCATTGTTGAAACCCATAAAATCATGTGATATACGCTACCTCAATATCATGTGAAAATCATGAGGTATAAAAGTTTTATTTTATTTAAAATTGTAATTATATTGGTTTTATATTCCCATAATATCTAGGTGTTTTGTTTTGTACATGATATCGAATACAATTTTCTTACATTGGAGTTTCATGGATTTACATTCTCCACACCTTAAATAAATTATGTTGTCACAATTTAAAGATGGTCTTGGTAAGATATTTTTTGATATATACTGTGATAAAGTCCCACAACATGATAAGGGTTCAATAAAAATCTACTATAAAAGAGATAATGGTAATTACAATGTTAACATGGACTGAAATATAAACAAGTGTCTAAATAGTAGAATAATATTAGAAAGTTAAGATATGGACAAAGAGTAAAATGATAAAAATTTATTGTGAGGTATTGAGGTCATCGATCACAAATACTTTAATGAAACATATAAATTTTGGGGCTTCAAATATATAAATTCATAAGGATTTAAAAGACCATTAGATCAATAACCATTAATGTGTTTATACTACTCATATTTTAACCATCTTCCTAATGTTTAGTAATTAATTTACTATATAAGAATATAAGGAAATATAATTACATGTGGGGTACAAATTTAAAATGAACGATTTCTTATTTTGGTTTTAATTTGAATAAAATATAATTCAAACATTTATTTGAAGTAATTAAAAAATATATAAATGAATTTATATTCCCGAAGCACTAAAATTTATGGATCGTAAGATTAATTAAAAAATTCATTGATTTAGTATCTAACTATTTTCCTGAAAAATTAATTTTAACAAATTAATAGTTAATCCATAATAATGATTACATTTTTTTATAAATATTATTTTTTCCTCAGATTACTTACCTAATATTTCTTACACATTAACCATGATAACATATAGGCTTGTTCTAGATGTGAAACCCTTATAATATTTCATCTATGGGTTCATGCCCCACCACATTTCTATATATGATTGGTTTCCACGTGACATATGGTATTTCCTTTATCCAAAATAATATTTATATAATTTAAAAAAGATTATATAAATCATTTAAATAAAATCATTAAATTTCATTTTAATAAGGTTTTCAACAAAATACCTATTAATAGAATTCTTCATTCATTAATTTATACAAATTCTATCACATGGTTTAGAGTATTTCCTTTATAAGTGGGAATTGAATGCAATAATTTCTCAGTTCCCTAAAGATAAGGAAATGAATGATAAATTGATCCACATTATGAGGTCTCATTCCTTCTATAAAATTCTTTATTATTCTTTGTAATTTCAGTTATTTTTGTCATTAACTCCCACAAAAATAGCATTTCCCTAGCCCAATAAGATACATTCCTATTTATCTCATTCCAAAATTCATTAATGCGGAAAATGAGCCCCTTACCTACATGGTCTCCACCACTCGATTTCTTAGATAACTACATCATTCTATTCATTGGTGATTTTGGGAGTTGGTTAAGGTATTTATTTCTTCATAAATAAGAAAAACAAATTAAGCATGAACAGAATTTCATTCAATCATATTAACATCCAATTTGGTTTCTCATTATCAACACATTGTCCATCATGTTCTATGTTATATGGGATCCTCCAGGTTCTAACCATTTACTAAAACATGAATTAATTGTGTGAGTTACAATAGTCAAAGTGAGATAACTATATATTTATTTATAGGATATATGAATCATGAAATATAATTTTGAATGTAAAACACCTTAGTATTATCATAGGTTATTTATTATCATTATATATCCAAATCATTAATAATGGTTTTGAAATTTATTGTGAATTAACCTATGAGTATCCCTCATGATTTTTAAACCAAGTGTGCTCTAACGCCTGTTTTCATGTGAAAAATGATTCTCGTATCAGCACCAGTGAACCTTTTTAGAGTTGTTACCCAAGGTACATTTTCCCAAGAACCAAATAATATTTTAGTATACAGATAACAATATATTAATAGGAAAACCAGATATTCTATATCTTACCAAAACAATAGGTTGTTGTTTTCATCTTATCCTAAAATTATACCTTAGGGATATATTCTCTAAAAATTGTGTATATAAATCACGTTTTATTGGTTTCAACTAAAAAAATTATAATTATAAATATAGAAACCTAACGGTATTAAATTTGGATCTTATGTCCACTACCATTACATTGGAATGATTTAGAATAATCAAATAATAAATGATCTAGAAGTTTAGTTGTCTTGGTAAACTAGATACATACAAGTGTCTTGTATTACATTTAATGAAACTAATGAATTTCATTATAATAAGATATATTTATTTACACATTGAATATTCATTCACATCATTTATAAGAGACTTCATGGATTCATCAGCAATGTAAACAAAATAATGGTTACATCAAATGCTCACTAAGTGTAAAGTTCAACCTATGAAATAATTAAACAATGGTAATAATCAATATTTAAAGGTAATAATTGAACACACATTCCATATAATCATTAAGAAAATAAGGAAATCCATTGAAAATATGGAATGTTAAATAACTACAAACAAATGCTATTTATTGTACTAGAGAAGGAATAAAAATTATGGAAGGGAAAATTACTGAAACACTTGTCATTTAATCAATGAAATTAGAATGAAATGAATCTACAGATAACATCCAAAAAATCAAGAATAATAAAAACTAAATAATAAATGAATGAAATTATTGACTTTTAGAAATAATGATTTCGCAATCACATGATTCCTTTTCCATCTTCCCAAATTATAATATAGTTTTTCATTTTACATTGAAGAAATTTCAGAAGAAAGATTAATGTTATGGGGTGATCCCTATCGGTTCTAGTTGAAAAAAAATCAATGGTTTTTTCTAATAAATTATTATTTTTAATGAGACTTTAGAAGAATCATGGTTTTTATATTAAATTATTCCCAACCCATATCATTCATGTCCAATGCATTCCCAATATATCCACGAAAAGATTTAATTAAAAAAAATTCCTTATCAAATATTTGAATGGATTAAATAATTTTGATTTAGAAATATTTATACAAATAATTAAATAACATAAAATGTAAACAACATATATAAAAATTTTATATATTTTTGACAATGAACATATCCATGATAAATTTTATGAATAAGTAGGGTAAATTTAATTATTAATGATCATAAACAAAATATTATTTCAGGGGGACTAAATAGATTAATAAATGAATGGAATGTCTATTCTATACTTTATCTAATAAATGTACAACCATCTAGAGGAATAATAGGTACTATATGAAAAATAAATATCCAAATTGGATTAATAATATATTATTTTTTAATTGATGAAATTAAATATATTAAAAACTAATTTTAAAAATATTATTGAGGAAAATGTATCGTTTTTTTAAAATACATTTTGAAATTAATTTTCCTTAAATTCACATTCAAAACCAACATTCAATTAAATTTTATATTTAAAACATTAAAAGGGTTATTTTAGGACATGATGATTATTGAATCAATACATGCCGTATAAGGTAAAATCATTCTTTATAAAAAGTTACTAAATCTTCCTTGTTTGGAAGGAGATGCAAATATTCATTTGAAATAAATTAAAACAAAAAAGAATAAATAATTCACTAATAACTAATTATTTAATGATTTATAACATTTTTTAAACACATTATAGAAAAAAATTTCTTCAATTAAAAGTATGATCTCTGACGAAAGAGATAAAGGATGTCGACTTTCTTACAAAATTTTTTTATAACATTTTGAGTATCAATGACTGGAAAATTATTCTATAACATTAATAAGATAATTAATAACGAGTGTAGAAGAAATTACAATGATTTACTAAAATATAAGGAAATAATTTTCTTCATGAGAAATCCATGTGTAAACAATACCTATTAAGATTAGATTATGATGTAAACACATGTATAGGCCATAATACAGATGTTAGAATAAATCAATGAAAATAAAGATTGTATAAACTATAAATACAAATATAGGATGTTTATATATATAAATATATATATATATATAGTCATTATACATATAATAATTTAATATTGAAGACAATAAGGAAGTTATATAACCCAATAAAAAAGTAATCGAGTAATGAAATTTTATTACCGATCGATAATTCGATTTTCAAATCCCATTGAATTAAATAATTCAAATTGATACATAATATATTTGGAAGGTAAAATAATTCATGATATGATATATCAAAATGGGATTTTGATACCACTATACAATATATGTCTGTGTTGAATATGATGTTTATCTCACAGATCTAAAAAGTGAGATAAAAATCAAAAACCCAATGTTTCTTTTATTGGTGACCATCATTTGACCTATTGTATAAGGGTTTTAAAAAATTTAAAAACATATTCCAATAACATTATAACATTTATAATATCATATATAATATTACTTAAATATCTTGTTACATATTTTTTAACAATCAATAATTATTTTCAATATTTCTGTTATTTTTTGTCTAGTTTTTTTAGTATGGGTTTAGATGTAACTTTTTGTTACCAATAATTAGATCATGATTTAATCATCTCAATAATGTAAAACATGATTTTAATATTATTTAAATCCAATTTATAATTATTTAGAAATATCTATAACATTTTTTGATTGGAAATGAAATCCACTATTCATGGAGATGGTAGACCGTTGGCATGAATGAACGCTACACCCATTATTTTTTCATATTACAATAATATAATGTAAATTATATATATATGTATATTGTAATTTAATTACTATATAAATTTCAAATATGTATCATATATTTATTAAAACATTCCTTAATACATTCCATGTATATAGTGAATGAATCACCCCTCATTAATGTGGCAGTTGTCCACTCCTCCTGAAACGATGTTATCATTTTTATAAAAAATCAATAACAATAAGTTATTTTTAATATAAAAATTCCGTATGTATTAAGAAAACATTAATATAAAATATATCATAAAAATTAGTGTTTCAATAATAATTTCAAACCATGACTAGTGGCAACAGGAAAACAGATGACATTATTTTGTGAGATGGTAGATCGTCGTACACACAAATGATATGTTTGTTACACATATGATGGATGTGTTTGTATGTGTTTTATGATCCATTAAAATAACAAAATCTTCTTACATTTAATATAGTTATGTTATTATAATATCATGATATAATATTTATTGAATAAATTGAGGGAGAAATTAATCCAAATGGATCATTGAATAATGTTACAATAGTTTTGTGTCACCCCATTTGTTTTATAAACAAATAATACATTTTTTGGATTTCTGCACAAGGGAAGGAAAATCAGGTGAGGGGATGGATTTTGGAAGATTATTTTTTTGGGTTTTTATATATAACGAGATAGGTAGGTGAGAATAAGTGTGAGGGGTGAATGCCTTTTTATAGTGAATGTGGAGTGGAATTCATGTAAATTATTTAATAGGGAAATCCATAAAAAAATTTTCTTATTTAATTTTGATATAATAATGAAAGAAATTATATTTAATGGAGGATAGGGTTAAAATATTAATTAAAAATTAATTTTTGACAATTTTTTATATTATTTTGTGAAATATGTTTATTTTTTTCATGCATTACGCTAATTTTTCTTTTATACTAGGATTATATTATTTCATATTCTAAAAGAATCAATAATGTATATCGGTAACCATACATTAAAATTTACAACAATTAACCCCAAATTCCGTAGTAAAATATCAAAATAAAAAAAGGATCATAATAAATTAGAATTTTCAAATCCTCCCTTACGATGATTCAATATTACAAAATCAATTCATTATTCCAATGGACACTCAGGCTGCATTGATCCCACCATAATCACCCTGAAATTGACAATTATGGAATCAAGCCACCCGCCTACTACATATTAACACAACATTGAAGCTATTTAAAATATAACCTTCAAAGTATACCATCATTGTTTGAATCCAATTTCAACCTAAACATAAAAAATTATAAATAACCAGTCTACTAATTATTTGAAAAACATATAATGATGAACAATTATTTTCAAAGAATATCCATTTCTATTTTGGGAGAATAATCGGGCTCCATCACCAAAATAATAAAACAATAAATTAGAAAAATCTACATCAACAAGAACTGCAACCTATTTGAATGGATTTTGCCACTCGAACTCGCCTACCAATAATCTTCAAAACCATCATACTATTCTAATTCAGAGGATACTGGTTGAATCATGGTGCATGAGTATAGTTGGAGGGGACTCCTTCTAGTGAAAACACAATCAGTAAAAACTATTATTTATTTCATGGATGAAAAACATGAAAATATACGAAACATCATGATTTCAAACATCAATTACATAAAAACAAACCAATTGGATGAATGAGCAAGAGAGAACAGAGAGGCCGAAAATGAAACTGAAAATGAAGAATGAAACCCTAAGGCAGAAGGGAACTAACAAGAATCACTTCTCCATGAAAAGTGATCATATCTCAACCAACACATCTCAAATCCACAACCATATCAACTACAGAATACCGAAACAGAGTCAATTATAAGAGATTATAGAGAAGTTGATGATAATGAGATGAACATTTCCTCACTAGAGAACCTCAATCATGGAGATAATAAAATAAATAATTGGATCATATAGGAATAATGTGATGGATGGAGTGAAATATGAACTAGGGATGAGATTCATAAAAAATGAAAACCTATAGAGAATCCATTACACTAACGAAAAAACCCCATCAGAGAATAAGAATATTGAATAAAAAGAGAATCCTTGAAAACTTAAGATATAGTCACGTCCCAGTTCTAGAGGCCACCTAGAGGTGCCCCATACCCAGTTGGTCACATGGCCTCAAACACATTTACTCGAACGCCATAGGCTTCCAACTAGCAGTGAGAGCCTTAGTTGTGATAGTGGAGAAACTATGCCCTCATTGGAAGAGTACATAGTGGAAATAAACAACACATACAATAGCAGAAGTAGTAACTATCCAACAATAGTAATTAGTGGAAGACTGAGAGTGAAACAATTGGAGAAAAAATATATGTAAATGATGCATGGTACCTATATATCTAATATAATAGCCAAAAAACTCACAATTATGAATACAATACTATACCAAAGTTCAACAGAAATATAGATAAGAAACACCTCATCATCGCAAGTCCCGACATGGTCCCATGCTCTCTTATTCCAAAGTAATCATGTACTTGAAGTCGAGGGGTGATTTCCCTTGTCTATACCTGCAGGAATATAATCTTTTTTGGACCAAATGAATTGCCCAAACATTGTGTGAGACTAAATCCCAATAGGAAACCACCCGAAAATCAGTGCCTAATATTCAGTGAGTATATGGCAGATAAAAGTACGGTAAAAAGTAGTCAACAAATAGTAAAAGGGAAGTACGAAGAAGTAAATAGTCAACACATCAAATAAGAAACTATGAATAAAAGTGGTAACCACAAAATGGTAACACTCTGGGAGTACTCACGGTCATCCCCTATGGTACTACCTAAGAAGTACCAACAAACCTCTCGGTAGTACACTCATCCTAACCCCTAATGTTTGGTCATACAGAATTATAATACTTGGTGTGGATGCTCACTTAGTTAATTCCATTTATAGTCTAAGGTAGTATGGGACTCTCTAAGGATGATAAAATGTTCAATTCCCTTTATATCCCCATGGTATAGAGACTCTCTGAGGAAGATCACTCTCTCAATTTATCTTATAGCCTCAGGTCGTTCACATACTCATTGTGGAACCTCACTCGGTCAATTCCTCCTATAGCCTGGACTTGTTTAATGAAATTAAAGTAAAGCAAAGAATCTATGAGGAAGCTCACTCTGTCTATCCCCTTATAGTCAATAAATATCAAGACTCTCTATAGAAGCACACTCGGTCTATCCCCCTATAGTATATAATTTCTAAACACTCTCTGAGGAAGCTCAGTCATTCTATCCCCTTTTAGTCATTAACATCCAAAGACTCTGTGAGGAAGCTCATTCATTCTATACCCTTATAGTATATAGCAGCGGGTTCCTACGCCCCCGTTCAAGCCAGTGCATAATAATGCTATAAGAACAATTTAATACTACATAACTACTTGTCTAACCAGTCTACATCATAATAATAATGTTTGGGATCAACACTCCATCTTATGGTCATAAGGCTTGGAAAACAGGTGAACGGAGAATACACCGAACAATACCAAAAGGTATAAAACAGATAGGCATGTGAAAAACATCCATGCATAGAAATTATCCTTCCACATAAAAAAATAACCTACAAACAAGAATACAAGCAATGCTGGAAAAAAACATGGGTAAAATAGTGTATGCTCAATACCCAATTCAAGGGTTTTGGTGGAATTTTCCCATAATACTCAATAAATTTGAACGGAAAGGAATAAACCACCTACCATGATTCTAGGAGATCAATGTAATTGAACCACGTGGTTTGAATGTCATTAGAACGACATAAATCACTTTGGTTCCATCACAATCGATGGTGGTCGATTCAGAGATTAGAAGAAGGTTCGAGGGCTTAAAAAAGTTTTGGTGTCGTACGACTTCTCTCGGTCGAATGATAACTGAATAGAACGTATGTGGTCTTACAAAAATTCCCACTTAATGAAATTTTTACATGAATTTACCTAGAGATGCATTAAAGAAGAAACATCAAACATCTCTGGCCACTGCGATCATACATCGGCCTACATCTCCCAAGTCTCGTCATGTAGTCGCCCATACTACCATAACACATGTACCAGAGCAACAGACCGCCCATGGAAACCTTCGTACTATGATCAAAAATCCGGATAGGATTCTCCTAAAATGATGAATCTACATAGAGCTAATCCTCATCAGGATTAAATACATGATACGGGTCCGAAATGTAATGTCTGAGAATAGAAACATGGAAGGAATCATACATAGCCTGATACCTCTGAGGTAACTGCAACCGATAGGGAACCGGACCAACTCTCATCAAAACCTCAAAAAACCTGATGTACCTTAGTGAAAGCTTACCCTGTCTTTGAATCCTCTTGTGTCTCAAACATGGTGTAACACGCAAGAAAACCTAAATCCTGACCTCGAACTCTAGAGGTCGTCTCCACTAACCAGCATAAGACTTCGGTCGAGACTATTCCGTAGCCATCCTCTTCAGAATCAACTCAATATGCTATGAGGTCTCCTGAAAAAGATAAGGTCCCAAAAAATCTACCCTTACTACCCCCACCCAACATAAAGGTGATCATCATGGAATACCGTACAAAGCCTCGTAAGGTGCCATCTGAATAGTCCCTAGAAAACTTTTTTTGTAGGAAAACACCACAAGAGATATATACTTCTCCCAAGATCCTCAAAAATCCAGAATGCATGCTTGGAGCATGTCCTTGAGAACCTGAATCGTACGCTTGGACTGACCATCTGTCATGGGATGGTAAGTTGTACTCAAAATAACATGTGTACCCAAAGCATTCTGAAGCCCCTTCCAGAAATATTAAGTAAAACATGGATCCATGTCTGATACAATGGAGTGTGGAACACCATGCAGGCGTACAATCTATCGGATGTACAACTGCCCCAGTTCATCAACAATTATGGTCAACTTGATAATCAATAACTGAGAAACCTTCAAGATTCTTTCAATGAATACCCATACAACATTATTCCCTTGAGGAGACCTCGAAAAACCAGCCATGAATTCCATTGCAACGTCATTCCAATTCCACTCGGGAATGGGAAAGTGCTACAAAATCCATGTTGGTCGCTGATGCTTCACCTTCACCTACTGACATGTGGATCACCTCCTAAAGAACCCAAAAACATATCTCTTCATACCTGGCCCCCAATACTAACGATGTAGATCGTGGTACATCTTGTTGATTCCAGGATGAACAACCTAAATTGATGAATGAAAGTCCTGCATCAGCTCCGCGCATATGACTTCTGTCACCCAAACGCGTCCCTGGAAACACAAGATCTCATCATATTTAGTTTTCCACCCACGAATAGTGTCCTCTCATGAAATTCATTCCCATAGGACTTGGCCATCATAATCTGATAGCATCCTCATTCGTACTTGATCATGAAGGGTAGAGGTAACAACTATAGAAGATAGAAAAGTCTCCAACTGTCTATCATACACCTCCAAATGCATCTCATAGAACAAAGCCATAAGTTTCCACTAACTTTTAGCTTCCTGATCTGCTTGTAACTTTGTCCTCCTTCTCATTTCATTAGCCACAACATTTCCCTTCCCAAGCACATAGACAAGCTCAGGGTCAAAAGACTGAAGGTACTAAACCCACCTTCACTGTCTCAAATTCAGATCACACTGAGTGAAGATGTACTTGAGACTCTTTTGGTCAGTAAAAACCACAAAGTTCTCTCCTATAAGGAAATTTCTCCAAACAACATAGGGAATGAACAACAACTACCAACTATAGATCATGCACCGTGTATTTCCTCTCATGTGGGATTACCTGGCGAGACCCGTATGCAACGATTTCATCTCCCTGCATAATCAAAGCTCTCAACCTAATACCTGAAGAATCAGAATAAATGGTATAGCTCTTTCCAAGATCTAGAACGAATAGTATCAGGGCTGATGTTAACCTCCCCTTCAGCTCCTGAAAGGCTGCCACAGAAGAATCTAACCATAAGAACATCTCCCCATTCTTGGTTAGGCCTGTCAGCGGTGCTTCAAGGCATGAAAGTCCTGTATAAAACACCTATTCTATCTTCCCAGCCCTTGAAAACTCTGCAACTCAATGACGTTCATCATATTATCCTAGGAAACTACTACTCCCACCTTATCTAGGTCTGCGGATACTCCTGCCGCTGAGATAACATGACCCAAGAAGTTAATATGGTCCATTGAAAAGTGGCATTCAGAGATCGTAGTATATAACTAATGCTCCCTCAGTGTACTCAAAACGATCTCAAGATGGGAAGCATGGTCGTGTTGAGTGTGAGAGTACACCACGATATCATCCACTAAAACAACCATGATGGAATCCAAATATGTATGGAACACTTGATTATTCAGTACCATGAAAACTACTAGCGCGTTCATGAGACCGAACGACATAACCATATACTCGTATAGACCATACCTGATTATGAGAGATGTAAGGGTTATATCAGGTGGTCTAACGCTCAACGGATGATAACTGGATAAAAAATCAATCTTCGAGAACACCCGGGTTCCTCGAATCTGATCAAAGAGTTCATCGATCCTTGACAAGGGATATCGGTTCTTGACCATCTACTGGTTCAACATCTGATAGTCCACATAGATACTGAGTGTACCATCTATATTCTTCACAAATAGGATAGGTGAACCCCAATGATACGTACTGGGTAAGATGAAACCCTTCCCCTTAAACTCCTCAAACCACTTCTTGTGCTCTTGAAACTCAGGTGTAGCCATCCTATAAAGAGGAATGGACACTGGTGCTGCTCCTGGACTTGATCAATCGATAATTCTACCTCACACTCTGGAGGAATCCCTAAAAAATCCTCTAGAGTGACATCTCTGAAATGATCCACCACTAGTGTAAATTCTAACTGTGATGTCTCCAGGTCATCCAGATAAAGGCTAGCGATCTGGGCTATAAATCCTCCCAATCCATGATGCTCTAGACTCTCTCGGCTTGCATGGACATCCCATTCACCCCTATGATGAAAGGATCCACCCTCTGGTGAAATGAAACTCACTCTTTGGTGATAATAGTCGATGACTTCCTGGAAGGGAACTGGGCAGTCCCTTCCACGAATGACGTCATATCCCATCATATCTAGGATATATAGATCCCAAATGAAGTGACAGGCACCAACCTCAAGAGGTCACTCCTTTCACTAACGTACACTAGTTTTCCTAGTCCCCAATTTTGTGTCTAGTGTCAGGATGTCAGAAGAAGAAAAGATGTAGAGACCATGACTCTACTCAACAGTGATAGATATAAAGCTATTGGAAGCCCCTATATAGAAAAGAGATGATGATAAAACTGAGGCTACTAAGATCATATCTCTAACTGTAGAGGGGTCAGGATTCTTCTCCTGATGGGTCTGTTCCAGTGAAAATTTCTGGCCTGCTCCACGAACCTATGACACTACCTGAATACTCTGAGTTGATCCACACTGTTGTCGTTGGTATCCTGGTGACTGACCACCATGTCCACCACCTCCACCTCAGCCTTAATGGCCAGAAGAACTCCAGTTCCAAGACTGGTGGGAAGCTAGAGAAGAATCTCCTAAACGTGGGGTCATAGAAGAACCCATACCACTAGCTGTATGTGAGATGATTTGACAGAAACACAAAAAATTCCCCATCTTTCCACAATATCGACACTCTATTGGGTCACTCTGGCACTGAGGCCTACTATGTTGCTTCACCCACATTGGTAGCATACTACATCGTTGCACGAAGATACATTATGCCAACTCTGATCTCCTCGAGCAGCTCCCTACTGTGATTCCTGCTATCCGTTGGAGGAAACCTAAATCTGAATATCGAACCGACCTGGCTCACTACTCCTGAATCCCTTAGATTGTGCACAATGATCATCGCCTGGTTTAAGATAGAGGATATCAAAGTCAAACCGAATATGTTCAGCTACGATTGGATTTCATGCCTCAGACCATCCTCGAACTTCCATATAAGGAACAGACCATCGCCTCCTATAATAGGAAAGAAACGCTTCAGCTCAGTGAAGCGAGATGAGTACTTAATAACATAAAGAGTACCCTACTCCAGACTCATAAAATCCTAGGCTCGATCACCCCTTTAGGACTCTAGGTAGAATTAATCATAGAAGATGCACTGAAACTCTTCCCAAGTCATACTGTGTTGGCATCTTGACTGTGTGGTCACCTCCCACCACCTCTTTGTAGATTATCAAAGCATATAGTTATCAAGCTTCACTCTCTTCTCTGGAGGTATCACCAGATGTTCAAAAAATTTCAGCATGGCCTCTATCCATGACTCTACATCTTGATTTCTTCCATACCCATTGATAATAAGAGGTTGATGTTGTAATTTATCGGGTTTTTGGGGTCCATTACATGGTAAAATCTGATGTTTGAGGTGTTCTGTCTGGTCTAAAAGGTCATCCCAGCTTCTCGGTGACTCCTAGCGGTAGCCTCGGCCTAAAGGTACACCTAGCCCACTTTTGACCTTGGGGTACCAATTTCTCTTGCTATCGGTAGCTGTCGGCTACCGGTACAAATCACCAACTGGTATCTCTCATCTACTGGTAGCTATCGCCAACCAGTAGCTCTCGTCTACCCCCCACAGGTTTTCTAGTAGCACCTCCTTTTTACGCAAGTTGGTTATTAAACCCATTAATGGCATTTAAATTAAATTTTTAGTGAGGTACCCTCCTTAAATGAAAACCCATGAGGTGTAAATCGGTTTAAATTTCCCCGAATGGAGAGGAAATTTTATGTAGCATGTGGGGTGTCCCAGCCGTGGTGTTAACCCACGATCACGCTTCTTATGTAGTTTTGAGTTTTTCATTCCTCATGATAACAATCACGGGAATGCTGTATCTCAGCCTTTATAACCTAAAGGCTTCTCCCTACATTTATTTTTCTTGATCACCCTTCTCTCCGAGTACCCTTCCTCCAGACGTGTTTTAACAGCTCAATGTTTTCCTTGATCGCGTTCCGTGGAGTTCCTGCTACACACGTGAGGACTTAATGTGTATCCTTGATCCTTTAGGTAAGGATTTTATCCTTCGACTCTCCTTTATGTGTATCATGCAGGGTGGTTATTCTTTTTCCCCTGTGGAAATTGATGAAACCGAACTTAATGAATATAATGAACCGACCTATAAAGAATTAATGCGGGGTGTGATCGTAGTTCTGTTGTACTCATTATGTTGTTACGTGTTGTGAATTATATGGTCCTATTCTCACTGAAAATCATGGTCGATGGTGGTCTTTCTCTTTGCACTATTGGACCATAGTTCTCATGGATGTTTAAATAACTATAACATGGAATTGGTTAATTACGTATACTCGGTTATACAAATTGGAAGCACTAGGATCAACCCTTTTCTTTGATAACTCCAATTAAAGAAAAGTGGAATAGAAACCATGGTGTCTGTCAAATCATTTAAATATGAAAATACATGCATGGTCCTGGCTTGTGTTTGTGGTGGCAGTTTGGTTGTTTCTTTCATGGGCTGATTGTTGGGGTGATGCGGGTGGGGATGGGATCCACTTTTGTTATACTTACAGTGGTTGTGAATTTGAGGATGTGTGATTACTATGCTTATATCACTAATTGTGGTGGGATCCACTCTTGTTGAGAAACCGTTAGGCATATGGATTTTCAGAACATGTGGCTGTATCTTGGTGTTTTCTTTGGTCCCAACACATTGAGGGATATCACTTATCCCTATGTTGTTGTGACTTTTCAAGAGATCCTGGTGTGAATGGTTAAATTTTTGTTGGATATAACTTTTTCAATTGGTTTGTTCTTATGTTGTTAGTTTCCCAGTAGTACATAACATTATTTATATAAGATTACTTGAACATGGAAAAAAGAATTTTTGAATGGGGATTTGTTCTAGGGGTGAGTTGTGACTTGGCTGTGAGCTGTGTGCTTTCTATGAATATGGACGAGTGTGCTTGTACATGGATTGGATTTGGAAACCCTTTGTTGCGTTGCATGTGTGTTACTTATACATATATCTGTAGTTCTTATGTTTCTTATTATCACCCCACCCAAGTTGAGATTTTAGTGCCGAACACCCCCATTTCATGGGAGATGGTGTTTTTTCCAACACTCTATTAGTGGCTGGTTAATAGATTTTTTATACTCCCTTTCCCGGATATCCCATATATCTTCGGGCAGGATTTGATGGCCTGAGGTCCATTATTAGCCCATGAATCTTCAGGCGAGGTGGTTGCGGTGGTTGGACCAGCTGTTTATGGGTAGGTTGTTTCCCAAGTATATTTGGGATGAGGCCCAGGTGTATTCGGGCGTAACAGTGGTGGTTCTAGACTAGGTGTTTGCGGGAATGGTTACGTGTGGTTGTTGTGGCCCATGTGTCTGCAGGCGAGATATCGATTGTGGCCCATTTTTTGCGGGCGAGATGTGTGGCTGTGACCCAGGTGTGTGCGGGTGGATGTGGCAGTGGGACTATGGTGAGAATGGCAGGATTGATTCTATACATAGGATGTCTTCAATAACCAATGGAAAAGCGGTGCAGGGTACCCAATCAATGATGTGATATGACTATACTTTACTTGACTTGTGTTATTTGGGGAGTGTGTTTTGGTGGGGCTTAGGTGGATAATTTACCTTGTTAGGTGTTTTCTTATCTCTTTTCCACGGGGCATTAGAATGTCTCCTCACTCATGCATGACAGTCTTTGGTTTTCCCAACTAACTGTACTTGTACGCTCACCCTACGTATATATGTCTTTTTTTAGGTTTCCAGGAGGACATCTGGGATCGTGTTGGACAATACTAGCTCGAATCTTTGGGCAGTTGTTGTTGTCATAGTCTTTTCTAGGTACATTACCTTCTGGAGTTTTATGGCTTATATATTTTACCTTTGAACATGCATATGGGAATGGTTTACTTTCAGCAGTACTTTCACTTTCAGTTTTGGTGTTGTGGGATTTACTATCTTATATCCTGATACTATTAAAACAAAAAGTGTAATGCCTTCCATTTAGTGTGTGATTATATACCCTTGGTGCTGGTTGCCACTCCAGGACCTATTGAAGGTGGGTTTCAGGAGTCATTATCTCTCCTTCAACTTAAATAAAGAAGGTCTTGGCAACCTCCTGACCCTTCCATCCTTTTGGTGAAGGAGGGTCATGACAGAATGGTATCAGAGGGTAGGTTGATAGAGAGGATGGAGTCTAGAGTTAGGCATAGTGAAGATTGTTTGGGATGGTAGGGAAATAGTGTTGGGTGACCTTGTTGTGTGAATTAGGCTAGGTAAGACTGGATATGACATGGGATTTAGGGCCCCCCGTGATCAGATGAAAGGACTCTGGACCTACCGAACGACCAAGTGAGTCCATGCTGATTGTAGTGTAGAGGCCCTAAAAAAGTTACATGCATCATAATGACTTGTGTTATCGGGGTTCTGGGGTGTTTTGGGAAATTGAAATAAATAATAATTTTATGATATTTTAAGAACAATATTCTACACTACTTGGGCATAGGCATTCATTGGTTTCCTTGAAGCTACGAGACCCGAGTGATGACCAAAAGTTGTATGGGAGATCAATGCCTAAGAGTTTGACATGGCCGATCGGTAGAGGGCTGATCGAGAGGATGAGGACGGGCAGTGGGAGAAGACACATCAAGCCTTCTAGCGACAGACCGTCAATAATTATGAGGGAAACACCTATAACATGAAGACGGGGGGGGGGGGGGGGGATGGCTAGAGGAGCTGGTGATAGCTTTCGGCATGATCCAGGATCCGACCGAGTACTGGGCTCCTCTGGCCGTTAGCCAGATGAGGGAATCAGCGCGTCAGTGGTGGATGCTCTACCTGGGGGAGAGGACAGAGGCAGAGGTGGCATGAGCTGATTTCGAGAAGGGGTTCCATGCTGAATACATATCTTCTACGATGAAGGAAGATAAGAGGATAGAGATAATCTCTCTCCATAAGGGGGATATGTCAGTAAGGGAGATAGGGATCTAGTTCAAGGACCTACTCCACTTTTCTCCGTACCTCTTTCCAGATGAGGAGCCTCGGGAGAGACGATTAGAGGAGGCGGTCCGACCCTCCCTCCAGTACGTTGTTACCCCCTTCACCTAGCTGACATACTTGGAGGTCCATAAGAAGGCCGAAGTGGTGGAGGGGATTCACATGCTAGGAGGTGTGTAACAAGAGGGGATATATCTAGGCCCGTCAAAGGGAAAGTCCTTCCACACCAGACCTCCAGTATCGGGAAACTCTAGGTTCCGACCAGCAGGGAGTAGGCCGCAACAGTTTCAGTTCTAGTCCCCCAGTCATCTCCATTTCCCTTCGGGCCTAGGACCAAAGTGCTTCATTTGTGGGAGACATGTACGTCTCCGTAATCAATGCCCGGAACGAGTACAGTACGTCGGTGGTGGGATGGCCCAGCATCCGCCTCAGTAGTAGCTTCCAGCTAGGCGCTTTTAGCAGCAGCTGTAAGGGTAGAGAGCTCCTGCTCCTCCGAGGGCAGACATTGCAGGGTGAGACCGACCTCAGGGTGCACCTCAGGGACCCCGAATAGGGTATGGTTGGTGAGGTGGGTGACAACCGAGGGGAAGAGGAGCGGGGCACGGGCATTTGCACGCCGCCGAGGCAACAGTTCTAGCAGGACCGGAGGTTATTAGAGGTACGATCAGTTTGTTCACTACCATTTCTTATGACTTGTTTGATACTGGAGCTTCTCACTGCTTTGTTGCACCGAGTAAGGCCCATGATTTGGGTCTAGATTACCAGAGTCTTCCAGTGCCCCTGGTGCTGAGCACAATAGTTGAATGTTAGACCGACTTGTTATATGTTTGTAGAGGATGTAGACTGAAGATAGGGCCACATCAGTCAGTGAGGGATCTACTACTAATACAGATACAACCATACGATTTCATCCAATTCATCGACAGGTTGTTCCCTATGTGTGCCATCATCGAATGATTCTGAGTTAGGGCAGTGTTCTCAGACATGGGTGGTCGACATGTTACTTTCACCGGTGATCAGAGTGTCCAGAATGGCAGCAGGCGAGAGGAACCACTCCTCTCATTGTTATACGAGAATTCAGTAGATTCAGTGGATTCTAAGATGGTGGAGGTACCGGGGAACGTTAGAATGTTTATGGAAATCTTCCCTGAGGAAGTGACGACTATACCCCCTTGACGTGATATCATGTTTGGGATAGACTTGCATCCTAGTGCTTTTCCGATTTTGATGGATCCATACCGGATGGCGCCTTCGGATATAAGGAAGATGCATATTCAGTTTGATGATCTGATGAAGAAGGGTTTTTTTTGACCGAGTGTGTCACTGTGGGGTGATCCTATATTGTTTGCGAAGAAGGCTGATGGTGGTCTAAGGGTCTGCATAGACTACAAGAGGCTGAATTAGGTAACGTTCATGAATCACTACCCTCTTCCAAGGATAGATGATCTCTTTGACCAGTTGAAAGGGTAACAATGGTCCTCAAAGATCGACATATGGTTTGGATATCACCAGTTGAGGGTGAAGGAGGTCGACATCCCAAATACAACCTTAAGGTGCAGATATGGGAACTTCGAGTTTGTGGTCATGTCGTTCGGCATTATGAATGCTCCAGCTGTGTTCATCGGGCTTATGAAATCCTTCTTTTGGGAGTATCTAGATCAGTTCAAGGTCATGGTCATTGACTACATCCTGATCTACTCAAGATCAGAGGAGGATCACGCTGAGCACCTGAGGACTATTTTGGAGGTCCTCTGACAACACCAGCTCTATGGGAATTTGTCGAAGTGAACGTTTTGGATGTGAGAAGTGCACTTCCTTGGGAACGAAGTGTGCGATAAGGGGGTAGTGTTAGACACATCGAATGTTGAGGTGGTTGTTCCTTGGGAAGCACCCAAGAATGTGGCAGAGCTCTGTAGTTTCCTCGTGATGTTAGGTTACTATCAGAGGATTGTGCCCAATTTCTGCTGAGTTGAATCACCTTTGTTATCCCTGACCAAAAAGGAAAAGGCGTTCATGTGGAGTGAGTAGTGTGAGGTATCTTTCATCTATCTGAAGTAGTAGTTGGTTTGTGCCCCGATGTTGAGGTTTCCAGAAGAAGGGGCGGCGTAGGAGGTATTTTGGGATGCATCAGGGTAGGGACTCGGGTGTGTGTTGATGCAGTTTCATGGGGTGATCTCCTATGGTTCTAGGTAGTTACGTCCCCATGAGAATAATTATTCCACCCATGATCTGGAGTTTGCAGTGGTTGTTTTTTCACTGAATATGTGGTGGCATTAACTCATCGGAGAGCTCTTTGTGGTCTTCACTGACCACAAAAGCTAGAAGTATATCTTCTCCCAGTTGGACCTGAACATAAGGCAATGAAGGTGGATGGATTTCCTCTAGGATTAGAATTTAAAGATTTCCTACAACTCAGATAATGGAAATGTGGTGGTTGATTCCCTATGTAGTAAATCACAGAAGGAAGTAGTTCGAGAATCATCAAATTCCGGGAGAGCGAAGGAAGAGTTAGCGGCCTTGCATTTGGATGCAAGGGTGGAGGGTAGAATAGGTTGTATGTTTCAGATGACTGTAGTTCCCTCCTTAGTGGTGCAGGTGGAAGAGTCTCATTGGGGGGACTCAGAGGTAGAAGTGAGGAGGGATCGTGTATATCAAGGAAATGCTCCTGAGGGATGGTTAGAGGATGGTGAGAATCAGATACTTTAACGTAGAAGGCTTTTCATTCCGGTGATGATGCGTAAAGGTGTTCTCCATGAGTTCCATGGCTCGGCTTAAGTGGTACATC
This sequence comes from Viscum album, assembly GCA_963277665.1. Classification (NCBI taxonomy): domain Eukaryota; kingdom Viridiplantae; phylum Streptophyta; class Magnoliopsida; order Santalales; family Viscaceae; genus Viscum; species Viscum album. The sequence continues at coordinate 556,313,005 of OY728160.1, read as the reverse complement.
ATGGGCTGTCAAAGATGTACCAAGGACCGATGAGACAGTTTTGGGGCCTGGGGTAAAGCGGGCAATGATAGAGTTTGTGGCAAAGTGCATCATGTTTTAGCAAGTAATGGCTGAAAACCTTTTTCCTAGAGGGATGTTACAATCGTTAGATGTTCCAGAGTGGAAGTGGGATGACATATCGATGGACTTCATCACAAGGAATCCCAGGTCTGAGGGAGGCTATAATTCCATCCTGCTAGTGGTGGATCGGTTGACAAAATGAGCACACTTCATGGAGATTAAGGAGTTGAGTCCGGTGAGCACCTTAGCCCAGAGGTACGTCGATGAGGTGGTGTGGTTTCATGAGATCCTGAGATTTATTATCTCTGATCGAGACATGTATTTTGCCTCACGAGTCTAGAGGGTACTACAACATGCCTTTAGAACCCATCTATGCCTTATTAGTGGCTTCCACCATCATACAGGTGGGAAAACAGAATGAACGGTCAATACGTTGGAAGACATGCTGCGGGCATGTGTTCATGATTTTGGGGGATCATGGGTACGACACTTGCCTCTAGTGGAGTTTGATTATAAAAATAGATTCCACTCCACTATTGGTATGAAACCGTTTGAGGCCTTGTATTGAAGGCCATGTCGTTCACCTGTTTGCGGGACAATGATTGGAGAAGCAATTGTTCTTGAGATAGAAGTGGTACAGGGCACCATTGAAAATGTTCAACTCATGCATGAGAGGATGAAGGCAGCCCAGGACCAGCAAAATTCTTATGTCGATCATAGGAGGAGGCCCTTGGAATTCGAGGTTGGGAATCAGGTGTTCTTGAAGGCTTCACCTTGACGTGGGCTACGAATTTTTGGGAAGGGAATTAAGATCTAACTTAGGTTCATCAGACCCTTCGAGTTGTGGGGATGATTTGGTGAGGTGGCATATCATCTAGAATTTACACCTCAGTTGGAGAAAGTTCACAACGTCTTTCACAGTTCCCAACTTTGTCGATATCTACTCGACAACTCCCACGTCATCGATTGGGGGGAGTTAGCTGTCGAAGACGATTCGACCTTTATAGAACGACCAATCAAGATTGAGGATCATATGGAGAAAGTGATCCGTGGATGAACCATACCCTTGGTTCATGTTTTGTGGAGGCATGGTGTCCTGGAAGAGAGCACTTGGGTGCAGGAGGCCCAGTTATGCGTTTAGTACCCTGAGCTGTTTTGACTTCCGGGTTGTTTTTGACCTGATCCTTATTTTGTTCCTTGATGAAAAACATGTTTTCCTTAGCTATTAGATTATTTGTTCCCAGTTCTATGTGTGTGTCTGTGGAAGTGTGTTGATGGAGTGACCTGAATACTAATCAGGATGTATTAGTGTGGATGCGATTCAACCCGTGCGGGCTAGTCAGTGCCACCCAAAGCTAATAATATCTTTACATGTAGAAGGGGAATCCCTAACTAATGTGTTGGATAGTGTGATCCTTGTGATTCTTGGGAATTTTTGTGGTTGATAACTCTAGGGGGGAGTATTCCTGGATCTATGGGGGGACGGTTTTGTTCCAACTTCCGAATAACTCAGCAGTTTTCCCCTGAGAACTATCTTTAGAGGGTGGTTGTTTGGACCCCACCTTTCTCCTTTCTAGGTTGTTCCTATATTCTCGGGGAAAATAATAGTTTGAGAAGTATCTTATGTAATGGACTCGGTTTTTGGGGTCCATTACATGGTAAAAATATGATGTTTGAGGTGTTTTGGATGGTCTGGAAGGCCATCCCAACTTCTCAGTGACTCCTAGCGGTACCCTCGGGTTACCGGTATTCCTAGACTACATGTGACCATGGGGTACCAGTAGCTCTAGGAAACCCGTAGCTCTCGGCTATCGGTAGCTGTTTCCAACCAGTAGCTCTCGGCTACCGGTAGCTATCGCCAACCGGTACCTCTTGGCTACCGGTAGCTGTCGCCTACCCCCCACAAGTTTTCCAATAGTGCCTCCTTTTTATGCAAGTTGGTTTTTAAACCCTGTTTTGACCCCATTAAGCATGTTTTAATGCACAGTAATGCCCATTAATGCCATTTAAATTAAATTATTGGTGGGGTACCCTCCTTATATCAAAAACCATGAGGTGTGCATCGGTTTAAACAGCCCCGAATGGAAGAGACCTTTTAAGTAGAGTGTCGGTTGTCCCTTCTGCATGGTAAACCCACAATCCATCTTTATACACAGTTTGGAGATTTTATTTCTGCATCTTAACCATCCCGAGAATGTTGTATCTCAGCCTTTAAAACCTAATGGCTTCTCCCTACGTTTCTTTTTCTTGTTCACCCAGCGCTCAGAGTACTCTTCCTCCCGACGAGTTGTAACCCCTCGAAGTTTTCCTTGATCGTGTTCCATGGAGTTCATACTACTCACGCGAGGACTTGACGTCGATCCTTGATCCGTCAGGTAGGAATTTTCACTTTTGCCTCTCCTTTTTGTGTATCATGCAGGGTTGGTATGGTTTTTCCCCTATTGAAATTGATGACTTTGAACTTAATGAAGATAATGAACCAACCTTTAAAGAATGAAAGGGGGGTCTGATCGATGTTCTACTGTACTCTTTTGGATGTTATGTGTTGTGAATTGTTCGGGCCTATGCTCACTGAAAATCATGTTCGTTGGTGGTATTTCTCTGTACACTATTGAACCTTGGTGCTCATGGATGTTTATATAACCGTAACATTGAATTTGTTAATTACATATACTCTGTTTAATAAATTGGAAGCACCAGGATCAACCCTTTTCTGTGATAACCCCGATTAAAGCATAGTGGAATTGAAACCATGGAGTGTGTTAAAGATTTTAAATCTTAAAATACCTGCATGGACCAACTGTGTGTTGGTGGTAGCGGTTTGGTGGTTTCTTTCATGGGCCGATTGCTGGGGCGATGCGGGTGGGGATGGGATCCCTTGTTGTTATACATTCTCTGGTTGTGAATTTGAGTCTGTGTGATTACTCTGCTTATATCATGAATTAGGGTGGGATCCTCTCTTGTTCAGAAACAGTTAGGCTCTAGCATTTTGGGAACATGGGGCTGTATCTATGGGTTTCCTTTGGTTCCAGCACTTCGTGGGATCTCACATATCCCTTTGTTGTTGTTACTTTGCAAGAGAACCGGGTGTGAAAGGTTAAATTTCTATTGGTTGTAACTTTTTTCCTTGGTTTTTGCTTATTCTTTTAGTAGCCCAATAGTGGAAAAATTTATTTAAATGATATTACATGAACATGGAATCATGAATAGCTTGAATGGGGATTGGTTTTGGGGGTGAGTTGTGACTCGGCTGTGATAAGTGTGCTTACTATGAATAAGGACAAGTGTGCTTGTACTTGGATTGTATTTTGAAACCCCAGGTTGGGTTGCGTGTTTTTTACTAATACAAATATTTGTAGTTATTATGTTTCTTATTCACGCCCCACCCAGGATGAGCACATAGTTCCGAACACCCCCATTTCATGGGGGAGGGTGTTTTTCCCAACACACTATTAGTGGATGGTTACTAGCTCATTTCCGCTCCCTTTCTCGGATAGCCCCTGTATCTTCGGGAAGGATGTGATGGCCTGAGGTCCATTATTATCCCACGAATCATTGGGAGTGGTGGTTGCGGTGGTCGGCCCATGTGTTTACGGATAGTTTGTTTCCCAAGTATCTTTTAGGATGAGGCCCATGTGTCTTTGGGCGTAGCAGTGGTTGTTCGGGCCTAGGTGTTTGTGGGAATGGTTACGTGAGGTTGTTGTGGCCCTCGTGTATGTGGGCGGGATAGCGGTTGTGGCCCAGGTGTATGCGAGCGGGATGTGTCGTTGTATCCCAGGTGTGTGCGAGCAGATGTGGCAGTGGGACTGCGGTGTGAATGGAGGGATATATTTGATGCGTAAGATGTATTAAATAACTAGTGGGGAAGCGGCACGGGGTACCCAAACATTGATGTTCTATTACTATACTTTACCTGACTAGATTTATTTGGGGAGTGTGCCTTGGTGAGGCTTGGGTGGATAGAGTACCTTGATAGGTGTTTGGTAATGTCTTTTCCACAAGGCATTAGAATGTCTCCACACTCATGCACGAGAGTCTTTTTTTCCTATTGGGTGTACTTGGATGCTCACCATACGTATATAAAGCTGTTTTCAGGTTTCCAGGTGGACATCAAGGATCGTGCGGGACAGTACAAGCTCGGACCTTGGGGCAGTTGCTGTTGACATTTTACTTTCTTGGTACTTCACATTTGGAGTTTTGTGGATTGTATCTTTTATCTTTGAACATGGATATGGGAATGGTTTACTTTCATCCATACCTGCACTTTCTGTTTTGGTGTTGTGGGATTTTCTATCTCCTCTCTCGATCCTACTAAAACAAAAAGGGTAATGCCTTCCATTTAGTGTGTGATTCTATACCCTTGGTGTTGGTCTCTACTCAAGGATCGATTGAAGGCAGGTTTCAGGGGTCATTATCTCTCCTTCAACTTAAAGAATAAGGGCCTATAAATCTGCTAACCCTTACCTCCTTTTGGTGAAGGCGAGTCTGACAGCTACTATTAGAAAATTGGTGTCAACTCTGCCATCTATGGGGAGGGTGGTGGAACTCCCTAGAAGGTTTGCCTCATCCTCATAAAACCTTCCCTAAACTATGCATCGACGCCTACAACTGGAATAACTGCTGGTGCCAAGACTGGCACAATAGGAGGATCTGTAGGAGGTCCCTGATCGGCCATATCCAGTGTCTGATCACCTTATGGAAGCTAACGTACATCCAGAGGATTCCTCGATGGTATAAATCTAAAAGGTCAAACTAAAAACTTTGATAAGTATTATCAAGGACTTAGAATCATTTGATTACAGGAATAAAACAGGAGAAAGAAACATTCATTTTTTTCAAAACATGACTACACGACATGTAAAAACACTACACGACATGTTCTTTTAAGCCATTCACATGGGTGTGTACTTCTGCCACAACTGGTCATGTAACCCCCTAACCACATGGCATGTTTTCCCCTCACACAATCTGTACTTTAACAATATTCCCCTTCCCAATTCTCCCTACTTGGCTAACCCACACGGTCCTCTTAATCCCAGACAACACGGCGTGTATAACCACTACTCGGATTGTATTAGACATGTTTCAACGACCCGTGTTGTTAGTTACATGGCCAGATACACATTTCACTCTTCACAACCTGCTCCATGTGCACTAGACATGTACTTGGAGGATTTTCCTTACCCATGTTGTTTGTGACACATCTGGGTATCTAGGCTATACATTACGACTTGTGAAACATATACACGGTGTGTAAAGAAAAAATTTCATCCATCTGTGTCGTTAGTCACACGAGTAGACCCATTGTCACTACAACATTCCATGTATGTACCATACATGATGTGTTCTTGAATGATTTTTCATAGCCCCATGTCCCTACCCACATAGTCAGTGACACGGTTAAAAAAGTACAAGACATGTATTTAAAAAGTACACACCGTGTATTCCGGGTTTTTTCGGGCAATAGCCTCAGAACTACTCCGGGCCCGAAAACACAGAAAACAAGAATGAAGGTGCAAAATTCCGATCAGTGAGGCCCCATAATCCCCCAGAATAAAAATTTGGCATTTCAACCTGGTTATATACAACAGAACAATTGAATGATCGACCATCTTCCTATTCATGTGGTCCCATAACAGCTCAAGAATTAAAATTTGGCATTTATTCAAACAAATATTACAAATATAAATCCTATTAAAAGAATGTATTCTATCAATCATCTCTCTCAAAAAATGCATATTCTACAAAACATCTTTCACAACAACATGCAATCGCTAATTCACCAAAAATGGTATGAAAAAAATACATGACATGTGATTTCTATAAAATGTCTATATGATGCATGAGAAGGAATAACCTCATCTCATCAGGATGCGACAGAAATAGGTCCCAATAATATCAACAGTAACAACACAAAACATGTGAGTCAACCATCGGTGAAAATCAAAGGAACCGTAAACTTTCAAAACCATAAAAAATTGCAATAAATGAGGTAGATTGGATTTTCCATGTACACGGGCTATCTACTCCTAGAAAAATATTATTACCAAGTACATATTCCATCCTATCCCGAGATATAGTCTCTAAATAGAAATTCTAGAGAAAATAATATCTTTGATACCACATTGTAACATCTCGGTTCTGGAAGCCACCCAGAGGCACCCCGTACCCGGTTTGTCAAATGGCCTCAAGCCCATTTCCCCGAATGCCAGAGGCTGCCGACTAGTAATGATGGGTTGGGTGTGATATTGGGGAAACTATGATCTCATTGGAAGAGTAAACTTTAGAAATAAACCACACATACAATAGCGGATGTAGTAACTATCCAACAATAGTAAACAATGGAAGGATGATAGAGAAAAAATTGGAGAAAAAATATATGTAAATGATGCATAATACATATAGGTATAAGAAAATAGAAAAGAAATTCACAATTATGAATAAAATACTAAAAAAAGTACAAAATAAAAATTGATAATCAACTCTTCAGCTTCGAATGCCTTTTCTTGGTCCCATGCTCTCCGGCTCCAAAGCAATCAAGTACCTGAAGTCGAAGGGTGCTTGCCCTTGTATATACCTGTAGTAATATAATCTGATGGTGCCCAAAAGCATGTCCCATATAGGGTGTGAGACTAAATTTTAGTAGGAAACCACCCAAATATATGTTCCTAGTAGTCAATTATTATATGATAGATAAAATTATGGTAAACAATAAATATTAAATAATAAACAGGGAAGTACTCAGTAGAAAACAATCCACTGATAAAACAGGAAATATTGAAGCAAACAACTAACCACAAATAGGTAACCCTTTGGGAGTACTCACATACATCCCCTCTAGTCCTACCTATTAAGTACCAACAACCCTCTAGGATGTACACTAAGCCTAACCCCTCTAGTTTGGTCATACAAAATTATATGAATCTTTGAGGAACCTCACCCAGTCAATTCCTCTTATAGTATAAAGTAGTCAGGGAATCTTTAAGGAAGATCACATGGTCAATTCCCCTTATAGCACCTTGGTATAGAGACTCTCTGAGAAATATCACTCGGTATATTTAAATTATAGCCTCAGGTCATTCACAAACCCTCTGAGGAAGCTCACTCTGTCAATTCCTCCTATAGCATATAGTTGTTTAAGGAAATTCAAGTAAAATAATGACTCTCTAAGGAAGCTCACTAAGTCTATCCCCTAATAGTCTATAAAGATCAAGACTCTCTAAGGAAGATCACTCGGTATATCCCTATGCATTCTATAATATCCATAGACTCTCTGAGAAATCCCACTCAGTCAATCCCTTTATAGTCATAACGTCCAAAGACTCTCTACGGAAGCTCACTCAGTCCATCCCCTTAATGTCTATAGCACTAGGTTCCCACGGTCCAATGCCTGTTAGTGCATAATAATGTTATAAGGACAATGTAAACCTATAGAAATACTTGGCTAACCAGTATATAGCATTACAAGCATGTAAGGGAAGACCACTATATCCTACTATCACATGGCATGAAAAACAGGTGAACAACCAATAGGTTGAACAATACCAAAAGGTCATAAGAAGATAAGAATGGGAAAAACATACAAGATTGAAAGTATCCATACACATAGCCAAATTACCTCTACACAAGCATACAAGGAAGGCAGGAAAACAACATGGGTCAAACAGTAAACACGCAGTACCCTGTTCACGAGTATTGGTGGGTGTTTCACATAATACTCAAAGACATTGAATAGAAAGGCACACACCACCTACCTTGATGCTAGGAGATCGATATAACTGAACCACGAGACTTGAATCTCCTTAAAACATCATAGATCTCTGTGTTTACAACACAATCAACGACGGTCAATTCAGAGAACAGACGGAGGTTTGAGGTCTTAGAGATGTTCGGGAACTGTACAGATTTTCTCCATCGAACGAGACCTAAAAAAAGTTTTGGGTTCGAAGACATATGAGGATTAATGTGTAAAATTTGGTTTGTTAAAATTTTATTCCTATAAAATCCTTTGGATGAATTAAAATAATATTTTATTGAATAAATACTATATATAATTAATTAATAACATTACCTAAATTTAATTAATTTAATTTATTAAAATAAAAACCCCTTGGGATTATATTAACATTTTCTTTATATTCAATTGGTTATTATATTCATTTATTATTAATTAGTAACCCATGAATCAATTATATATTATTATAAGCCGTATATTTTCATAAATTAGTAAATTTTATTAATAACAACTATATTAATAATCAGGCTATATCATGTTATATAAAATAATTATATTTTAATAATATATCTTTTTTTGGTAAAACTTGGTGTTGCATGTAACATAAGACATTTAATAAACTCAATGATGTGTAAGAGACATTCTAACTAATTATTTCATTCATTCCATGAAATATCATAGATTGATTTTTTGAAATATAGTTAATTATTTGGATATTATGTTTCCTTACATGATTTCCATCATGATTTGTACACACTATAAAATACAATGTTATTATTTTATATTTTTGGTGCATTAGACTTAAGTAGAAGACAATGCAGAAGGAGATGATACATGTGTAGATCAAACTATTTTTAAAACATTGATCAATCATCTTAGACATAGTGATTTTTTAAAGGGGTGAACAGTTCCAATATATCTCATCCCTTATATAATATTTACAATGTCATTAAAATATATATTATTTCCTTTCCCATTTATTACATTTTCCGGAAGTTAGGATTGAGAAAAAAACACTTACACACCACACCTAGGATCACCAATCATGTCGACCCGCATAAGCCCCCTCCCACACACACATAAGAGCACACACCCATCATTATCTATGTGAAATCACTATAGATAAACAAGAATTAAAGTGGGTGAGTTCACCCTCCTTCTTCCATATGTATTTTTTAGATCAGTCCAATTGTTAGTTTATCTTTATTCTATTGAGAATGGTTGATAAATATTATTTTTAATGATAGGTTGAACATATTTTTATATTGCGTCATAAAAATTTCCATATGGAATAGTAAAAATATAATAACAAATTAAATTTATTTATTAAAAAAATTTATACTTATTATGTACACTTTTAATTTTATTAAGAATATTTTTTAAACTTATTCATTCATTTAATCATATATTTTATATTATGTCTACCTAAACTAGCTTAAAATATTCAAATATTATTTTTTATATTTTTAATTCCATAAATTTATTGAAATAATTTTTGACGAAGAAAATACTCAACATTCCATGTTTAAATTGACATATAACTATTTATATATATTAATATTATTAAGAAAATAATTTTTTAAATTATTATTTAATATTATTTATGGAAATTTTATCATAACACTTCTTGAAATTATATTCATACAAATTATTTAAAAAAATTTATAAGGTGAATTATTTATTACGATACATTATTATTAGTGTGGTTATTATTTTTATTAAAAGTTAATTTAATTAATTTTAACTATAAGCCAAATACCAATAATCTATCTTATCAAAACCCCACCTTATTACTAAAAATAAATTCATTCTCAATGTATTCATGTTTTTTCACTATCACGATTAATACATATTTTCATGCTTCATTGTAAAGTTACTAAATTCTTAAATATTTGTATTATACTCTTAGAAGATTCTAGATAATACTTTGATGTCACATTCCACCCCCATAAACAAATTTGGGCCTCAATATTAAGTACATAGTGAAACTAAAAAAACATTATCCTTGATTTACTCATGGTGTTCTTTATCCCATAAATAATATCATTATTAATTTTATAAAGTATTAAAATAATATTCCATAATTTTCCATAAAAATATTCATTTCATTAACAAGAATATTCAAATTGGTGTTTCTAATATGGATTAATGTTTTATTAGAAAAATAATAATTTATTGAATTTTCAAAATATAATATCTCTATTATCCAAATCTAACACATAGAGTCTATACTAAAATGTTTAAAGAAAAATAAAATACATCAAATGGATTTATAATAAATATATAATATAAAGATACTCTCTTTTTTACATTATCATTATAAATTTATTTAGATGAATTGTATTTAATGTTTACAAAATTTTATTTGATACTTCAAAAAATAAAAAAATATAAAATTTGATACATATATAAAAATAATAGGTCACCTACTTCCATAGATAATTTAATATGGTCAATTTTTCATATATTTCAAGTAACATTTAGAGTTTTAAAAAACTCCGATAAGAGATTCCAGTCTTATTATGGTGGGAATGTCGATAATATAAAATTATTTCATATAAATACCATGTTGGTTTAATAAATTATCGAATAATGGAGGTATTATATGAATCATTATATTTTCCACATGTTACATGGATTTTGTAAAATTATTTGAAATTAATATGACCATGACATCCACATAATCCATGAAAGTATTCCATTTGTATGAAGGAGAATAAATGTTATTGATCTCCCCCTTCTAATTTTTTTCTTCTTATTAAGAGAAAAATGTACATATCCATGTGAGAAATATAAATAGAAACTTATATTATCCCTAAGAAAAAATATTATTCAATAATATTTTCTATAACAATAATTCAATCCCAAATGAGAAATACCGAGAACCCACCTTCATGATTTGGTGAAAAAATCACGATTTGAATATTTTTTATAACAATTTAAACATAAAATACATATAACTTTATAAAAATAAGGATATTTTCTGTTTAAGGTTACAATTAATAAAAGAAACATCTATACTTATTTGTGTTTAATCAATTTCTTCTATGAATCATGTAAATTTAATCCCATAATAATAAAAATTTTATGAAACCTTAATAATTAATATGATATATATATCATTCCCAACAATAACACATTCTGATTTTAGAAATTCGTCGAATAAATATATTTCAAAACATTCCATTTAAAACATAATATATTTCAAATTAGATAAAAAATTCTCTTTTAAAATTATAAAACATTAATTTGATTTAAAAGTATTTATCAAGAATAAAATGATACTTGGAAAAGACATTAAATCCATGCGGCCACTAGAATAATTGAAAATATTAGTTATGTTAAAAAATTACACATTGAGGGCATGTGTTCACTATACATTCATCATTATCATAATGAATACCCAAGTTATTATTTTATTGAAGAAATTTTTAATAAAATTTCATTTATCATTATTAAACCACTAAAATAACCTTTAGAAAACATTATATATTATTTAAAAAGAGGAAAATAAATATCTAATTTTCAAAAATTAATTTTTTTTACATATATGTAAATAATCATTCGTATTGATCAACATTAATAAAAAATTTATAATCAATACTTATAAATAATTTATTTAATGAAATTATTATCCTTTTTAAAATTAGTACAAAAATATAATATTTTCAAAATTTGTAGGGATGGTCTATATTAATATTCATGAATTTTAATCATTGAGATAAAATGAAATTTTCAACATAAAATTATATCTTTAATATTGTCTTTGTATTTTAAAAAAAATGCATTCTAAGAAATGTTATAAAATTTATAATTAGATTTAAATATTATAATTTTAAATAAATTTGTTAAATAAGAAACCTTTATATTGAGGACTTAAAATAAATAAAGATCAATTTCTTAGTATGGTTTTTAGATACCTAAATATTAGTGTTCAGAAAATATTTTATTGAATGGGGGTTTTATAAATATATATATTAATAGTACTTTTTAAGAAAATCTTCCAATCATAATTATAAATTTTTTAGTTGTATTTAGACTTCTATTACCAGAAATCTAAACATCATTATTCTTGGTTAGTGATACTAACATTTACTAGATAAGTTAATATCAATTATGGAACCATAGAGAATGATACAAACTAGTTTGTTTGAGTTGAGGTTTTACAATTACTGAAGAGAATGTCACTACTTATTGTAGTTTAGATATTTAAAATTTATCGATTACACAAATTTATTATGTGAGGAAAATATTTTATGAATGTTTTTTCAAGATGGACATTGATTGTGATTTATATGAAATAAGATAAATGAGTATATATAGAAATCTAAAGGGTATACCAACAATTTTTTTAATAAATAATCCATATTTCAGAGGATATATATTTATATTAGATGAGTTTTTTTTCTAGATTGTGGTGTATGATAGGGGTGGATATTAAATTATTTTTATTTTTAAATATATTTATATATACACAAAAACATATAAATATATATATATATATATAAAACAACTTAAAGACTAATATAACCTGAGAAGGAAGAGATGAAGTTGTTGGGATAAATAAAAAGGATGAAAATCATTGTGTAGAAATTATAAATTCATTATGATATATATATATCTATCTAATTTTATTTTTCTTATACTATGATTGAGAAAATAAAATGATGATTCTAGGAAATTTTTACTACATATAAGTGACACATGGATTAAAATTATGATTGTTGTAGTTATATGTTTTCATATAACATCCTCATTTACTCCTCCCCAAGTGTCACTTGGATTGAAAATATCTCATTTTCAATCTCTATGGATGATGACCTATGAAGGGTCCAGTCACACATAGGTTTATTGGACTTTCAACCTAGGAATGTGAAAACAGTGGTAGGGGTATATCGAGTTGGGATTTCTATGGGTTTTTCTTGTTTTGATAGGATGAAATAGACATTCGAGATTGAATAAGATATAGATGATTGTTATGGAATTTGGTATTTCATGTTGATTAAGGTGAAGATACTCACGAATATATAATGGTTCTGATCAATGTAATATTATATCTCCAATATAAGTTGGATCCTATAAACTAGTGACTGATACACATGTATTGCATCCTAAATAGCTTGCATGATAATCAAATTTTTAAATATTAATTTCAAATAACTTGTAAATATAATAGTTTCAATATATGAACACATTAATTAAAACTATTTAAAATATATGTATATTATATATACACATACCAATTTATTTATTCTAAATTTTAATTATGTTACGGTTTATACTAAAAATCGCATTCATATTTTTTTTTGATAATTTAAAAAAATTATTACAAAAAAATATTCATTGAAAAAATATTCTTAGAATACATCATTAAAAAAATACACAAAATTGAATGTTTAAATTAAATTATGACTTTTTATAAATTTATTTATATTATCAAGAATATAATTTTTAAAAGAGACTATTTATTACTATGTATAAAATATTCTTCATGAATTCCATTTTATAAAATTAAACTCTAAAAAAGGATTTTATAATGAATTCAAGTTGTACCATACCAAAATTTATTTTATTATAATTACTATTATTAAAATTATTTCTATTTAAAATATTATAAAGGTTTTCAGAAAATGATCATATAAATGACTATTATTCTATATATATCCCAAAATAATTTACATTTTCATTATTCATTCTCTATATATACCAATTTTCTTACTCATAAGGATGATTCGTATATTTCGAATTCCTTTAATTCTAACCCACATACTTTTTAATGTATTTCTACTTATGAATAAACCTAAAAAAATTGTTAATAGTTTTGGGTTTTTCATATTTTTTTAGTATATTCCCAATTTATTAATGATTATTATTGAATTTTTAGTGTTACCTCTTACATAGAGTCATGGATTTCTAAAAAAATATTTTTAATCAATGTTTGTATAGTATTTATAATAACCATTCTTTTATATTGTGTTACGCATATAACACATATTTATTATATCATGAAGAAATAAAATAAAAATTATTGGATGTTTCATGGTGTACCAAGATGGGACGTGCAATTAAACAATTCCTATTACATGACATGATGACCATTTTAGATGATGAAGTATTATGGCATAGTGCGGCAGGACATGGGGGTATAGTGGTCACATGTGATATGAACCATAAGAAAATGCATGAAACAGTTCCCTATGTGGCTTAGCCCAGGAGATAATTACTGGGTATTATATGCTACTGTGGAATGACATGGTATAAAAGGTCATGTGTTGATATTAGTCATCTTAAAGGAAGGCTACAACCTCATTTTCTTATCAATGACTACTCTCATGTTTTCATCATAATAGATATGAAGTATGTATAAAAGTGTATTGTGGTGGATTGGATAGTGGAATGATGATTGGTATGGTATTTTTTTATCTTATTTAATTTTATTTCTATGCACTCATTCATGTGTACTGATTTTAGTATGTATTTTTCATGTCCAAATGGGATTTATTACTCCAAACCTATACGAGAATTATGATGATTTTTTATATTTCATGTATATGGATCCAGGAAAGATTATATGACCCATGGTTTATAGTTATGTCATAGGTCATGGAGTCAGAGGTAGGTTAGGTATAGACACTAGAGGATACAACTCTTTAATTAATATTACTTCTTGTATATTTACTATTGATTGGATTATCATAGTATGAGTCACATTATATATCACACGACTTTTATTTTATCCAACATTACATTAAACATTATTTTTAATCCAAATTAATAACTTTAATTTATATAATTTGTTCAAGGATATGATATGAAGGGTTTATTCTCTCCACATAAAAGATTTGGACCCTCACATCATGTTTAGAACCTCATGCAAACAATGAAAAGATCATGAGGTCCTCTGACTCCATGGATCACTCTCAATCATTCAGGACGTGGTGTTATAGGATTTTTATATATGAATATTAGTTTTTTATACATACCATTTTTATTCCATAAATAACATTTTATAATCATCCATTTATGGAGGTTATCAAAAAGAAAATAAGTCTCACTGTGGAGGCTGTATTTCATAGATATTCAAGAACCATTCTTTCATTCTTCTAGAAAAGATAAAAAATTATATAATGGTAATTGAATTAAAAAATAACAATTTATTTTGTCAATAATAATAGTTTCATTATTTTAAAGGTGGGAAAATATATTTGGAGGATAAAAATAGAGAAAAGGATAAAATAAAGTGATTAATACACACATTGAGGTATTTAACCTCCTCATGGATATCCATTAGGAAATATAGTATTTTGTTATTTTCTTTAGAAATATTCTTCAAACATTGGAGAAGAATCAATGGGATTTACAAATGGTAGATTTTAATGTCGAAATCTAATTTTAATGTGGCATTTAATGGGTAGTTTAAGGACCCATTTATATGTAATGGGGATAATATTTTTGTAAATATAATATCTTGATACAAAAGGATCAAATTTTTCACATTGAAGGTGGAATAAAGTGTGGAAAATATTAAATATGAGACATTTTCTGAACGACAAAAACCACAAACAATAATTTGGTTATTTTTAAAAAAATTTATCATTTAAAACATAGTTGAACTCATTTTAGTTTAATTTATATATCCATTCTTAAATTAATATTTTGAATTAAAGGACAAATTTTAAAGAATTAAAAATTACTATACTAACATATATAGAAATTTTATTTTCAAATATTTAAATAATTATTGTCAATTAACGATTCTATGGTGTAAGACGATTGATTTTAATAACAAAACATATTTTGCTAAAACCACAATTTAAATAAAGGGAATTTATAATAATAAAATTAGTGTTTATAATAAAATTATTAATGTAATCTATTTTAATTAAATTAACTGCTATATTATTAAATATATAGGATATATGTGTATTTCAATGAAATACATAACATAATTATACATTAATAGAAATTAATTAAATGAAATTGAAAACAAAGATTTCTATTTAAAATAATTATCACAAATGTGTTAAAATGATAAACATGAATTTTATAAATTTAACATATTATTTTAATACTGAATCAATTTATAATACAAATAATTTATCTCGTTATATTTCTTATAACATTTAAATATAAACATACCTTATGTTAATATAAAAAAATTAATTTTTTTTAAAATTCCAATATTTAATCCTCAAATAAAAACCAATATTTTAAAAAGAATTATATATAACATTTCATAAGACAATAAGGATATCTCTAATTGAGGAATAAAGTTAATATTTTTATTATTCAAATTTAATAATTTCTAAATTTATATTTCAAATGGAAATAAAAAATATAATAGAAATTGATTTAATTGGAAAATTTATTTGTATATATGAACAGTTATTTTAATGTTTATTATCAATTACTAATTATAATATAGTTAATATATTATAAATATCATCGTTATAAATTTACATCATTATAAAATATAAAAATATGTTCTGTAATATATTGTTGTTAAAAATGTATTTTATATTGCATATATAGATTTAATCTAAACATGCTAATTTTAAGTATTTACACATGAAAATATAATTTTATGAGTTCTTTGGAATTAAAAATTACCAAATTATTTTCTATTTTATATAATATTTAAAATTGGGTTAATTTTATTTTTCTGTTTTAATTCAATTGATATATTACAACTATTATAATTTACTTAATTTGATTTTATATAATTTAATTTTTTAACAATATGGTTTTTGTTTAGTATTTAACATTAATAAATCCATCTGACACATTTGAATTATTTTCAAGAATGATAAATTTATAAATAATTTGGTGATATTTAGTTTTTTTCACAAATAAAAATATTTTTGATGCTTATATATGCGGGTAAATTGTTTTATATAAATAGTTGTAGGATAAATAATTTATATAAGACAAATTTTCATAATTGAATTTATAATATTAAGGATAATTTGTCCATGATTATTTCTAATCCCACATTTCATTAGCAATTTCACTTTTAAAATAAAAATGCAAAAAATATCTAAGTATCCATAATGATGGATTATTAGATAAAAATCAGTCCTAAATATTTAATGAATCATGAAAATTATTTTATAAACAAGATGAATAAATAACATATTAGTAGATAAGGTAAATGAGATAGTTGAATAACTGATCTCATTCTTAGTGATATATGTTGAACGATGATTAGACCTATAAATGGTGGATTTATGTACGTTGTTAGTTTTAACATTGAATTTATATTGTATGGATATGTGTTTCCAATTTACAAAAAGTTATAAAACATTTTAAATGAGAATGAATGTCATAATTAGATATAAAATGTATGGTGAAACAGTATTAGGATCCCCTAATATGATCAAGGGGTGAATACCTGAGTTGGGAATTCCTTTATCATCCGAGAGACTATGGAATAGTTCAATAGATCATTACTCTTATAAGCCCACAATATAATGATATGTATGAGATTATGATTCATATTTTTTAATATTTTGTTTATGGTTGATGGTGACTTTTTATATCCTTGCTATTTCATTCTAGTATAATATTTTAGATACTATCACCTACCCCATAAATTGTGATCCATCTTAACTAGTTATAAATAATATATATGAGATATTGACATAGAAACGAATAGATTGGTCATTTTATGAATAATTGGTGTGGTGGATTATATTTATTACACTATAATTATAATAAATTTATCAATAAATATGATAAATACATATTTATTGGTTATCCAAAGGATACTACATGCTATTAAATTTATAATTCAACCATGAAAAAATTATTTATATAATGTTGTGTAATTTTCATTGATAATAAACACATATATTGAGAAGAAAATGGGAGGAAATTTGAACCTGTTGAAATTAAATGCCAAAAAATTTAAATTATTGATAATATAGATGTTCATATAGTAGCACACTGAGTTATAGGAAACAAAATGACTTATATTATATATTAACCTCTTTGGTCTATAATTATTCATCATGATCCTGCGAGATATTGATTTTTAATAGCTAATGATGATGAATAAATATTCATATGAATTGGACCCACTACCGAATATTAGTTTATATAGTGTATTGGTTACATAAATATTGTAAAATACACGAAATTGGAAATGGAAATCATTTACATAAAACCATTATTAAAACATAATAGATGTACCTGATGTGTTGAGATTCATTGGTTTAGTGTAAATATGAATAAGAAAACATACATGGATGGTACATATTCTAGATATAAATCATGTCTTGTTGCGAATGGTTGGATGAAAAATTGTTATATTGAGTATAAAGTGAAATATTTTATCATTAGTGGTGATAAAATACATTTGGGATTTTCTATACATCAAATCTCATTTTGATTAACATATTTATAACATAGAATTCCTGGGAAATACAAATTATTATAATTTAGTAAATTATTATTATATTATGGAACCAAATGTTTTTGTATTGTAAAATTAGAGTTATATTGTGGGAATGTTACAACTCCACATTTATGTATTTAAAAAAATATCATATTTAGAATATCATATTTGATGAGTCATTCAACGTGGATGGTAAAATTTAAATCAATAATGATTTATAAATATAAAACATTATTATGGGTTTTTTGTATTCTAATATTGTATGTATATGTTTAATGCATATGTGAAATCCTGCATTGATTCTTCTCTCAGTATATATTTCATTGGGTAAATGATTATTAAGGAATGACGTGGGTGGAGCAGCCCTCAAAATGGGTATGACTATATACTGATATATGTATTTAATATTTTTCATGGATTTAGTAAAGACACTCACATTAGTAATTTTCCAAATAGTTCTATCATGGAGAACTAAAAAAGTGGTAATTACCAGTGATTCATTATATGAATCATTAAATGATTTAGTATCCTTGTAAAGAGTTATAATTAATTGAATTATTTCTATATAAATCATACTTACATATCATCACATATTCGAATTTATCTACTATATTTAATATGTCTCATTCTCTTATCATTAAAATAATATACAAATCCAACCTGAGAAAAGGTTACTATATTACTAAGAAGAAAATTCCTAAATACATGATATGAACAAGAGAAATGTTATTGATATTTGAAAGAGAGAATGAGATGTGTATGAAAGGTTACACATATTAATGTTTCTAATACAATAAACCTGAAATGAAATATTATTCATCTTTTCATTTTGGAAAAATAATAGATCTACTATTTGTAATTGTTATAAATAAGCCCTCTTGGAAACCTCGATAATATAGGAAAATAAATTCACTAAATCATTTTTTATAATGGTTTTTATGAAAATGTATATATTTTAACTCAAGTTGTTTGATTGTATCAATAAATAAATATAGCTTTATTTTCAAAATAATGAATTCATCACCCATGAAAATGAACCCATATTCACACCAAAAGATCTGACGTACCTTTCACTAATATATTCTCATAGGAGATATTATTTATATTGGAAATTTTTGGATATATATGGTGGAATAAATGAATACAAAACTAATCGATTGATGAAACTAGTATTATTATAAAAATAATGTATTTCCTATAGAATGTCTAGGTATATGATTATTAATATTAGGATATAACAGAAGAATAATATTTTATATATTTATACTAAACAATATCATGATTTATCATTTATTAATTCATTTTGAAATTTAGCTTACACAAATTTTTGAATGATAATATCCTTTTAAACAATGAGTTTGATTTATCTCTAACTGTTGTGACCTGTGACACCATGAGAAAAGATATGTGAATTTGGGTGTTATATTTTTCTATTCATTATTTTGGTTCTTGTTTCTATGTTGGAAGGAACTCATTTAACATATCATATTTTGTTTTTGTATCCCACAAAAACATGTAAATATTAAAAGAATTATGAAATACATTATTTTGTTTTTAGGTTGGGGATATTCAAAATCAGAATACACATGGAATTTATCCAGTTTACCTGAGTCCCCAAAAATTACTCCCTTTTATAAATTTTTCTATGATGTCCATGTCATTATGATTTACTTGTTTGTTTCTTAAATTTATTTAAAATATGATCAATTCTATTTTATTGAGAGTTTGTTATTTTATTTGTACCAAAAAGACTATAACATGATTATCAAATGTAATCCAAATCATTAATAATATCTTTTAGTATTAATTTCCTCAAAAAAGAAATTCCACCCAAGTAAATTCCGACACGGCTAATTGAATTTTTTCCCTTGTAAAGTCTATAAGGTATGGTTATCTTAAATCACTTCATTCAAACCCCTCTACCAAATTCCATTCTATCAATTTCAGTTCACAAAACACCTATCACTATGGAATGTTATCTTAATTTGTTCTCATGAAATATTCTCTTATCTACACAGCTAACATTACTATTATCATGAAAATAAATATTCTGAACCTTTTTTTATGATATTAATTCACTCAAATACCATCCCATATGTATGTTCTATCAATCATTATTAAAATATACTCAGATAGATTATTTTCCCAGATAATTCTATGAAGATCAATTCTTACATGCATATTTTATCAAGTGAGTCCTGGGTGAAGAGGGATCCATCAATCCATTTTAAAATATTCATTTGTTCTTAATGATCCTGGTAATATGGTATTTATAAGAAAAAATATGGTGACCCATTAATTTTATAAATAGATATTATATATTAATAAATTTATATTAATTATATTTTTCAAATTCATTCCTAGTGACTACATAATATTATAAAAATTATAGATTAGATACACAATCATCTTAATTTCATAAATATCAACATAATATACCAAAATTTTATTCCCACATTGAACCTTTATTATAAATACCCCACATAAAATCATTATTTATAATTCAGGGAAATGAAACATAAAAAATTTGATAGAAGATTATAATTAAGGGTAAAGAAGTTGGATACATCTGACCAAATAATCAAAACAAGATCATATAGTTATCAGAACTAAAACAACCTGACCTGGGATCTTTAGAACCCATGAAATGAGATGGTGGGTAACATGGGCTTAATCGTGCCTCCATAGATTCTAGAGGTTTCTAACTAGTAATGGTAGTACAATAGGGATACTATTATACTCATACTAGAGTAGAAAATCATTTAAAAATAATAATAAACAATTTTAGAATAAGAAACTATAACAGAAACATTCAATAATCCTGGGAAGCATAAATAGAAAATTTAATTAGTATGTATGAAACGATAATACACTAGACAATAGATAATAATATCAAAATTATCTGTGGAAGTGTATGATACATGGAATCATGGAATTATGTAATTAAAAAAGGAACCGGAAAACAAAATCATGAAAAAATAATATAGAAAGAGGAAAATACTAAACATCTCAATTAATCTTGACCCTATGCCAGATTCCTCAAAAAAAACACCAACAAAGCATTATAATTTCATAGACCAATAGCAGGTGCATTCCCTTATCAGTATCTAAAGAAAGATGATATTCATAGGTAACAAAAGAATCCTGATGACAGTGTGAGATAAAAGTCATAGTAGGCCACCACCAATGGTTTCAAAATGTAATTCTATTAGTTCTTGTGACTAAAAAATATGATGGTATAACATAATAATTAATTATATGTTGAAAAAAATTAACTAGAATAACATGTTCCTAAGATACACTTGATTACCCTACCAAAATTGTCATATTGTCGGATGTAATATTCTAAGTAGTCCGGATATATATGACAGTAATATATATATATATATATATATATATATATATATATATATTTAAAAACCTATATGAATCACATATGTGCGGACATAAGTGTCCATATACGTGGAATACTAGTGGTGGTTGGACTGGTGTGTAACTCAGACATCCATTACCAATGTAACTAGACAATATGATCATGAAATATTGTACATAAACTATATCCTAATAGTGATAGAGGATCCCTAAAAAATACATGATAATTTGAGAAAACCAATAAGGATTCACTCTAATCAGCGAACATGGAATTTAAATTTGAATTCCCATATAGTATCACATGTGTGTGATTCCATACTCCACACTCAATTTAAAGGATCACGATTACGAACCATGATCAATTGTCCCAAACCATCATACACATCTGGCTTGAAGGTCTGTTTTGAGTATAATTGGAATGAATATTTACCTCCCTTATTTACCTTGATATAGACCATATCAATAAAATATGAATAATCATTAATAATATCTTACTTTATACATAACCTCTGATTTATTTTATTTTCATGTTAACAATTTATTAATGCGTAAAAAATCTCAATGAGCATTCATATAAATATAAACCATGGACATGGAATTACCATCCCTTGGGTCATTCCATTTAAACTAAATGGATTATGGTTATTAATTGAAATGAAATTTCAATTATCCAATTCAATTACATCAAACAATTCAATTTATCATAACGTAATAATTTTACTTATAAGGATCATGTCCCAATTTGAATGATCTATGGTAAATTAATTTAAATTATTCTTCTGTATTATATATTTCACTATCTAAATTCCATTCACCATAAAATATTCTCTCAATTCATTATATCTTGGAGATTTATTTTCTAATGCACAATGGGGTAACATAGAAGATGATATGCTTCTCAAAAGAATTTCCCATTAAGTAAATTACATCAATACCGGGGAAACCCCCCTATGATGTTCTTTATTTACATTTAATAACCTCAATAGAAGATAAATTTTATTTAAAAACTATGTTTGATACTATTTTTTAGTTCTATTCATTTGATCCAATTAACCGAAAATGTTAATTTTAAATGGTACAACCATAGGGTGTCCATGTATAGTATATATGACCTATAAACAATAGAAACCAAATAAATTTGAATCTATTAAAGTACCTACGTAAATTAGACCTTACTAATCAATATAATTTTTATTCTATATAAAAGACAAAATTATTCACTATAGTTTAATTATAGAATGTTAAAACCTGACATGAAAACAACATGAACACCTGCCTCATGGACAAAGATTACTCTTCTCTTAGTATCAGCCTCATATTTTGGGTAGAATGTAAGAGATTGATAATGTATCCAATGACATAATATTATTTCATATGTTCATAAACCTAAATAATTAAATGTATTCAATGACTAACTTTGGATGGAGTTGAGAGACTATAGGATCCTATCGAGACAGATTAAGTTCTTCCGACGGAACAACGGATGAACAATAGAGGAAAATGTTATGTAAATACTAAGATTAAATTGTTTTTTACCTAATATTATGAGGATATGGGATGATGGATTGTAGTTAAATAGAGGAAAAATACATATTTTTATATGAGTTAATATAGGGGAATAATTGTAAATTCACACCAAAATATCAATGTTCATGGTTTAGTTACATGGGTTGGAAAAATTGTGTTCAATCCATACTCAATTATAGGATACATGGGGAACACCTCATAGTTAGGATGATGTTTTTACTAAGCTTTCACATACAATGTGGATTGTCCATATAAATTTTTTGCATCATTCTACATGGTTGTGTGGCCTCGGTGGAATGGTTCTAGAAAAACTGTGTGTCATAGTATTTTTTTCAAATTTCAAATATATCAGATTTTAATTATTCCCAACAATCTTGTGAAATCCATGACTCGATTATACAACATAATTAATACCATATAGGTTTTTCCAATGGAAGTACAAATAATCTATACCTTTATTCAAAATATGGGTCATTATAACCTCCCCTCCTTATATAAACTGATCCCTGATATTTTATTTGGATTAAAAAGAAGTTTATTTATAGAATTTCCATGAAACTGAGCCTATATATTATCATCTTGATCCTAGCTCACATCCTATACACGTTCGTGCTTCCATAACACCCATATAAAAAGAACTAATCTTCCTCATAACGTCTTCATGATCCGATAAACTTTACAAATATGATACTCATCGAATAAAAATTCAATTTCTAGATCGACCTAATCATAATGAAATATGTGAGTCGGGTCTAGAGAGTATCAGAGATATTGAGATACATTAAAGGAATAATGCATTGATTAGTATCTATAAAGAAGTGATGACAAGTAAGACATTGGTCTGATCTGTTTCACAACCTCTATGCATTTAATGAATTTTGTTATGAGAATACACTATTTTTGAATACATTAATAACCTATCATGGGTGATATATGCCTGAAAACCTTGTATCCAACCTCGAAATTGAGAGGTTATTGTTTCTTTTGGCATATGATTGAAATATACACCAAGCTATCAATATATTATTTCTAATCATCCAGGCATGCTATACAGCCTCACACATGAAATATGGACCATAAATTGATGCTTTCACTACCTATATCCACTATATATTTGTGTAATGTTCCTATAATATAATTATTCATAATGAATCATCACGATGGTAAAATGAAAATTTTAGTAAAAAAATAATCAAGTGGAATTTATTTCACCGACGAACCACCAATGTCAAGGGAACAGTCGTGAATAATTTCCTCAAAACCCTGAATCGTACCCTCTACATGTCCATTAGACATTGACTAATTGGAAGTCATTTGAAGTACCTACATATGAAAGGCCTTATGAAACCATTACCAAAACTATACAGTAAATCTCAAATTGAATTCACATACAATATACTTTTCGGTTTCTAGTAAGACCCATAATCATTAAGGGTAAAATTGGGTATTATCCCCATCTGTGGTTCAACATAAATATGTATCCTGAACTAAAACACATTCCCTAAAAAAATTCCTTCAAATGTGATTACAACCTCATTCATAGCCATTTTGGAATAGTAGAAGTCATTTCATAAAATTAGAGGATATTAGGGCCATGATCCTTTTGAACCTCAAAGTGAATCCCTATGAATATGGGTAGAAACTTTCATTCACCACTAGGAACATAAACTACATGTTTCATAGTCTATCATCCCAAAGCATCAGCTACTGAATTACCTTTTCTGAACATGTAGGGAATCTTGAAATCAAAAAATTGTAGCTACTCAACACACTTGCATTGTCTGAGATTCAGATACACATGTGTAAAGATGTATTTGAGTATTTTTTTTGATCGGTGAAGTGTAAAAACATTATCATATTAGATAGTGTCTCTATCAACACAAATCGTTATCAATAGTAGCAATCTCAAGGTCTTTCATTGGGTAATTATACTCATGATGCATCAATTGATGAGTTTTGTATGTGATGACTCGATTTTATTGCATCAAATTATCTCCAATAATGATACCTAATGAATCAACGTATATAGTATATCATTATATTAGAATAAGAATAATTTTTAATGGTGTTTAAATAAAACATCCCTTCAACTGCAAAATGATAATTTCAAAATACTTTAATGAATTTAGTTTTAGACCCATCATTTTCAATCTTGTTTATAGTGCTTCAATGATTGGGTAATAATGAATAAAGAATCTATAAGATTTATACATCCCCAAGAGAATCATTATTTTAATGTATTCATTATCAATATTTATGAAAAATATATCTCTCGCATTTTCCTGTTCTACTGAATCTTATGATTCTGAGATTATGTGATCTAAGAAGACATATTTATATATATGAAAGTGGAATTTACTGAGCATAACATAGAGATGATTTTCTCTCAGAATATTAATAATGATATTATTATGGTTAACATGGTCATGTATAGAGTTTGAATACACCAATATTTGTTTGAGAAAAAAATAATTGAATCCAAATATTGATGGATGACTAGAATCCTAAGATCTGTATAGTCAACATGTGCATTCATGAGACTGAACGACTTAATAATTTACTCTTTGAGACCATAAATTTCCCAAAATATGTGTTTGGTATGGCTATGGTTCTAAAACACACCTGAAGATAGAATGTCATGAGATATATATTTGAAACCACCTTGATCCATAGATATTATCAAAGAGGTTATCTATTCTAGGCAGTGGATACTTGCTATTTATCTTTTGTTGATTCAACCGACATTAGTCAAAATAAATCCTCTGAATACCATCCACAATCATATAGAAAAGGGAATTGGAAACCCGTGGAGAATTGTGGAGTATATAAAGAACATTTCCTCTAGTTCCTCTAATTTTTTCTTTAGTTCCAAAAGCTGTCTAGGTTCTATAATATAAGAAGTAATGGTCACTAGTGCTACTCCAAGTGATAGCTCAATAGTAACTCTACCACTATCATAAGTGGTAGAAAATATAATCATTCTGGAATTATTTCAATGTAATTATTTAATATAGTAGGGAAAATAATGGATCATATCCACTGGTCATCAAGGAAAAGACTAGAGCTCTGAGTTGTAGCACTTCCCATCCCCTAGTGCACAGGTCAATAACATGTCGCACTGAAATCCCACTCACCCTTAAATGTATGCAAAACTCTATTTTTGATGTAAACATAACTCTAAAATAATATAATTAAATATGGAATTGATAGGGATCATACTAGTGCATCGTGTGGTGTAAGTACGGAATCCTCACAAAAAGATAGACACCTATCTCAATGGGACATTCCCTATAATGGATAATTCCCTCTAACAAATACCTTATAGTGTTTCTATCATCAAACTCCACGAATTCATTAAATATCAAGGACTAGAAATCCAATAATATTATCACATAAATGAGTGATATGTTCCTATTTCAAATTATGTAGACAATATTACTTTGGTTACTATAATAGTACATCATAAAGTAGAAGAGTTGGCACTCTTCTCTTATGTTGTCGGCTATCTACATGTACATGGACTATACCATGTCCCTAAGTCACTTCCTGACTTATTTGTGAAAGAACACTCTAGTGGAATTGAGAATTATAAGTCCAACTACCAATGCCTCAAATTATACCATAGCCTAATTGGCTGATGGTTTCCCACCTACCTACCAGTCGTGATACTAATGATCCAACCCTTATATTAAGAATAGGATCATATCCACACTAGCATGAAAATTGATGGAATGTCTTTTAGAATCATTGAATATTAACCATCATCTATTATCCACAACACACGACTGGTCATGTGGGTGTTGGTGTTTTTTATATCCTTGTTACTCGCACTAGTGACATACCACAAAACAATCTATGTGAGGATATCTAATAATGTTACCTCTGTTAGTATCTTGAATGATCATATTTCACCTTGAAGATGATCTATATATAGTTCATGGTGGTGAACTACATTGACTCTCCCCCATTAGATTCACTCACATTTCACTGTATAATAAGGACCAGAATGATGCTTTCCGAATTGTTTGTCATCCTGAAGACATTAATAGGGAACTAGATAGATTAATCCAGATCATCCTTGAATCCTCTATGCTAATAATATCATCAGAAACTAGAGTGGAAGAGAATCACTATAGCTCTATATAACTTGTTGAGTATTCTATAATTGAAGTATTCTTCTGATAAAATTTATTAGATCTTTCATATCAATGAACCCTCAGAGTTTAGGGAAATAATTAATCATATATTATGGTCTTAATTTCATCCCAGACCATAAAATGATTATTATCCACCTAGGTGAAAACATTTCCCCACCTCTTAGATAAATCTAAAAGCATATATGTAACTTTCATAACCCTTCACTCTAGAGTAATGACTTTATGATTCAGAATAAAAAATATCTACTCGCACCATGACTCCTGAGCATGTTGTCCACCATCCACCGAGAAGGTCGGGGGATGATACAACTTCAACTTTTGAGTCAACTTTTCCATGATCCATGCTTGTCGAACTACACCATGTATTGACTTCAACATATGTATGTAACCCTATAAGATCCATCTATCATAGAATATTTTAGGAATATGAATATGTTCCATAAGTGGAACTATATAAATAATAATTGGTGTCTCAAGGCTCTCCACACATAAATAATGAACATCATTTACCTCAGGTAATACTATAAGAGGACTTCATGATGTAATGACATTGCAATTCCAAACATAAACCTCATATGATTTTTAATTAATTAATATGATTAACTCAAGAAAATATAAAATGTATAAAATCCTTCATAAAGAAATGGTATAACCTCTCCACTAATACAGAAGTAAGGTCTAGATGGTATAAGAGACTAGAACATGCCATAAGAATGAAAAATAGGCACCCAATACCCACTAATAAGGCCGAGTTCTGGTATATTTATCTTTTTTCATATATCTATATGATGGTTGTTTATAATTTAAAAGGGACAATAATTTTGATTCTATTTTAGTTAAAACATTTATGTCACATTGAAGGGTTGAATTATATGGTCTACCAATTTTTTATACATAAGGCTCCATACACATTATGACATAAAACATGGAATCCAATGGACCCACACCATAACACATTCCAGCTCATGAGACTAATTCTACATATCTTATCATCCCATAATTGAATGGTTAAGGTGTCTTCCTAATCATATTTAGGAAGTAATTGTTAGTTTAAGGCAAAAAATTATGTATTAATTAGGTTTTCCAGTCCCCAAAATATCTATCATATTAATTAAATATAATAAATGAACTAATAAAATGATACATTAAAATGATTTCTAATACTAAATCTGTTGTGTAAAATTTTAAGAAATATTCATCCTAGTGTGAATTAAAATGATTCATGTAACAACACTCCTTTCTATCATACTATGAATCCATGTTTGAAATAAATTATCTACAATAATAATAATATTAACTAGAAAATAGAATGTGAATCACCCAATGGTGAAATGATATTCATAGTAGTAGTAAAAAAATTATAAATAATTATAAAATAGGATACTCT
The DNA here is from genome assembly GCA_963277665.1 of Viscum album. NCBI lineage: Eukaryota > Viridiplantae > Streptophyta > Magnoliopsida > Santalales > Viscaceae > Viscum > Viscum album. Next base: position 556,284,371 of record OY728160.1, on the reverse strand, counting down.
ACCAATACTCTGATTATGGGTTTTAGACACCCAAGAATATCATATCCAAAAGTTTCATGAGAACCCATTCTCCAATATAATATATTGAAATAGTATTTCAATAAGGAAAAATCCTTTAATTACATTTTGTTTCATACCAAATAGAGATCCAAATTATTTGTGCTATGGGATAGTGGGTTACATGGACAAAATATAACCTCCTCATATGATAGAGGTTTCTATATAACAGGAAATGTGAACATATGGATCCATTGGGAGACTAGAAACTCTTATAAAATCATCATAATGGATTCCACCGATAATAAACTATATTAGCCTAATCATATATAAATGTTAATATCAATAAACATATGAAGCATAAATATACTACTGAATTTATAAGAAACTGATGATAATAAAATGGAAAACTGATGAAATTTTCAAAATCCTCTATAGATGTATCTGATACCTTGATATATGACATGTTGTAATATAAAATAGAAATATGAAAATACAATCATGATAAACAATAATACAAAAAATCAAAAAACAGAACCAATAATCTCAATCATATGTCTGATCATTAGATCCTATGCTCCATCAAATGGTGATCTTGTCATATACTAGTAGTAAGGAACTTTTCCTTATTAGTACCAGAAATATATTATCTTCTTGGGTACCAAATGTGGCTCAAGTAGAGTATGAGATAAAAATCTCAATAGGCCACCACCAATGGTGTCTATGTGTAATCAATGAAGTGATAATAACTATAAACTGTTTAACTATAAATAATTTATAATGAAATGCGGAAATAAATATCCCGACCGTTGAGTTTCGTAATGGACACCTAATGGATCTACCAACATTGACTCATTTCTGGAAGGAAATATCTGATGTGTAAATATATATATACAATATATATATATAATATAATTATATATATTTTCCTACCTATATAATGAAAGCATAAAAATATGTAGGTGGCCATATTCATGTATACTAGTGCTGTCTGGACTAGGGTGAGTCAAATATCCATTACTGTCACAAATATCCAACTAGATCATGAAATATAGAACCTTTTCTACATCTCAATATATGGAGAGATGTCATGAAATTTTAATTGGGATGGAGAGATAGTTTTATGGAATTACATTAATCCTAGAATAGGGAATGTAAATCCCCACACCCATATAATAACCCCGGTGCGAGATTCCATTCATCGTACCCAATGTCCGGGAGGGTGATTATGTTCCATGCTCAATAGTCCCTCACAATCATACAAAACTTTTTTGATGATATTTAATAATTAAAATTTACTTGGTTAATTACCTCCCATAAATTTTTAACATATATCCCATATACATAAGATATGAATAAACATGGATTATATAACACATATGTCATAACCACTCATCCATTTAATTATCCATGTTCAATTTAAAAAAATAATTTCTCATTCTCACTGTGAGTTCATATAACTATAAAATGGGGCATGGACTTACCGTCACTTGGGTTATTCAATTTTAAAATTATTAATTCAACTTAATAAAATTTATCAATCATTAATTTTCCATTTTATTTAATGTATAAAAGTTAATTTATTAAAACATGACAAATTCACATATAAGGTTCATGTGTCAATTGGAAGGTTCCATGGTAAATTAGTTTAAAGGATTCCACCTTCATTCATTGGTCTTCCTATGTAATCCATTCACCATATCCAACTCCTTAAATTCATTAAAACATGGAAATTATATTTTTATGTCTAAAAGATGTCTCCTAGGTGGTGAGATGTTTTTTAATGTAATTTCCCCCAAGGGAAATTTAAACAACAGGTTGTCAAAGCACCTATGAGGTTCCTGGAGTTATCAATATTACCCATTATTCAATATTAATTCAATATAAAAACTATGCCAAAAACTATTTAATATTTGATTGGTATTTGAGGCAATTGACAAAAAAATTTCATTTTTAATGTCACACATATGGGGTGTCCATATATGGTATGTGCGTCCTCTAAATAGTCAAATATGATTAAATTAACAAGTATCTAGAAACATAGGTCAATTAGACATGATGTAATCAGAATAATTTGTATCATTGGAAAAATATTCTTGGGGACACAATTGTGTAATTACAAAACATCAAAACATGATTGAAAAACAATGTGCCCACCAAACTAAAAACCACAAAATAATCCACACTTAGTAACATCTTTATATTCAGGGTAGGAATGATGAGATCTATGAATTGGTTAAATTACCTAAATATAACTCATATGAGCCTCCACATAAACAACACAATGGAATCAATTATATACTTTGATAGGTGTTATGGGAAATAAGATATCACCTATATGTATCCCCTGCATCAAAAAAATCAATTATTTGAAACTAGGGGGGAATTTTTCATCTCAATGTCTATATTTAAGTGTTTTTTTCGCAAAAAGGAGGAGAATGGATGTTGGATGATGAAGAAGTAATGTGAAGATACAAATAGGTGTTAAAGTTATGTGAGAGGGGGGAGGTTAAATTCACCCCAAAATATATATGCACACTATTTAGATGCACAGTTTGGCCAATCATGTGAAAACCATTCTCAGTTCTCTTATACATGGTGAACACTACATGGGGCATTGTTTTCCATTTTCAGAGCACTGAGATCTGAATGAACCCCTGACACAACCTGTGTCCTTTTTTACATTATTATAAATAATTATTATGTCTGTTAAAGATATTGAAATTGAAAACCAATTATACTATATGTTCCATAAAAAGAAAGTTGATTACAAAAACACAAGCATAAAATTTTTAAATCCATACCCCACATATCATATATTAATGTATTGAATCATGGAATAAAACATTGTATCTCATTATACATGAATCACAAATAAATCAAAGAACACAATCCCAAATAGAATCAAATTGGAATAATACCTATGTTCGTGGAAAAAAATAATTATATAAAATCATTTCCATTGTCAAAGATCACAAACAAGAATATCATAGTGGATTCGGTTCACTCCCCATTCCATCATATAATTAGTCAATTTTCTATCCAGACTATCATAGTCGATATAGTACCTTTCTGAATTGTGTAGTATCCACATTCTAGTCCTAATTATAGATTGAGATATCTATCCATAACCATTTAATTAGAGGGATATATGATTTAGGGATTATCCATTACATTATGTAAATACTGTATATGTATTTCATAAGATCATAATAAATCATCCTATAATCATATCATAACCCCTGGAAATGAAATATTTATCATAAAAATTTCTTCATTTCTTCATTTCCCGACCTATAAAAATAAATATGATTTATAGAAAACTCAACATCATGATCATAAACCATCTAGAGGATGAATAATAATTTTGTGATTGGATCGTATCCCATATAATGTATAAGTAACATCAATGTATGTTTCAACAACATAATATTCTTCTGAAATATCACTTAGAATATATGGGGACAAAAATCACTTTTCATTTAAGAATTAATTATTTAAAATATAATTATTTACAATATTTTATGTAAAATAATTTATTTAAAATGGTCACTGAAAAAAATAACGGATGGTCCAACTGATTGATCAATCAGAATACTATAAAATCATGTTACTTATATTTACATGAAAAATAATACCCCATTCACATTTTTGGTAAAAATTTAACACATTAAAAAATTGACCAGAATGTTTATTTTAATCGATTTTTTAAATTGTTAATCATGCAACAAAATTAATTTATTAAATCATACAATAACATTTAAAAAATTCTTAAAATCATTCTTTTAAAACATAGACACAAAATAAAATGGTTTTCCAACTAATGTGTGAAATAAAGTAGGATATACAAAAAATTATTATTTCAGTATATTTAGTACGTACTAAGTGTCAAATGAAAGGAAAAAATGTAATATATTGAAATGAAAAAGTATAAAAAATTTAATTTGATTTTCTAGATTAAAATAATGATATTTTATCATCACAAATTAAAACTAAATATTCAATAAACATAACGAGATAAAAACCTAAAAACCACAACATTCACTTAAAATTAAAATAATATCCTATTGATATAGGGAAACATATGAGGATATATAAATATTATTAATTTTTTTATAATAATCATAATATAACTTCATTTTATGTATATGCACCACTTATTAGAAAAAATGTTTTGAATATTTCGTGTTTCTTACAGAAATAATTGAGAAGTGAAAATCGAATAAATGAAGTTTTACTTGATTAAGAAAATATATCCTCCTCAATAATAAATTTAAATTTTTTATAAATCTATACTAGAGTAATTAACATAATCATAATATCCTATTTATTCCACTTATGAATTTTCCACTCAAACATTTAATAATTCTATATTAAAATCCTAATTTCTGGTGGTTAACTATTTTTTATTTCAAGACTATTTCAATTTGGTAGTCCTAGACCATGAAAATTTTTCGTGGATTAATAATAAAAATAATTATAATCATGATTTAAATATCATATATATATATATAGTAATCCATAGATTTTAGATATGGAAAAATGATTTTCAATATTAATTAAGATTGATGGTTTCATATATGCATGAATGCAGTTTTAATTTTCCAATGAAAATATGAAAAGAATTATAAATAGAATATTATCATTTAAAAAAAATTCTAACAATAAAAAAATAATATTAATTAAATATAAAATTTTTTCCATGATATTGATAAACAATTTAAAAAATTAGATCACCTCTTGGAGGTTGTATTTCATACATACGTATGAGCGGTGTTATTGATTCCCATAAATGATAAGGTAAGAAGTAAAATATTATATTATAATTCAATATTGTTAACTATTTTATAAATTTAACATATAAATATTAAAACCATTATATTATCTATCCATGAAATATGATGATGCAAAATTAATTGTATTTGTACATGGAGATGGAAGTCGACACCTACAAATGATTCATACCTAAACAAACAATTTTACTGAAAAAAATAAAATTAATGTGGTTAGTTGATAAAAATAACATTTATTTTTATTTAGGACATTTAATTTATCATTTAAATATTAATATCATATAATTATTTAGGGTAGAATAACAAAATTATTTAAAGAGACATGGTAAGATGAATTAATCATCTGCGGTACGTCTTGTTTTGATTCATATTACGATCCCTTGAAATACTCTTTTAATAATAATAAAACATAGAATAATTGTTTTGGGAAATTTAGGTGGAAAATTTATAGGGTTTAGTATATAGATATCACTTAAATTGAGGTGATGTGGGGAATATATGGGTGTCCTTTTGTAATGTATAGAAAGATATATATTGAATTAAAATAAATTTACTTCCCAAGGAAAGTGGCATTGTGGGTCTAAAATCATGAAAATAATATATCATATTGTTTAATTCCATCCATCAAAAAATTGTATTGGTTTAAGTGGTATTTTAAACATCATCATTTTTTAACCCCTTATTTCAATAATTTAAACCACAATAATTGTAATGATCATTTTATTCTTAAAGGGTTATAATTGTAATTAATATTTAGAAATATGACTATAAATAGTTAGGGTATTATATGTCAAAACATTTATCATAAAAATTTTTCTACTTCATAATTTTCATAGAATTTAAAAAATAATATTTTGTGTAAAATTTCATTAGTTACCACACCACTAATCCATTTTTATTATTATTTTAGAAAAAACACTTTTTGTCGAAGTGGAAACCAGAAAGAAAACTCAATTCACCAATACCACCACAAAAAATGAGATTCACAAAATCAAATATAAAAATATGAAAAATCAAATTTAATCACCTCCACATGACACATAATGATTTGAATCTAGTTCCCTGATATAACACTAACCCATCATCTATCTAATGCTGGTGAGGGAACATCCGGAATCCACTGACATCATTGTAAAATAACCATCACTATTCAAAGAACACAAAATGATCACCGACAGAACTAAACAACACTTGTCATTGAATCCACCAAAAACGAAAACTCTATAATCCATGTCCTCGCCAACTACAAACATACAAATTTCTAATACAGAATGAACTCACACCATCAAAACATAAAATCATAATCATTAAACAATCATGAACATAATTTATGGCCTCCTATATACCCAAAACAAGAAACAAATTAACCAAAAACACCATTATAACTTTCACCAAGCACACCTCAAACAAAGATATATCTAAATAAGAATAAATAAGTAAGAATTCACAAAAAATCAAACCAGGTCGGTAGAAGAAAACCATAGTCTACCGAACCCCATCACCCAAAAACTCTGTGGAAACCCTACATTGTATCCAACATGGAGAGAAACTGAGGGACTTGAGGTCCAGGTAGAGATTTAGAAGACTAATGGGACAGACATTAGAAGCACACATAGTCCAATAATAACATCCAAACAAATGTTTTAACTGATGCAGGAGCTCCATAAATTCTCAACGTCCACCGAACCACATTATCCACAACCATTTTTTACAATTGCATCAAATCGACTTAGTGTGGAACGGTGGAACATGAGGTATTAGTAGTGTTGTAGAACCCATGATGTTCAACAAGGAATGTATTCGGTAATATCAATGAAATCATCTTAGGAGACCTATGTAATGAAATGTTCACCACCATGAATGGATAAATAGGTCTAAATCAACACAAATGGGTTCCAAATCACTTATTGGGATGAAAGAGTAGGGGTGAAATGGAGGATAGGATGAGGAGCAATGCTCAGACATGAATCCAACCTCGTAGAGGAGGTCTCTAAGAGGATGCCCTAAATAAAGCTGAATGGTAGAGGGGGATAGTCAGGAGAAAAGAGTTCCAATTTTCATTCACAAATTTATATAAAATATTATTAATGACATTTTGACATTATTAATTTTTCTTCAACTTGAAATAAATAAAAATAAAAAATTAAATCAAGAATGAAATATTTAAAAATAAATAATACATTAATATTAACTATGATATTCAGTTTACAAAAATATTCAAATAATTATTATTACATTTAATATTTTTAGAACCATTAAAATTTATTTTTATATAACATATATAGGCACAATGTCAGAAATGTGTAGGAATTTAATGAAATTCATAATCAATAAAAATTATATATAAATTACATTAATTAATATAAATTCATTGTCCAAAAATCCTTTATTTTTATCCATTTGATAACATTTATGTGAAATAAGTAGAATGAGATTGAATTTTTTTCATTTTCATTGCATAAAATAATATAAATTTCAATATCCTTGATATAATAAAAATTTCATAAAAAGGAACTATTTACTATTTATGTGTTCCATTGTTTTATATAATCTCATTGAATGAAATAAGAGAATGATTTCAGTTTATTTTATTACCATATCTCATGGTTTTAACATTTTTTACCCATTTAACCCTTTTAAATGTTCCAAATATTTTCCATTTTTAAAATTCATTGGGGTTTTAAAATTTCATTTTACATTAGTTTTTTAATGAAATTAAATTTCAAAAAATAATTTGCATTGATTTATAAGAAAACTAATTTCAAAAAAAATTATAAAATTTCATTGCTGTTTTTATAAAAAATTTCAACAAAATAATTTTTAAAATAACATACGCATGGGTTTCCCGTCATTCATTCGAGGATATTTTTTTAGTAATCTAATATTATTATTTTGTAGCTCTTAATCCCAATTCATCTACTTAAATTTTAATCATTTATTCATTATTTAATCTTTTTTTAGTATTTTCCTTCTCCATTGTATCCTCCTACACCGACATATTAATTTTTCATAAAATTAATCTTATTTAATTTTATTCTTTTTGAGATTATCCACTGTTATCAGTCATCTATATTTTGTTCAACATTATAACATTTCTTGAAATCTGAACTTCATAAATCACAATAATCAATCACATTCCATAGATTTATAATGACAATTAATTTATTTTATATGTAAAATTATAAATTTTTTAAAAAATTATGTAGTGATTGTTTGTTTAAAAGTATTTTCATTAATTTATTAGATTATATACACAAATATTTCAAATATAAATAAAAAATATTATAATTGTTTTTAAAATACTGATGTATTTTTTATTATAAATTGTTTACCATTTTTTTATAATATCGTTTTCATTGGAATTGTCTGAATTTATAATTATTTATATTTATAATTATTTCATTGTTAATTTTTTTTGATTAATTTTAATAATAATTAGATAAAGAGGATATAATTTCTATGACATAGTTGGATTTTTTTATTAGGTATTTATAAATCATTATGAAATATTATATTTAGATGATTATGATTAGATATTTTCATATTATGTTAGATTCATTGATATTAGAGATGGGTTGATCAGGTTGATAACCAAGATGATCATTATTCTTCCATAAAATTTAAGAAATTCATCTAATGTGGGTTCTTGTAATCATTTCTGATTATTTTTTTGTTATAATTATTTTGATTAAATAAGAATTCAATAAATTGTGAATTAACTAAATTTATTATGTGTTTATTGGATATATATTTATCCATTATCATATATTATAAATTTTTTATATCTTCTAAATTATTCATTATTAATGTTCTGATCAAAGGGAATAATTGATTATAATCCGATAAATATATAAGGAACCACTAATGAAAAGATAAATTGACTCTATATTTTGAAAGAACAAACATAAATAAACCATAAAATTTATTATCTCATTTTATGTCCATATATAATGTGTTTGAATTTGAGAATGTAAAATTCTTGGGAAATCAAGGACCATTTGATTTTAAATGGTTTTAATCACAATAATTCATGTTAGAATTATAATTAGGAACTAATTGAATCTTTTACATATAATGGTACTTCATACATCTATCATGAGACATATGATCATATTGAAAAATTAATTCATGATATAGGTGATAGCACCAATAAAAAATATAAATCGATTTTTGATAGTAAGGAGATAATGATAATTAAAACATCAAAGGTTTCACTAAATTTACAGTGTTATAATAAATATAGATATTAGTTAACATTAATGAATGAAATATTGGAGTTATAAACGTTTGAATGAATTTTATTAAAAATTAAAAGAGCAACATCCAGAGGGAAATGACCTTCCCAATTCCAATTTTGTTTAAATGAAAATGGTATACCATCTATGATTGTGTTATAAAGAGATACATGAATTCACCAATAATTTTTTACTATATAGGAATAAATAATATATTTTTTTTAAAATGAATCAAATGAGGTAAATAATGATATATGTTAGATTTAAAATTAAGCAAGAATTTATTCTCCCAAATAAAAACACAAAAAGACCTACTAATTTAATTTTTAATCATCAAATCATTACACATCTACAGTGTGTATTTTATAGTTATTATAATAAATTTTTTATATAATTGATTATAGATGAATTCACCTCTAAAAAAATCAAATGTCACAATAAATAAACACCAAATTAGAAATTATTTGATAAAAAGTGTAATGATTTTTGATGTGAATAATGAATTTAAAGAATATGACTGTGCACAGATAAATGAATCTCTATCAGACCATCAATTTCTAACATAGTTCATGGACAATTATTTTGTAGTACAAAGATTTCCCTATTTATATATATAGGATGATTAAATGTGGTTTGATAATATTAATTTTTTCTCAAACAAATCAACTAATAAAAAATATTTATGTGTATCATTAAACATTGATTGATGGGTCATAATTTTTTGGGAGACCATTGATATACATTTTCTTCATACATGTAATAATGATTTATTTTCTATTTAATGAATATTCACACAAAAAACAAATTCCTTACCCATGGAATATTATCAGGATACAAATATTAGGTACTCAAAGAATGCCCAATTTTCCAATAATCAATACGATATGGACAATTTTTTAATTGGGAAAAAATATAAATGAAACATTAAATATTATTTTGAATTTATCATCATTATAGATGATTGGAAATTTCATTTAATAGTTTATATGTGTAAAATATCCACCCGTAATCATTGTCAGTTGAGGAAAATTTTGATGTGGTGGAAAATATGTATTTCACATTGGGAATGAAAGGGTGTCATATTCATAAAAAAAATACATTGATGAAAGGTTCTAAATTATTAAATATTTCACATTAATTATTTATAAAAATAAAAAACATCATTTATGATATGAAGTTTGAGAAAATATATGATATAGTTAAATAGTAAATTTTGTAGATATAAATAAAATTAAAATGTTTGATTTCATTCCGGATTTGAATTTATATCCATTATAATACTATTAGAGTTATCTACCACTATGAATGGAAAAATAACATATTAACCTTTAGATTACCCCAGATTAATCGTGATTGATATGATAATTTTTTTCAATACCTATATCGTAATTAATTACCCATATAATATTAATTCATTATGTATAATTTTGGGTCATTGAATTATTTAAAATTAATAGGTGTGAAATATAATGATTGTTATGTATTGAAGAACAAACTCCAACCAATTACACTATGCGATATATTTTCAATACCTGAGAGAATGTATATGAAATGGTTATATTATTTTTCAAATCCATTTATTGAAATTGTATTTTTACAAATATTTTAGATGGTATATAGAATCATGTAGAACTAATACATTTTCAACAAGGAATGTATTTACAAAGAATTGGTTTTGATAAAATGGTTCATTTGGTTATTTATTTTTCCCAAGAGATAATTATATATGAGATTTATTATTTCAAATATATATATCATTTTGAATGATTTATGAAAATTATTAATGGATTGTCTCAACATACACATTGATCAAAGGAATCTATTAATAAAATGAATAAACTATTGAGGTGATTATGTTTTATACAGATTATTTATATGAAGTGGGGCCCATTAGCATCCTCATATGTAAAAATTTATTATTTTATAGTGAGTGTATAGAGACTTATATCTTAATTTTAATTTTATTTTAATGTGATAAAGTGATGTAGAATTACATGTAAGTATATAACAAATGAATGTGAGGTACACCAATATATATCATCACATATCCTTTGATTGAATGTATGATGCCTAAAATAATATAAATAGTTGTTGATTATTGAGCATAAAAATAAATTTATTTCACATTTTAAATAAAAATCATTACTACATTATCGACAATAAAAAATATTGAATTTTTTTAGGGGGTCTTTAAATTTGATTAAATGGTCTAGTTTTTATAATAATGGTAATAATATTTAATTAACAAATCATGATGATTAAAATACAGTTCACAATAATGGGATAATTATCATCAATTCACTATAGTATTTTTTAAGTAAAAAAATATAAAAATCCAATTTTACAGTAATGATATATTTTGGGGTTGAGAAGCGTATAAGGGAAAATTATTTTACTAAATATCAACTAATTTAATTTATTTGTAATTGATATGATATTAAGTGTGTTGTGAAATAAGATGATTATAGATTTTCACATGTTTAATTAAATAATTTATTTTAAATTATGAACCATTTATGAGGAATGAAAATTTAAAATAGAATTTTTATAATACTCACCAATCGATGGATCAGAATTCCATCATTTTATAAGGGAAAAGAATACATTAGGGTGATGAGGATGATAATTATGCTATGGATTTTTGTCTGGTTTCATCATATATTATTTTATTTCTTGAGGATTATAATGACTACAATGTATAAATTATCCATGATATATTATATGATCATGTATAATGTATATGGTAAGAGGATGAGTTTCTCTTCTAATTATTTAGGTAATTATTTTGGTATTAGTATTTTTTAATTTTCCCATGTAAATAATTTATTTATTTAATTATAATGAATAAATTTATATTTATTGATAAATTTTTAATTCATTTAAATTTTATATTCAATGGTTCGAGTTAAAACATTTTTGATTGAAAAAAATGATATCATTATGGTTTTAAAAAATTTACACATATATAAATACTTTTTTAAATATTATATTTGAATTTATAAATTTCCAAAAACTCAATCAATTTTGAATTATTTTTTTAATTATTAGTTTATGTTGAACATTGTTTGGTTAATGATATAGAAAAAATTATTTTTTATGAAGCATACACATGTATTGACATTATTGTTTTACTTAGACATTTTTGAATTCATGGAATTAATTTTTTTTTAATTATATATAGGTACACTGATTCATATATTTAAAATTAATACACATATGATGATGATCATTTACTATGGTATTTATATATTTTTCTATATTAACAAATCCTCAATAATTTTATTATTTAATGAAATTAAGATTCAAATTTTGAAATCTAATTTGAAGAACTGCAGATGTTAATATTATGGTGGATCATTCTTATTCTTCTATAGGTAGAGAAATTCCTAATTATGGAAGATTTGGGAATATACATTTACTAAATCATTCACTATATATTGGATAAATGATGATAAATTTTGAAAGGGATGATGATAGTAATTCAACTAGACTAAATACAATACATTTTAGGAGTTATATTTCTACAAAGAGATTCTATAGAGTTAATATTTCATTTCCTTTTTTAATGACCATCATCATGATTATGAATTTGTAGAAACTGGAGGCATTAATGGTAAAATGTGTCAATTGTTTATTTTTATCCCATTAATTAAATATTATATAATTTATATTAGTAATATTAAATGTATTCCAATGGATAAAATTAATAAATAAAGTGATAAATGAATTTAAGAAAAGGTGTCAATATTTTTGAGTTGTTTGATGGAGATATTTAAAGAAATCAATAAAAATCATTGTTTTGTGAAGTTACAGAATGAAAACCAATGCCTAATGAATGAGGTTTTATATGTATTTTCATATATTCTGTTTTTTATAATCCAACATGATGAATAATTTTTTTGCGTATAATTAATGTATATGATTCAAATTATTTTTATATAAGAAGATTACATATTCAACTACTTGTAAAAAAAATTCTCTACTACATATCAACAGATGATACAGTTGGAAGATGCATATATTAATACATTATCTTATGAATGAAATAATTTTATGAATGAGAAAATTATCCCAAAAAATCCTGTTGCATTAATAGAATAATCATTTAGTATCTCAAATGAGGTCCAATTTGGTCCTCCATCTCCTCCTCCCAATGAAAAATGGAATATGAAGGGTTTATAATAAATGGGTTCTTATGGATCATTCTAATGATGAACCTGAGAGAATTTTAAGAAATTATACTATATAATTATTGAGTGTAAATATTTTTTTTAAATTAATATCAATAATATAAAATTAAAATATATAATTTTAGGATGACATTCACATGAAACCATTTCATGTGAAATTTTCCCGTGGGTGTAGAATAATCATTACATCTACTAATTTTGGAAATCTAGAACACCCTAAAAACATAATAGGATTTTTGGTGTGTATCAGTATGTAGAATGTTTCTTTTTATCTAATATTGGAATCTACGTACACCAAAACATATTAATTAACTTTTGAAAAGGGGGAGATAAATAGTCAATGATTTAATAAATAAAAAAATTATGATTGAATTATTTTTACAAATTATTAGATAGTATTATCCTACACAGTCTGATTACTAATTTCTCCTCCTCCTCTGTTAGTTGTGGAGTTATTCTATTAATTGTATTCTTGGGATTCCCATGTATATATTATAGGATACAATTTAATACATATTTTTTGAATTATATACATCAATAGTGAAGGTTTTTTGTTTAGGTAGGAGTAATAGTATATCTAATATTGTTCTACATTCTATACTTTCATTGTTTACATCGATAAATTCTTGTGATAGAGATTGTGTGGGTAATTTTTTTAACATTAATTATCTACCCTTCTAAAAAAATTAAAATTTGAGGAATGTGTGTTTCTTAAATTATTATCTACTTTTGAATAAAAATTATAGAAAATATTTTATTATTTTTAATATTTACAAGAGTTTTCAAAACGATATAGTTAATTTAAAATAAAAAAGGTCATTGAAGAAAAAGAATTTATATACATATGAGATATATGATGGGAAAAATAATTTCCCAAATTTCCTTTTTCATGGATCCATTTTATATTTTTATTTATTTTTTATATTAATATAATCGAAAATACATTAGGAATATATATTAATGATATCATGGATGTTGATTTTTTACTTGATCAATGAACTTTTGTTGCATTTGTTTTACATTTATGTAAATATTAGTATCATTTTATCTTTCTTCAAATAAATATGAGTTCACACTAATAAATTTTATAATTATTTAATTAGGTACATCAATTAAATTTTCATTCATTATTACATAACTATAATTTATAGTTTCATGGATCTTGGTTACATTTCAATGGGTGTGCTATATAAGAATAATTATCCTAGAGCTATATGTATATATTTGAATGATTAATGAGTATAGATATTTGGTGTTATATTTTCCATTAGATAACATATAATAAGAATAATGTAATTATCAACTCATTTTCATTATAATTTCATTAATTTTTAACTTCTTATATAATAATGGTCTTTAGATGTTAGATATATTATTAATAAATGAATCAACAAAATTTTGTATATTCAATTTATTTGATGGATTCCAATAAACATTGAATAAATATTATACAAATTTATGTTTTATTATTTTTAATAAATTATTTAATCTTAAATATTATATATATATATATATACTAGTTAATACACAAAATCAATGTTCAGTATAGATGATAACGATGTTCACTTTTTAATAAATTGAATAACAAAACTAACTATATAATAATGATGTTAAATAATTTTTACATTATATAACAATCTATTTTTCTAATATATATATTGGTTTTAATATTTATGTTAATGTTATATAAATATAATTTTATTGTAAAAATGAAAAAATGGTACTTGTTTTTTATATTTTAGGAATCTTATATAAGATCATCATAACAAGGATTATGAATGAAGTTATTATAGTTATCTCAATTATGAATTTTTTGTTTTATAATAAAATATTATATTTTAAATTAATATAACATTAATTATACGTATAGGTATTAAATGAATTTTATCGTATTTGGGGGAGACATTAACCACCATTAAATATTTTCAGAAGACTAATTTTATATGTATGGTAAATTTTTAGATTGAGTAGGAGGTACATAACTTTTTTAATTAATGTTTAAACAATTATATTTATAAATAAATGGCTTATGATGTTTTATAAATTCTATCTACCTAAAAACAATATAAATATTTCTGGGTTATGTATATATATTTATCCATTAAAAAATTATAAATTTCAATATCATTTTATTAAAAAAAAATATAAGTTGCATAAAAATTATATTCTAAGGTAAGTTATTACAAACAAAAATTATCAATATAATCATGATACAGTGATTTTACTATTTATAATAAATGTGAATTTATCATTTTCAGACATTCCAAGTTAATTTTGAGTTAAAACATACATTGAAAGAAAGAAAATTTACATTTTAAGGATTTCCATGACTTTTTTGTTTACAACCATCATGGACAGCTGTCATAAAATAATATTTTTGTATTTTTATATTCATTTTATAAAAAATACAATAAAACAATCATTTTATACATCACCTATATCAGATTCATTTAAAAATTGATGTCAAAATTTTACAAATTATTTCAAAATAAGGTTTTCCACTAATGTGATGTGAAAGATGGTGAATAATGTCACGTGTAGTGAAATTTTTCTCCAAAGATGAGGTTGACTTGTGTTTTTTAATAACACAACATGGAGTTTAAGGGAATAAGAGTTATTTTCAACAATTTTATAACCTGTGAGGTGGTATTGGACTATCATTTCTAGTGTGACCTATACAAAATAAATTAGTAGAATTTAGTAATGGTATTGGACATTAGTACATAGGAGGGGACAAAAATTAGTTGGAAATGTTTACTAGTTTTAGACCACAATATCTGCATTGTTTATTGATTATTTTATTAGGGTTGATGGGCTGATATTGGTATGATGGATATCATAGGGTATTGGTTTCATTGGGATATTGAACCAGTAGTTGAAAAATTGCTCTGAAATACCATGGTTCTTGTGACATGGACCATGAATGTGACCTTTTCATGTAATGATGAATTAGAATAGTGATATGGTTATGTATTCACATTGAACTGAAAATATGGAACTTGTTAAAAGGGCGGGGGTTCTTTGGAAATTATATAATGTGAATTTATTCATGTGCTCTGGTACTGGCTGAAGTTGTAAATGGCTCAGCCCATGATAATTTGGAATTTGTGGGAGGGTTGTATAATATATATTGGGATATGATTTACATCATTTTCAAAAAAAAATTTGTCCATGGATATCATTAGGGGAAATGTTTTTGAGGTGGCCTATTGATTATATACTCACAAATATCATGGACCCTTCAGGAGGTGAGTAAAATTTAATGTTCATTGAATATGTAAGAAAAATGTTTAATATTAGGAACATCGGGATTCATGGAGGTGAATATAAAACACATTATTAATGACATGATTTTTCAGATGGACCAAGTGGATCTTCAATGATATAATATTTGTTAATTTATGTAATTTTGTATATGTATTTATATATGTGATTGGACTCTGGTAAATCCTATTAATTTTGATTTTATAACATGACCTGGTATATTTTATTTCGTTAATAATATTTTTGTATACGATATAAATTATCATTTTTTTTAAATTTCATCTTCGATGTAATTGTTAATATTGTTAATCATCACATGGTATACACTACCAACTATCAGTTGAATTTACTTCATAACATCTCAATATAGTTTTTTATTTGGGGTGGTGTGGAAAATGTTTAATGAAACATTGATCCATGACCCTTTAGTTGACTATGCCTATGGTGTTAGGAAGATGTATCATATATTTGGTTCTTCAAGGTAGTACCTATGATGGGTGGTTAAAAGTTGATATAACTGAGTGGTATAAAAGTATGGTTGATACAATTTTCTTTTATTAATTGGGATTTGGTATATTAGAGGTCTAGGTTACTATTTGATCATAATGAGGATATAATGTTATGTTTATAGTGTGACAATATAGTAGATGAAGTCTAATTCCCTAGGTAAATGTAGATTTATTTTTTTATGATGGTTTTAAATTTGAACTTTTTTAGAATTAATTTTTTTTTATATTTATTTCTTTGTTTCAGTCTCATATTCCTAGTATGAATGATTGTGTAATAAAGTATCGTATTAGGAATGTATGTATCATATGGAATATGTGTCATTATTATGATAATTTTTCATATCATATATTAAAAATGAATGATTTAGTAATATGATGACTCATCACCATTATAACTATTGTTTTCATGTATAATATCTTTAAGGAATTCAATACAATTAACCCAGGAAGTGGAGAGGTTCTAAAAATGAAAAATGGATTCAACTATAAAATGTGAAAAAAATATGTAGTATTTTTTATATAAATTATTTGAGGTGTTCTACTCAGTAATTATAGGTATTTTTTATATAATGTGTGTGGTGTGTATCTCATATTACCCCAATATGGTTAGTTGGGGAACACTATGTTACATTGTATATGAGTTGGGACTGGTAGGAAATTACGTGAGAAACTATTTCCTGTAACAAATTATAAATTAACATACATTTATAATTATAACACAATATCTATTTTGGAAAATGAATACATTTTTCAAATATATTCAACTTACACAACATCTGTTAGAACATTAAGAGGTATGAGAAGTTGTTCCACCTAGTCATTCATTGGATGAGTCCTTGAGGTTGGTGTTAAGAATTATTTTTAAGTATTAGTTTCATGGTTTTTATAACCACAACATAAATAAGAGTGTGGTAGTGGATATTAATTCACATCATGGTGATTTTAGTATGGGTTATCGATAATAATAATCAGGGAACTCTAGGGGTTGAGACATCTATAACAAACCAAACAAGGGAGATCTGATCAATGTATCCTTATTATTTTTGGGTATTGGGTGGAATGAAATCACTATAGTATTATGAATACTATTTGAAACCCATATTTTACTAGATATAGAAAAATTGAGGTGGGGGTGACATTGGCCACAATAGTAGTAACATATTTAGAAACAAGTAGGTGGGATAAATGGGTATTGGTTGGTAGAGAGAAGCTGTTTACGTGGATGTATTTCATGTCTATTTTTATAATATATTTCACGATATATTGAGAGTGGATAGATCTCATGTTTTCACATTCAGTAAGTATAGGTAATACTCCTCTTAGTAAAAAATGGGTTTTTTAAATATATGTCACAATTTCAAACAATTATTCAGAGGGATGAGAAAACCATGGACTGATGGATTGATGATGGTTAATGGAACCCAATAATGGTGTATGTAAAAATATACCCAGTAAATTAATTCATTGAGGTATTGAATAATCTATTAAAATTTTAGAGAAACATGATGGATATAACAATTTCATGAATGGTTTTAGGGACCTGAAAGACTATATTTTGAGGTATGTGTAACCAGAGGAATCGATATTGAGATAACCAACTCAGAAGTCAAAGTAGAGGTGAATGAATTCACTAGTATAGTATATCCATTCTAGAGTATTTTTATTGTTGGAATGTGGGATATTCTAATGATAATTTTTATAAAATACTAAATGAGTGTTGAACATGTGGCATGATTAGGCATGTGTATAGGTATTATTAGAGGATATCATAGATAGATTGGAGACATGGAAGAGTGAAAAAGACCAGGATTTGTTTAAAATGGGAAATGTGAATTAAATTATATGGAAATGACAGGAATTTGGTTGTTGGGAATAAAGAAATGGACATTTTGTTGAGCCATCATATTTAATGTATTCAAGAGGGGAGAATATACATATAGGTACATCATAAGTATGTTATTATGGTCATTCAGTTATTCATGATGCATACACCCAAGTTCCAAAAACCTTTTTTACATCGTTAATTTTAAATTTTTTACATATATATTTGGATGAAGTTATTTTAGGGGATGTTATAAATGTTGTTTTTTACATCGGTTATTTTAAAACCGACATAAAAAAAATATAATCTATTTTCATATCGGTTCTTAAAAAAACTGACGTTGAAATTACTTCATAGTCATGATTTATTATATCTATTTTCAAATAACTATTGTAATATGTTTTTTGTTACTGTAGTTATTAAATAACCAAGGTATTATGAAATCCCCTCTAATGTGTTTCTTACGTCAGTTATATTCACACCTAACGTGATAAACCAGTCTACGAATCGATTTTAAATGTCAGCTAAAAAATAACCGACGTTAAAAGATATATACAAAGGCTGTTATTAAATAAACTACATTAAAAATCTTCCACATTCATTTATTACGTTAGTTATAAAATAACTGACGTATAATTTTTTTTTAATTAATATAGTTCAACCATTACAATGCACTTCCATAGAAGACCTAAAACAAGAATAAAATAGGCCAAAACCACACAAAAACAACTAGACAACCCCCACCCCATGGACAACCCCCACCCATTGGACACCCCCACCCCCATGGACACCTTACCACCATATTGAACCCCCCTGGACTACCCCCCACACCCTAGACACCCCCTACCACCATGGACAGCCTACCACCACCCTCTGGACATCCCACCCTCTAGACACCCCACCAATTGTCACCCCCAACCCATGAATAACCCCCCACCCCCTATCCACTCCCACCCCTAGAAACCCCCACCCATGGACACCCCTACCCCTAGACACCCCAACCCCCTAGACAACCTTACCCCTATGGACACCCCACTAGACAACCCTCACCCCATGGACACCATCCCAGCCACTGGACACCACCCCACACCACAAGACAACCCCCACCCTTGGACACCCGCCCACCCCCAGAACAAACACCACCCACAAGACACCACCCCACCCCACTAGACATCCCCCACCCCCAAGACACCCATAATCCCCTAGGACAACCCCCCACCCGCCTAGACACCCCCACACCTTGGACAACACCTCCCACCGCCCTGGACACCACCACCCCTAGAATCCCCCCTCCCACTGGACACCTTACCCCCCACTATACACCCTCTAACACACTGGACACCACCCCACCCCAATAGATATCCAACCCCCTGGATAGCCCCTCCCACCCCTTGGACACCCCACCCACTAGAAACCCCCTGGAAACTATCCCACTAATTGGACACCCTCCCTCCCACTGGAAACTAACCCACCCCAAAGGACATCCCCCCTCCCCAACCCCCAAACACCCCTAGAAAACAAAAACCCATTAGACACCCCCACCCCACTAGACACCCCCACCCCCTGGACAACACCTCCCACCCCTTGGACTCCCCACCTAATAGAACCCCCCCATACACCCTCCAACACACTGGATACCTCAAAACCCCAATAGAAACCACCCCACCCCCACCCCCACCCCCTGGACTCCCCTGACACTATTGGACAACACCCGTATACACCCCACCCCCTACACACACCCACCCACCGCCCGGACACCCCCACCCCCGATGGAACCCCTAACCCTAGTATCCCTCCCACCAACATGACACCACCCCACCCCAATAGACAGCCACCCGACCCCCCCCCCCCTCCAATATAGCCCCCACCACCTGGATACCCCTACCCCATTGGAATACCCCCAACCCCTAGACACCCCACCCCATGGACAACCCCACCCACACCCTTGACACCCCTACCCCTGGAAACCCCCACACCCTGGACACCCTCCAACCAACTGGACATCCCCACCCCACCCCGTAGACACCCCCTATCCCATAGGATATCCCCACCCCTGGACACCCCAACCCCATGGAGAACCCCCCTCCCCCTCCCCCCACAAACCCCTTGGAAAATCCCACCACTCATGGACCCCCCCCCCAGACTACCCCCCCATTAAACCATTAAAATGCTCTACCAAAGTATGAAACAAGCATAAACTAGACCAAAAGAAAACCAAAACTAGACAACAATCCAAACCAGAAAACATCACTACTAGACCAAATCATGAAAAACAAAAGACAAATTAATTTATCACATATATACCATTCCAGACATATAATTTCAACTAAAATACCTTTATCCAACCAAATATACTACTACATACATAATTATAATTACAATATCCAAAATTACATTTCACACTTCAATCAAACTAAAATCCATTCATACTTGTAAAATAATTTGACAATTCCAAATTTATGTGTTTGACCTCTTGATCACTATAGGGATGAGGATCAAAAAATAGCAACAAATTAATAGGATAGTTGTTAACATGTGTAATGAATAAATCAAATGAAATATTATGGAAAAGTTTATAAAAAAATATTACCATGTCAAACTTCATAAGTGTTCGATTTGTAATTATTTCATACATAAGTCATAACATATAATATCTTCATTCAACGGTGCCTTGTTGTTCATTACAATTTAGTTTAAATGAGTGTCAATTCAAAATATCATTTTTATGTAATACATTGAAAATTATAAATTCTACATGGATATTGACCATTAATTTTACATATTTAATAGTGGAACTCTTTTTCATTTTTTTATCGAATGTAGAACCATCTCCTATTAGAACATATTACTAATGAGATAAATTTAAAATTCATTATAATATAATCAAATATTAACAAATTGAGACTCATGATTCCAAAATATTCTGAAAAAATTCATGCCCAACACCATTGACAGAGCATATCTAATAATGTGATTAATCTCTTTGGAAAAAAACACATTGAATTTAATGATCAATGATTTAAAATAAAAATAATGGTGAGTGGGTTTTTATGTTAAATGATAATGAACACATTGCCATCTATATGTTTCATACCCCTCACAAAAATGTATCATCCAAAACTGTGTGATTATATTCTGTTCAAATCATTTAGCAGTATAATGTGTTCTTTGTTACTCATCTAATTCAAGTCCATTAGGGGAAATCAATTTCATGTCTATGAATCCAAATATATTTTTCCACTCATTCTTCTTACACATGCTACAAATATACCTAATACAAAACAGACATAGGTATTCATTTTTAATAAATTTAACACAAGGAAAGGTGTTAATAGATACATGGAATAAATTTGCACCACGCAGATACCCATCTTATCTCTAGTAACTAGATCAATGATATAATTTTTCAAAATCCTCACACTGATTTCACGTTCACAAACATAAGGTTCCATTGGAAACTCATAATGATCTGCCAAAAAATTTGAATATCCGGACAATAGGTAAAGTCTACTAAAATCTAAATATGATGTTATAGACATTTTTATTAGTTGTTGTCTATACAGTATTTATTTACCATAGAATAATTTCTGTAAATATAAATAGAAAACGATATTTTTTTAAAATGTTAAAATTTTAATAAAAAATAAAATTAAAGATAAAACATAGATACCTCTAGGGTAATGTGTCAGAGAAGTCTAGATGGACAAACTAAAAATTGGCATGCACAATAACATTTCTCACCTCCCCTTTAGGTAATGGTAGTTGAGATAATCTATCTATAATATCCTATACAATGACCCTATAATTCTCTACCTCTTACAATTGATGATGAATTGTGTCTCCTATACAATATACCAGACCAAATGCTACTTTATGATGTTGAGGATCATCAACATACAACACCAAATAAGTAAGAAGCTGAGGTGGAGGAGTAGGATAAAAAATGTGGTCCACAGGCATAGGTGGGGGAGTGGGAGCTACTGGCTGAGATGGAGGATAAATAATGGGGTCTGCAGGGGGAGGTGGAGATGATGGAGCTATAGTCTGAAACTGTCATTACATATCTACAAACATATAATATACTAATGCTTTAATATTTTCCTCCATCATTGCATTAATATTATGACCACCATCCTCCAAGGATCTTACTTTTAAAAAAACCCCTTAGTGGTTGATTTTTAAGAACGTGCAATCAATTTTCTTACTGATACACCCATCTGATATCCTCATATATGAGCTGGGTGTTCGGAGTTTCCCAATGTATAAGTTAAAATATCTTTCCTCCCAGCAGCTATATATACGTCTGTGAGCTCTACCCCACAAGAGAATCCTTTATAAATTAATTAAACATTCTTATAGTGATTCATATTATATAAATAATAAAGTTAACTTAAATAACTAAAAGAAATATCATATAATCCTATCAGCTATGATTCTCTATACTTTTAAAAGATACGGTCCCATTTATCTCATATGAGATCTATTCCATTTTTCATTTCAAGATAGTCAGGATAGAGGGGAAACTTATCCAAATATTGAAGACTCAATTGTCGGGTTTTTGTAAATATTCCTCCATCATTTTTTCTTCCAATAATATGTAACATTTATGAGATAAACTGTGAGTGTATACATTTTTAGATTTGATCTCTAGATGAGAAATCCTTGTTTTCATTAAATTATAAATAATAAATCATTAACAAAAAATTAATAAGATAATTTATATATGAAATATTATAAAATTTTACATTTCCCATACCAAAAATGAATCTTTCTTCTACCTTCAACAAATTACCTTTATGAGTCTACATATATGAAAGGATATACAAGACATGGATATTCAAGATTCCCATGGACGAAAAGGAAAATAGATGTGAGGGCTGATTTGAAATCCTTCCATATCCTAGAATCCATTGATAAAAATTTCTTCCTAACTCCTCCTATCTCAAGAATATCAAATGTCATCTGATAAAGAAAAGGCGAAACATATTACACTAGAAATATTTAATGATTAGTCAAAAAATTGAAAAATATATTATGAAATTAATCTCCCACAATATAGATATTATTTCATTGTCCACACATCTCCAATCATCATAAAAAATTATTATATTTCATTTACACTGAGTTTATACAAAAATCTTAAAATGTTTTTCATTTGGAAATCTAGGAATACCATTCTAATTAAACATAACCAGTATCTTTTGGTCTTGGTTATGAGCAATTGATTATTTTGGTAAATGTGTGCAACCGCATTTTCCAACTCTTGAACTATTCTTTTTTATTGTGGGAGCACATGAAGAAGATTGGGGAACATCAAGAGGACCATGTGATTGTTCCTACCCAAATGTATGATCAAGATTGTCCTATTCATAATCAAGTAGTTGATCAACAGATTGATCCATGACTATACATCAAATCAAAAAAGTAAACATTAGTTCAAAAATATAAAAATTCAAACATTTCTATACTAATGTAAAATAAATTTGGAAAAGTTAACAATGTTATGTAATATTAAACATTGTAAATTTGGAAAGCATGTTAAACCACGGTAAATATGGTAATCATGTTAAAGATGGTAGTGTAATTTCATTAAAAAAACTATAAATATATAATTTGTGTAAAGATAATATACATAATAATAAGTTAAAAATGTTATTGTAATTTTTATTCAACAAAATCAATATATATATATATGCTATGTAATAGTCAACTTGATAAAATAAACAAAAAAAATTAAAATAAACAAAAATTTTATTTTATTTTTTTTCATTCACGTTTTAATAATGAAAAAAAACTAAAATATCAAACATTTTCTAAAAATAGTATGTTTAAACAATATATAAACATATGTATCCTGTAAAATTAGTAATGTACATATTGATTGTTCTCCCAAAATCCTTCATCTTGATTATTCCTTATGGCACAAACTATGACTTAAACATGATCATAATTATTTTCTACAAATCATTCCATATAAGTTGGGATCTCCCATAAATTAACATCTTCATCATGTTTATCCTCAACAAAAAATAGTTTTTTCCCTTGTAATAAAATGGACCACTACATATATTATTGATGAACTACATAGAAAATTTGATTTCGAGGTGCTTCAATTATAAAATAATCGGTCATGTCTTCCTATTTATTCAGATTGACAACTGTAATTGAAAATTCATCCTGTCTAACATTGTTGTTATTGATAAAACAGTTTTTTTAAACAAGAACATTAATTTTAATGTAATCATCCTCCCATATTTCTTCATTGACTCCATAATATGCACTTGATACATAAATTGGGTTTTTTTCTTTCGAACATTAAAAATGAATTGATTATGCAAACACCAATACATCACTATTCTGCACTACACTTCTTATTATCTTTAGATATCTTATGAAATTTATAGCCCTTAATGAAATACCTAAACCATTTTATCACAATTAATCATGGACCACCCACAAACCATATTAATGTCTCTGATACATCTTATCTACTGACCAAGGTCATTTTAAACCATCGATAATTTTTTGTTGTTGTTCTCATTCAAAATACACATTTCATTATTCATTGGATGATATTTTTTCATCTCTTTAATTTGAAATCTTATATATAGTTGATCATAAATTATGTTATTCAAGATGTATAATTCAACCTTCTTCATCTGATCAGATAACTACAATTTTCCTTTCAGGCCACGAATACTCCTACCCTTATTATTAACTCGTTCATGGAGAGATAAAGGCAAAGCTATGTGCTCTACTGAAGCCAATTAGATCATAAAAAACTAGCACCATCCTCAGAAATATACTATTCAAAAATTAAATCATCAGGTAGATATGGATTATTAACATACAACTTCAAAATTTTCATATACATTTCAATCAGATACATCCAACAAAGATAAATCAGCCCATAAATCATTATTTATCGAACCAAATGAACCATTAAATTCATCATTATATCAAAACATATTGAGGAAAAAACATATCCCATTGAAAATTTATATAAATTTAAAAAATTTCTAAAAATATCAAAGCATTCACATCAATCACCATTTAATAAAATGTGTTGAAAAAAAATACACCACTTTTTTATAGTCTTTTTGACATGGATGGTGAATATTCCACGAAATGAAACTGGTTGATGTTGTTTCATCATGATGTGAATATCATGATATTTCATACCTATCAACATCAAATCCTTTAAGGGGACAAAAATTTTTACATTTGAAGAATAACATTGAGGCATTTTGATATCATGAAGACACGAAAAAAAACTAATTTTCTCCCTCTTGGATAATGTTTGACTAGCCAGGGGAAGAAATGTTCATCCCCCATTTGTAGTGGGGGATAACTCCAAGAATATTCCTATTATAATAGTATGTCTAATAATGCATTCAACCCATCCTTTGTCTTTCCATTAATATCTAACAATGTTCTAATCAAACTATTGTAGATATTCATCTCCGTGTGCATGAAATCAATATTATGTTTCACATCATTGTATCTTTAATATAGTTGCTCTAAAAATAATGAATTTATCTTCCAAATATTCCTGTCATTACCATATTTATTTTTCATTCCCAATTACACATCTATGTTTTTCACCCTATCAAAATACATATTAGGGAACAAAGGTTTTTGAGCAATATAAAATTCTTGTGATCTATTGAGTGACTTTTTTAGGCTTTTATAAGAGTGATCCATAGGAAAAATATTTCAATAACCCATGATTATTGTTTTCCTCCCATGATTCAATTGACAATACAATGTCTTTAACTCACAAATTATACATTCTTTATTCCCCTTATAACTATATCCAGAAAAATATCAATATACTTGTAAGTGATTTATAGTGAACATAATAACTACATGCAGTTGAAAATATTCCATTTTATAAGAATCATACAACCTAATAACATCCTACATATAATTTATCAAATCATCAATCAATGGTGAAAACAAAACATCAACATTATTTCTGAGTTTCTTTAGATCGGAGATCATTATACTCAACATGACATATTTATTTCTTCATACAAACCTCAGGAGAGAGGCTTTAAATTACCAATAAAATCTGACATGAACAATGTGTTCTACTAAGGGTTTGTTATGGATTTAATCTATCTGTTCACAACCAAAGTATAATATTTCTAATTTAATTTCCAAATGTAGGATACTAATCATTAATTTTCTACCATTTTGGACAATTAGGTGGATTTCATATTTTTTTGTCACATATCCGCTCATCATCATGGCATCTCATCCTTTTTTCATCACGTGAATTAGAAAATAAACATTTCAAATGATGAATTATAGGAAGATACCAAAATACCATGGCAGGGATATTTGAAATCCAAACATTAGCATGTGATTATTCTTTCAACTTATACCATAATGTCCCACATTTAAAATAGTGTGACAGAAATTCATATCATTTCTTATATATCATACAGTTATTTTGACATGCATTTATTTTCATGGATCCCAATCCAATCTGGTATAATATTATCTAGGCCATATAATGTGAATGTGGAAGAGAATTATTTTTTTGGATGAATGTATTTCAACAATTTAAGTTTCTCTATAAAACATTTGTCACTCCATCCATGTTTTTCCTTCAGGTTAACCAATCAATACATTTCCTTAAAAACCATAAAATCCATAAAACTAGGATATAATTGTTTTTCAGCATCACCAAATAGACGTGAAACTATCAGTTCTATATATATTTGTTTTTCTTAAATATAATTTTTCATTTATTTAATTCCATCGGAGATACCATCAAGAAAATCATCTTCATTAATAGATCTGAGATTGTGTCAAATTTCACCTTGTCAAATACAAGGGCGGTAACTCAGATTAAAACCATGACCAATTAGATGATGTTTGATGTCTCTACTTTCCAAATTAATTATATTCAATCATTTTTGGAATGGAAGAAAAACATTTCACTTCTTGGAACATTTCGTTTATATAATTACAAAAATAATAAACACTATCCTCATATTCATTACTCATTCGATGTTCAATAATCCAACTTCAACTCATTATTACATATATCAAATTTCCAAATTATAAATCTGGTTAAGATAAAACAATTAAATATTTATATGAAAAGTATCATAATTCATATGTAAAATAATTTTGAAATATATAAAAATCTATGCATATTTTAAAAATATATGCATGAAAAATATTTTAAAAAGAAAATACAGTTATATATAATAGTTTTTTTCATATGGGATCATTTATTCATAGGGTAAATATGAATACATCTTAGTGAAACTAGGAACTAAATTCACCATTTGGTAAATAATAACTAAGATGTTTAAATATTAAAATATGAATATATTCACTACTGAAAATAACACTTGTCCCAATGATTTGAATCCATTGGAATATCCCCTAAATAATTTGGGACAGAATACCGCAATGGTTTTGCACACCATTGGCATGATGGTTGTTACATTATCCATATACCAATGATTCTACAGGAACCATTGGTATAGACTACCTGAAGATAATATATCCACTCAGTTTCAATGAAAATGTTGGGATATATATATATATATATATAAAGGGGGTGTCCATGGGGGTAGGGTCTATCCAGGACGTGGTGGGGGATGTTAAAGGGGGTAGGGGCTGTCCAATGAGGTGGGGGTGTCAAGGGGGGAGGGGTGGGGCTGTCCTAGGAGGTGGTGGTGTCCAGGGGTGGGGGAGTGGAGTCCAAGGAGGTGAGGGGGTATTCTAACCCCTACCTCATTGGACACCACCGCCACACCACCTTGGACATCCCCTGGACACCACTTCCCTTGATATATCCCACTTCTTAAACAGTACCCCCTCCACTCTGCAGACCCCCGAGGACATATCCCCATTTCTTGATATCCCCTACCCCCATGGACAACCCACTCACCCATTATACACTACCCCCACCCCTGGAAGGCCCCCTCACCACATGGACACCCCCCACCCCTGGACACACCTACCCCATTGGAAATCCCCCTCACCCCTACTAGAAACTACCCCACACCCTTGGAAACCACATGGACACCATCATCCCATTTGAAAACCCCAACCCTTGGACATCCCCACCCCCACCCATCTATACACCCCTCGACACCCCACCCCCTAGACACCCCCACCCCCTAAACATCTCCCACCCCTCAGGACACCCCAACCCCTTAGATGCCCTGTGGACCCCCCCCCCCCCACACACACACACCTCCCATGGTACATCCTACCCCCTTGGAAAGTCCACTCACTCCCAAGACACTACCCCATCCCCTGGACACCACCACCCCCTGGATGACCGCCCACCCTCTACCCACTTCGACACCCCCTGAACACCCCCACCCCATGGACTACCCCCTCACCCATAGAAACCACCCCCATCCCTTGGACACTCCTAACACCTTAGAAAGCCCCCTTACCCCAGTAGAAACCACCCCACCCCCTATACACCACCACCCCCTTGGACAACACAACACCCGACTAGAAAGCCCCCCCCAAATGGCCCCACACCCCGATAGACACCCCCACCCCATGGACACCCCCAACCCTCTGAACACCCCATACCCCCATGGATAACCCACATACCCCCTGGAAAACACCCCTATCCCCTACACACCCATACCCTATGGATATCCCCCTCACCCACTAGACACCATACCCCCCCTCGGGTACCCCACCGCCAACCCTTGGACACCCCACCACATTGGACAACCCTAGACCCTTGGACACCCCAACCCACTTGGATATAACCCCACTACATTGGACACCCCCAATACTAGAAAAAACATATGATATAACACACAAAAAACATAAATTTAAACGATATCACTTCCATTGTTTATTTTATAATAAAATAATTTTTTATGGTATAAATGAACACTATGAAACATACCATTATACAAGAACAAAGAGAGAAAAACAACATCTTAAAAAATTATTTTAGGTTATCGCGGAAAATAAAAACTAAAACTGAGATGTGTGAGGATTACATGATTAATTTGAGTCGACCTAATAAATCTAGTGAAAATAATTGTGATGAATGATGTTGGAAAAATGAGTCTTGAGGGCACGACATCGAAGAATCATTTCTATGTTTTCTGCACAAGAGATGTGATTCATAGGTACCTCGATCGATGAAAATAGAATGAATGAATATAGGTCGAGATAATGTATTTAAATGCAATATCACATCGGTTATTTAATAACCAAAATGATAGTTTTTTTTATATAGTTGGTTACATAATAAATAAAGTAGAGAATAATTCATCATGTCTTTTATTTTATAACTGACTTAATAAATGGCACTTTGTCACGTTGGTTCTTTTGATAACCTATATGATAAATTGCCCAGATTTTTTTTATCATGTTAGATATTTTATAACCAATGTGATAAAGCACCCAAATTCAATATTTCACGTCGGTTATAAAATACCTGATGTGATAATGAAAATTTTAGTATTTTTTACATCTGTTATTTTATAGCCCACATAAAATATTAATTCTCATAGATTTATCTTTTCTTTTATACAATATACGACATGATAAATCTCTTTTTATAGTTTTTTCACATCGGTTAAATAGAACCATATTGAAAGAAGATGACGTGTTACCACTATTGACTATTTCACATGTTCATTATATGATAAGTGGATTAACTAGATATTTGATCATGTGTGAGATTTATATACAATTCATGAAAAATGTGGAATTCAATTAATAATGTATAACAGGGAGAATCTGATGTGATATATGATAAAAGTAGGCCTCATGTATGATGAATAATTCCATAGGGGAATTTGGATGATGCATGTGAATAATGGTGGTTGAATTATGTATATATATATTACTAGTGTGTGAGATGCATGGGAGCATTGGATTTTTTTTGTTAGATAAATGTGTATCTATGAGGATGGATAACTATTTCTGATATTGTGAAGTTATCAATGAAAAAAACTTGTTAATTATATATGATATATAGGGTATTCCAGGTATGAATGAAAGAAACCCGTGAGTTTGAAATCATCCTAGTTTGGTGAGAATGTGAAAATCAGGATTGATTTTGTGTTGGTATTTGTCTATCCATAAGTAGAAGAGAAACATTAGTGATGATATATTATATTGTGGGGAGTTTTTGAAATACCACGTAATTATGATAGTGATTCATGTCAGTTATTAGATCTATAATATGGTTACAAACCCCAAAGAGTTATTAGGGGAGCCTGTAGAGGCGAAGGATTGAGTCATAGAGGATTATTGATTCTAAGAGTTTTAATTTTTATTAAAATGTGCATAAAGTTATTTATAATATTAATATTCTATTTTTAAGATTCTATAGATGTTTGTAAGGGATAAACATGTAATGCATTTGTTTTGTTAGAATTTTAGTACATTCATTCTATTTTCATCAATTTTGAAAAGGAATTTATAAAAGTGGGCTCCACATAATGGTCATTAACTAAAGACTATTTCACTAATTTTCATATTTACACTCTATTTGAGTTTGTGTTATTCAGTTAAGAGACATTCATGTAATGTAAATCCATGTATGGTTCAATCACAGAAGTTTCATTCTAGTGTTTGTTAAATTTTTATTTTGTCTACATATGCGTATATTAATTCACATAATTTCTATTGTAGTGTAATATATTTTTTTGAAAATTTTTTGAAAAAAATTATTGAAATGTGTAAAATTAATATTTATGATATATTAAAACCTTATAAAATTGGAATAATGGATCATTTTATTTTGAAGTTATGGAAAATTTCAAAAATAACCTCTCATTTTCTATATCATTTCAAAGGGAGGTCTCTATCAATTCATACTGAAATATGAAAGAATCTAAATAAGGTAGAAGATATATGTAATGAATGTATTTTTGTGATTCGGTGTTTCTTAATTCCAACTATTACTTTATCCCACTTGGAAAAAACACAATTTTCTTGATTGTATTAGTTTTTTAACATATTTCATCTAATTTATAATTGATCATTGTTTCGTGTATAGTGATGTCACAATAACTATTAGATGGTGGTACCAAATAATTTTATATTTTTTTATTTTTAGGAACCATGTAATAAATTAGTGAGAGTTTGGACATTTATGAGAGACTGGAAAGGGAACCATGTGGGTGATTTATTATATAAAATATATTATATGGGACAATATTTTGTAGTAAATGATTTGTTAGGTCAGGTGTGACATGACTTCATATTTTTCTAGTTTTATGACTTATTTTCCTAAAAACCCCATTTCGTAGTTCATATTTTCAAGATATGGATAATTGGGAATGTTGTGGTTGTAATCTATAAATTTATGGGTATTAAAAATGACCAAGATTGAGTAAAGGAGCTCTCATGAATGATGTTAATGTGTTTAACTATTATTGTGGTATGAGATGGTTGAAAATATAGGTGTGTCTACTAGGTTTTGGGGATTCCACTCAAATTTGGGGTAGAATATATAGGTGTGTTTTTTGCAAATGATATATCCTATGAGGTGATGTTTATCACTCATTATTGAAGTAACCACTTTATATTATGAAAAATATGGTGATTATGTTGGCCATAAATGTGGAGGTTGTTGAATAAAGAAGAAAGCCTTAGTTTTTTTTTCAAATTAGTGATTGTGGTAAGAAGTGTTGTTAGAAATATTGTGGATGGAAGGAAAGGTTTGGTAGGATGAGTATCATCGTGCATTTGGTTTGTTGGGAAATTGATATGTTATTTTGAAAACGGTTACAAAAGTATTATGGTGATGTGAAAAGGATCCATGGATGTATATTTTTTACATTATGATGAATCATAATACACATGTAATTATATTAGAATATGGTGTTAGGTAATATAGAATTGGATTTAATTATATGACCTCCTCTAGTGTAATAAACAGTGGATGTATTTTTACACTATGTCACTAGATGATGTAGTGAAATTTACACATGAAGCTAGTTGGGCATGAGTGGGACAATTGTTAGAGGTTTGTTGGGCCTCTATATTTTTTTTTGTTTTGATAGAAATGTTTTATATAATAATACTTGTTAGTGAAATAAATTTTTGGGGACTACAGATTTGATACTGGAATATTTAATGGGAGCTCCGAATACATGTAGAATTTATGGTTCTTGGTACTAGAATTGGATAATGATTTACAACAAGAACCTAATGACTATTGGAGCTACAGATGGTTCACATGATATATGAAATATTTTTATGAATTGGTTGGATGTTTCCTTATTATGCATATATTGGTTATTTATTATTATTTATTTAGTTATATTTATATGAATGTAATTGGACTATGGTATATATTAAAATTTTTTTATGATTGTAATGATTTGGTAGATATTATTGGGAATATAATATGTGTAAATTTTGTATAAGATTTGTATTTAAAAAATATTATGACGTGTTTTAATTGATAATATTTATCACGATAGAGTATAATATATCCCATATCACACTAAGTACCCTCAATTATAGTTGGAATAATTTATCCTACGAGAAGGTCCATCTTATGTCTAGTGATAGTCTAGTCCTGACATTTATGTGTGCCCTCAGGATTGGGTGTTACCCCTATCCTTTAGACAATTCATACTCAAAGACTCCATTCATTTTAGATCATATATCCCCCTTTATTTTATATCATATAATCATCCATTATGATATAATATCAACATAGAGACCAATGAAAACTAAAATATATGTAATTTGTGAATTATTATCAACATTTCTAAAAAATAACAATGACAATGAACCTGTGATACATGAATTACAAAATTAAAATAATTAGACATAGTTGGAGAGATGGAATAATAATAATCTATAAAAGATAATGAGGTTATATTTACACTTTGTTCCATGTGTTGTTTCTCAAATTAAGGAGTGCCTAAGGGTTCAGGAATGATATATGTCCCTTGTTGACTGATTCTTACATAATTCATTTTGATCATTCCGTTATGTAGTATTAATTTTATATTATCTTACCTAAAATAAATATTCATTTAATGGGATTTTAAAAAAAAAATCATTATAGAAATTACAATTTTTTGTTTCAAAATAACATTATTGTTTTAATCAATTCCCCACCAATATTCACCATTTTTTATTTCATCAATATAATTGGAGTACATGACATGGTTAATATAATGTAAAATTATATCAATATTAGAAAATAGATTTCAACATTTTTTATAACCAAAGTACAAATTTACATCCAATGATGAATGAACCACCACTTTTGGTCTTATGGTCTCCTACAAATACCTACCTAAAATGCATCAAAATGTAAAGATAACACATATCACATTCCATCATGCATGAATAATACAACATAATGATTACCTAGGATGTATATGACAATGTATTTATCTTTTTAGAGATTGTGTTCCCTATAATTATGTAATTAATTGGTTCTTATACAAGTTTTAAAACTGATATCCATCAATGTTACTGTCACGCAATGGAAAAAAGAAATTATCACCTCCTATAAGGTATGATACATATATTTAATACCTCCATGATTTCTATG
Source organism: Viscum album (assembly GCA_963277665.1). Classification (NCBI taxonomy): domain Eukaryota; kingdom Viridiplantae; phylum Streptophyta; class Magnoliopsida; order Santalales; family Viscaceae; genus Viscum; species Viscum album. The sequence continues at coordinate 556,250,020 of OY728160.1, read as the reverse complement.
TTTTATTAAAATATAAATTATAATAAATATTTATTAGAATAATTTTTATTATACTACTTTTCTATCTCCCTCACTTACTCAAGTTGATATATTAAAGTGTACCACACTTTCGAAACAACTATAAACCCCACTATACATGGTAGTTCACAAATAGTAGACATTTTAATTTATAATATAATGCTACTAGAATATTCTCCCATAAATTTATTATTTAGTTATTTCGAATATGATTTCATCAAGAAATAATAATACCATGAAATATTTCCATCTAGATGACTTTAGATAATTATTGTGACCAACATCACAACATTTAAATTTCATATCCCCCATGTATGTGACTAGTTGAGTATACCATGCCTATGATTGAACTTTTGACTATACATTACGTTCTAAAATATGTATACATTAGTTTCTTCATTCCTAATATAAAATCCCATTACATTTATAATATTAAACTCATATTGAAGGTAAAAATTTAAAAAAAATATTATAATCGATTTAATAAATCATTAATAAAATAAAAATATTCATTAAAAATATTATACTGATCAACTCATTTTAGTAAACTTGTTTAATGATTTCATGAAAATTAGAAACATAAATCTATAAAAATTAATTACATACTAGACATGCCTTAGTTGTGATCAAAATTCCATATTATTGAAATTTAATCTTCAAATCCCACATCAATCTTATCCTGTTTTTATTTTTAGGAGTAACACCACAACCCTGATCATTATGATTTTGTTGGATATTTATATCAATGTCAACAGAATACATGGGATTTCATTCCCATGATCAGTGTTTTGAATTCCCCAAGATACTAGATCCAATAATATAAAATTATATCATGAATTGTTTTTCTATGAATAATTATTTCATAGTTTTTCCTATAGGGAATATATTTTAGAGTATTCCACATCAATTTCGATTGAAATATGGAAAACAAATTAATGGATGAGAAAATTGATTCATCAATGGACAATACAAAGTGAGAGCTGACATTGGATAGTATTTGTGATGGAAATATATACATAACCAATGTCACAAGACATAATCCATGAATGAAAAAGGAATAAAATTGTAAAATATCAAATAATAATGGAAAATTTTAGAATTCAAAATTCTAGACATCATAAACATATTCTTTTGGCATTGTCCTATAAAATAATACATAAAAATTAAACATTCTCTTATAACCCTATAATAGTTTTCTCATAATACCCACCACACCAATAAAAAAATTATTATCCCCCATTAATAATAAAATATTATAATTCATTCGAGAATATACTTAATGTAAATCAGTTATAAATATTAAAATTTTCAAAAATTACAGTCATAGAAATATATAGCCTAATTTCTCAAAAGATAATTATCACACATGACATTATCATATTGAAAAAATGAATAGATATATTATCATTATATTACTAAATTAATTATTATGTATTCCTAGGTGAAATCCCATTATTCATATAGGGGATAACTAGGAATTTATAGTGTTCAAATAAGTACCCTTATCATGTGAAGAATATGGATTTGTATTTATGAGGTATATTAAATAAATTAGTGTGATTAATGTGGGAGGGGAGTGGAACAAATGTACATTAAAAGGATGAAAAATAAATAAATTAGGGATAAATAATTATATCAATAAAATCAAATTTGTCATTAATAATTGAAAACACTGTGATAATTAGTCAATGCATATCTCATGTTTTTATATATCTAGGCATGAAATCCCAATAACAGTTATCATGTACCATGTGAAGGCTTAGTTAAAAAAAAAAATCAAATTTTAGGGTGACTACCCTCATAGGTCTATCTATTCTATTGTTTCATCTCAATTCCCATATCCATTCAATGATTCAATTTCTATATAACAACACAATTTTTAATTTACCAATGTTATTATGGTTTATAGGAATTGGAATGTTTATTCATAGGAAAAACATTTGATTGTACCATAACGTGATAAAATATTTATATATTGGGGATTTATAATAATTTATTTATTTAATGATTAATCATAACAGTTTTTAATTAATTGAAAATTTAATTGAAATAATTACACAATTAATGATATAGATGTAATCAGGGAGCCTCACCATGAAATATATTTTCTTAGATATTGATTAGGGAATTAATAAACCCTAAAAAACAAAATTTGTGTTTATTTATAGAGATTTGTTTCATATATTATTGATAGTTGTTTTTTTAGTGAAATGAAAGTGAGAATTAGTTGGTGATTATATAAAATGAGGGAGGATTATTTATTAATTTCTAAACATAGGTATAATAAATATAGGTCGTATAAAATTAAAATACCCTTACCTTAACAATTATTTTGGCACATGGATGTTAAAATCAATGTAATGGTTTATCAAATAGTTGATTTTATGGGCCCAATTCAATTATTTTTTATTAATTTGATATTAGATATATATTTTTCCTCATAATATTGTTTTTAATGAATAAATTAATTTTAAACATGGAAAGATATTTATTCAGTTATAAATCTGGTTTAATTTATAATAATATTTTATATTATAAAAATAATTTATTTTGGTCTTAGGATATCTATTATTAATAAATATACAATTTATATATCATAATTTTGTCATAATATGCATCATATTTTTTTGTACTATATTATTTAGCAAAATCATCTTTAATAAAAATATATGAATTAAATACCAATATAATAATTTCAAAAGGTAATATAAATTATAATTTCATTTCATATGAAAAGAAATGTCATTATTTGATAACAATAATTTCTAAATAATTTACATTTGGTATTTCAAAATAGTTTATTTATCACAAAAAAATTAAAAACCACCATATTCAAGTAAATTTTTAATGATATATGTGTTCCGTTAATTACTATTCATTATAAAATATACATTTTGTTAATTAATTACTATATTACTAGAAGTTGATATTAATAATTTTACTATAAAACGATAAGATTAAATGATTTATTCCTTTCCTAGTGATCATATTTTCCATAATTAAATCCATTTTGTTAGATCCAAATATATATTTTACAATGTTCAAATTTTAATTGTTATGTTACCCATTATTTAAAAATATTACAATAAAATTATATGATCATTTATATCATTCACTTGGATCACATGTCTTTTCATAAGTTTACATTTTTCTATATAATATAAATATTAATCATAAACATGTTATTTATTTTTATAAATGATCATGCATAGTACAAGATTACCATATATCCCTATTTCTTTAGTGGTTTTATTGTACTACCGGTCGTTGTTATTATATTTTTTTGTAGTTTTATTTTTAATTATGATAAGTTTTATTTTATTACATTTAAATAAACCATTATTACTCAATTCTATAAAATCATGGGTATAAATTTAGTATTTTTAAAATGTTCCCATTCTTATTTTTCATTGACTTGGTCCAATTACTCATTAATATCTCTAATCAATTATTCACCATTTTCAATTCCTTGAAATTTTTGGGTACAAACATTGAAAATATGTCAACATGTTCAAAATTCGCAATTCATCACATTAGTATTTGTGTATATCTATTTCCATCATATTGAACCTTTATCCATGTGTTCTCAAGTTTATCACCAAAATAATTAGCTTAATTTCATCAACAATAACATGATACTTTTATTCCTCAAGAAAAATTATTATATCTAGAACATTTTCAAAATCATTTTTGATAAATTTATCATATTCATCATGAAATTCATCAAATATTAAACTTATACAATTCATCCAATATTTATCCCAAAAGAATTTTATATTCAAACACTTCGAAATTTTATACAACCATTTTTTGAAACCATTCAATGAACTTAATGTTAATTATTTATCATAGAAATACCACTTTATACTTTTCATCTCTATAGATTCCGAAATATTTATTTTTTAAAATTAGTATTAGATTCAGAATAACTATTTTTTGTTAGGTATTACTTATTTCTATAAGAATTCTATGTCCTCTCCCCCTGGCTATGTAAAATCCTGTTTTGAGTATACACCACTACTTATATAGATTCATTTTATTGTTGTGAGAGATGAAACTATCAATAATCATTTATTTTCCGATATTATTTTATGGTGTATTATTAATTAAAAAATCAATTTTAATGTAGATTAATTATAAAAGATACCTCATAATTAATGACATTATTCATGAGTTATTTTCAATATTCAATCGATATGAATTCTATTGTATTATTAGATCATAAGAAATTGATAGTGCCATTTATATAATTTTCAATGATAGCATAACACATCATTATTCAATGCATGACTTCTCTCTTACTCTATATCAACATACCACATTCTATACTAGTATACTCATCAACCAATATGATATTATACCTCTCACAAATTGATAGTTCTTGAATCATTTGACCACAAATTTCTATGTGTACTATGTAATTAAGATAAGATTCCATTTTATTCTGTTACAGATATATATTTCATTCCATATTTTTCTATATATATGAATAAATTTTTTTGTCCAATATATATTTGGGAAATATATACTAAAAATATTTGGATGATCAAATATTGATTACATGTTATAAAATGTTTCCTAGACTATGATAACAAAAGATATCACCTTAAATTAATATGAAAATACGTATATTCTTATTAAATATCAAATTATATAGTTTTATATTAATAAAATAATCGTTCATAATTATTTTCATCGACATTCTACTGAATAAGTATCAATTTGTTTTTAAATTATCGTCAAATATATAGACATAGAGTTGACTAAAACTTAAGAGGTTTCGAATAAATGATAAACCTAGCGAACTTATTTCTTTTTTGTCTCATAATATGATAAATATATATTCCCATTACAATTACCTTAAAATCTCAATAACTAATAAAATAAAATTTTCCAAAAATTGAGGATTATATTTCTAATTGTATCAGTAGATCACCGACTAATAATGATCCATGTGCTATAATAATTAGTAACACTAAGAGCAGTATTTTCTAGGTTTTCCTTTCCTATATTCTTCTTTTCATTACCTGAGATGTCTATTTGAGTTGGGGTATACCATAGACCCTCAATTATTTCATCACAAAATTATTATAGACATACTAATATACCTCATTCAAGGGGGTGAATCTGTTTATCAATTAAAACATTGAAGGTTATTTAGTATTCACTTATCTTTAGTATTCATGTTGAAAACCACTATTTATTCATTTCCTATAATAATTGTTTTTCCAACATTAGAACAATAAAAATATTTGATGATATTTCAACCATGAAATTATGGATGTGATCTCATTTTTATTTCTAGACATTCATTTTCTTCCCCATTCAAATATATCTTCACGTATAAATAGTACCACATGTAGTCGAAAAGAATTAAACAACATAGAAATTTAATTAGAGGAAATATTCTATCTCATAAATTCATCTGCATTCCTCTAACTTCACAATTCTCTTAATTTATTTATTAATTATTTATGAATGTGAAGTATATTAACCCAATAATTTCAATTCATCAGAGGTATATATTCTAATAAATGTATTTGTTAGTGTTGGAACAAGAATAAAAAAACATTAACATCCCCTTATTATAATATATTTTTATTCTTGTGTTTAATATATCTATATTAAAAATGAATCCACTATTAACCAAGAACACAATTCATTGTTCATTCATAATTTTCTCAACAACATATGAGCCCTATTTGGAATATTACAATTTTTCTCTATCTAGGAACTTACAGAAATGAAGCTTCATCTGGGATTATATTTATTTTAATTCAAATTAAACTATATATCACATGATAAATAACCCATCTTTAAGGGATTATTTTTCCATTATTTTCCCATCCACATAGGCGTAAATGTCAAAAATCAAATTAACGGGTTTATTAATTTTTATCATGGGATTCATATCTTATTCAAATTTCAAATAACTAAAATACCAATATTATATTTATTTTTCTTTTTTTCAATCTCACCCTCTATAATATTAATATATATAAATTAATATCTTATTTGAACCCCAATATTTTTATTCTTCTTTATTGGAGTGTTGGGCTCTTTATGGAGCCCCCAAGTTCAACCATGATATAATGAAATACTTATATTTGTTGTTTTACCCATATTGGGAATATTATCTTAAAGACATATAGATAATAAAATTTTATTTAATGGATTTGAATAACTTTTCAAAATCCTTTAAATATCCTATATAATGATTTTCTTCTTTTGTGGCCAAAGCCTTCATATGAAACATGTTTAGGCATGAATTTTCATGTTTAATGTGAATTTTAAGAAAGAAACCTATATTTGGACTTTATATAATATCCTATTAACATATAATAACATCAATTCTACTTCATTATTTGGATTTAACGTGTATTAAATTATTTAATGGAAACAAGACAATGTTATCATCAAACCAAATCAAGCATTGTCCCTTTTTAAGCTTCCTTTACATAAGAGATAAGAAATGTTTAGGTATATATTCTTCAACATATCCAGATTATGAAATATAATTTTTAACACATATATAAAATCATTCGTATTATTTTAGTGGAAAAATTCCTCTTCAGCATTATGAAAATTTTTATATGCACCCATATTACATTGTAGATCAATCGGGAGGCTTTAAAATGTTCATTTATTAATGAGTCGAAACCATTGTACTGCAGGGAGGGGAAAACATCCAAAAAAATTAATTAGTATATCAAAAACATTTATTTCTTCATCAATCCCCATAATCAATCAATTAATCACAATCATTTGTTTAATGAATCTATCATGGTATCCATCACAGAATACTTTCGATCATCAAACATTTTATATAGAACAAAATGTATATCCTTCTTTATATTGCTTTCATAACCATATATTCTAACCAATTCAAACCAAATGGACTTTGGTCTGGCTCAGATCATAAAGATCTTATAGATCATATTTTATAGAATCCTAGATAAATTATTTTTCATTTGAGAGTATAATTTTATAGATGCCTAAGAACATTGGTCATATACAGTTCTGAAACATCAACAACATGAATCCAATGTATTATAGAAGAGATAAAATCTATTTAAATTGGTCATAAATGTGAACTCACTATTTCCTATAATATTTTATAATTACTACGATCAAACAGTGCAACTACTTTTAATTTCCCTATGTTCCCTTTTCATGTGTTGTTAAAATGACATATTCGACTCCAATAACTATGTCATTGATAACAGTTATTTAAAACCAAGACACACTATGAGGGGAGGATTGGATAATGTTGAGAAAATGTTATTCTCATATATTGGAAATTTGTCCCTAAAATAATGAAAATAATTTGAGATATAATATTTAGTTCAACATATACCAATAACAAAATATAAAATTAAAAACAATGAATTTTTTTTTGCATGGATTGCCAATATGGAATAGCCTAGGAGCGAGAACCATGATATTTTAATATTTCAAAAATCCACTAATAATTATGAATTTAGTGGATAAAATAATTTTTATATTGTCACTCTATAGTAGGATAAGTTTCATTATAGTTTCATTTAATGATATTAACACATCCTTCTATATATCACATCCATAGATTCCACCTATTTTCAATGATTTATATTAATTTGATCTCACATTATCAACATTAATGTCACTTTAAAATTCTAAATAATTTATTATCTCAATTTATTCATGAAAAATTTAGTGTAATGATCCAAAAGAATTAACATGTGCATGACCATCCACTGGTAATAGTTTTCTTAAATAATTATTTTCCTATGTATCATATTTTAGGGTTTTATAAAATCAGTTTTCATAAGTCCCTTCACACAATATTTGTATTATTACATCCATTTGTGTAATCGAATTATATATATTAAAATCAGTCATGTATAATTCATTATAATCCCTTTACTATGGTATGTCCTCCAATGTTGGTATGGTGTAAATACCTTCTCTCCAGCCTATTTGTTGAAATATTTCCATGCATCTACATTGCCTATTCATATTTTTTTTGGAAATTCCAAATGAAACACTTTTTATTTGTTTGGTTCTCTAATGTAACAGTCACAAAATTAACCTTACATAGTTGCCTTCTTCTAGGTAACTTACTCAGGATTAGTTCCCATTTTTTATTCGCACATATGATCTATATGTTTAAATCCTTGTAAAATTATTAGCAAGTTACTAATGAATGGGGTTATAATTTAGTTATTAGAAAACCCTAAATTTCACAATTGTTGTTTTCATATAAAATCATTCATGAAACAAATGATCTATGGAACTTAACGCGAATGAATATCCTTGATAGAATGAAACTGACTACTATTCAATCACATGATTTATGTGAATACTCACAAGTACAAAAACCCTAAATAACATGATGAATTACTATTGAAAATCATAATAAATTTAGTCAAACTACTCCGAATAGGATGAAATTATTCATTATTCATTTTAAAAACATTTTACTTCCTATAAAAATCTTCCAACATCAATTTCATTTAACCTATATTGATTTGTATTCAAACACATATATTGATCTACTATGTGATTGAAAAAATAAATCACAACCTTTATCTTATACTTATCTCATATTTTTATCAACACTAATATATGATCATCATTTAAAAATAAATGATTTTTATAACACTTCATGTATAGCCTGAGTATTTTTCTAATTTATTTATAACTGGATACTTATAATTTGTGTTAATCAACCAATTATATCTCTTACATTTTATTAAAATCAATAATATTCAATGTTTTATATTTTTATTACCATTTATTCTTAAAAATGATTATATATAGACATATAATGAGAATATTCATACATTGATAAATTTCTTACACAATAATTAATAGATCAAAAAATCTACAGATGATAGTTTGTATTGATTATAATGTCCTCTGTTGGAGCCTAGTAAAGATAATATTCATCTAATCATATGATGATAACAAAATATCCCTTTATTTAATTACATTTTTTAAATTATTTTCCATTATCAGTGAATTCAGATTATAGGTGTACAACAACTTGTATTCTGATAATACAATGTGTTCATCAACAAAATGAATGACTTCTGATGTATTCATCAAATAGTTTAGTCTTTTTTATAGAATCAAAACTGTTTGAGATGGTCTATATCTTATTTAAATTGTTTCATATCTATTGGTTACTCAATATCAAGGTCAAAGAAAGTATATGAGTATATATATGATGTATATGATCCATCATAGCTTGTTGATTTTCTTATAATATGTGCTAATTTTTATGGAGACCAAACTAGACCCCATTATGTTATGAGTATACTGATGTTTTTGGAGATTCTTTTATTTTATTAAGTATAAAAATATGGATTATATATATAAATTTCAATGATATTAAGCCCATAATGGTCACAAATTTATTCCATTGTATATGAATTATGTATTTAATATTTTTTTACTAAAATGGAATGTGATTGATAAGAAATATCTAAAAGAGTCTTGGATGGATTCATAATATTTTTATATTTATAATTAAAGTATTTATATGATATAAAATAATTTTATAGATTGATTGATGTTCACCATAAATAGTGTATCATATATTTTGAAACACATGAATCAAAGGATTTGATTAAAATAATAATTATATTAAAAGATATGTTATAATTAAATATTATAGTATACGTGGGAGACCTATAATAAATATATTGATTTTTATGATATTCTATATGATTCCTAAGAATGACATGATGAGTGAATAAAACTGATCACTGACATGGTTTTCCTTGGGTCATAATCCATGTGATAGATTATTGATGGCATGATATAACATCACAAAAAATGTGAAGGTAAATATACTACAATGAAATGTAACATATGGGTGTTATTACACGGCACCCAACATGCCGAATGATTTATGGTATTCATTTAATAAATAGGATATTGATGGTATTATAAAATGTAAGTGTCAACATTTTTTCATTCTACCCTCGTATACTATTTTTTAAACTGAATAAGACATCTTCGTGATATAATATTTATCACCTTACTATGATTATACAAGAAATGCTTTATGTGTAGAGAGATTGTCATGAAATCTTATTGGATCCAAAAATCTATGTAATTATCTTAGAGGAAATAAAGTGTTGTTTTCTTATATAGTAGTCATTATCATGAAATCTAATGTGATATGGATGAATGTACTCTATCTATACTGATAATATATTTCTCTCAAATACATGTACATTCATTATAAAAAGATAGGTCATACCATAAAAAGGGTTGTTTCACCTCTAAAACTACCATATTTTATAACATAAAACTCATCATCATATACATAATGAAATTATAGACCCACACATACATATAGATACACATACGGACACGTACATAAATGTAAATATAATTTCATGTATATACATTCACATACACAAAGACATAGACAGACAGACATGCATACAAATACAAATGTATACATAAAAAATTCATAAATACACACCTATACACACACACACACACACACACACACACACACACACACACACACACATATATATATATAAATGAACAAAGATATAAATATGTTAAACCTCGACATAATTTAATCCTTGTATCTAAAAATAAAAATACACTATATTCTTTAATATTATTTGGAACTAACTATTTTAAATTATTTTATTTATGGTTTTTGGAGTATATTTTGTCCGTTATGTTTTATTATTTATAATATTTTTATGATATAAATAAGAAAAGAACTATACTTTTTTTAATGTAATATGTATAAAGTTTTATGGTGTTGAACTCATATGATGATTCAATACAATATAGATCTATTTATTGATGAATAACTACATTCATTTCTACAACAACTGAACTCAATGTTCTCTGAATCCTATTGTTAATATTATTTACAAGGATTTATATAAATAGTTCCATTTAATTAATGGAATATAACAATATTTAGACTACATTACTGTTGAAAAAAATTAAAGTTGTATAAAATAAAAGTTCTTTTGGGTTGTATCACTATAATTTTTTTGAGATTTTTATGATCTAACATTGTTTATCTATGATTGAAAATATCAATGTTTTCATGTTTTGATAATTCTATTTTTTATAACTGGGGTCACAAAGAATTCACACTGGGATATGGTTTGTCTGATCGTTGAGATCAATCGCTTTGATGTCTAGAAAAATAAATGGTTTATCTGATCCTTCATGAACAATTGATTCCATGGTATGGATGATAGTTTTTTATAAATTTAATTGGTCAAGGTATTTAGTTTTTGGGAATGTGAAATTTTTATGGTAAAAGATACAACTAAATTTTAATGGGTATAATGTTTATGATATATTTATCTTGAAATAGGGATATCATGCTTTATGTTCCTATCCACCATCTTCTTTACTCTAACTACATAGGTTTTCATTATGATGATTTATTTTATAACATAATATCTTTCTAGAATATTTGATTTGTTACTTAGTAATCAATTATTTTTCTTCTCTTTTCACTTTTTACATAGGACTTAATTTCCCAAAATCTTAATTTGAGCATGTTTCATTTGTAAATAAATATTTTGACTTCCAATAGTCATATATTTTTCTGAATTTTATTTTTCATACTCTAATATATTTTTATATGATTAGAATAACATATTTTCTAATCAAAATACACCTAAGTGGTTTAATAAATTATTGTATATAATTAGAAAAAAATAACCCAACATTTGCTGTGTAGTGTCTTTTAAACATTGGGTCTTACAATTGGTATGAGATCCTTTCTTGTAATACCCAAACATATTACTCTTATGGGGTTGTCTCATATTTTAATTGGAAATATATTTTATCAATAATTATAGTATTATTTTTGTAATAACATGTATACAAAAATTTAAATTCTTTAGATATGAATGGAATTCATATGAGAACAATTAATAAACTAAATCCTAATTGTAAGGTCAAAATATTTTGATTTATGATATCCATTTTTACTGAATAAAATCTTTGTGAACAAATATAGTTATAGAAAACATGTAAAATAATTTTTTTATTTTGAATTTTCATTTGTGAAATTTCATTGGATTTAAAAGACCATTAATCATCATAACAATTCACAGTATAGTCATTATATAATTATAGTATGATTGGAACATATTTCTGGTTTCAATAAATAAAAATTGATATATAATGAATGAGGGATAGTGCTGAGCATTTGGATCATACCCTATGAAGTTGATTAATCAATGCTTCTAAGGGATATAGATTCGCTGGGATTTTCCCTTGATCATTACCAAGACGAGATTAAAAATCGAAACATTGAGAACAAACCATTATGGTATAATTTAATTCTATTTAGTTTCACATCCTCAATGATGTACGTGGTAAAACCCAAAAAATAATCTCCTTCACACACCATATCATTAGGGAGTACCCTCGTGTAATAAGAGTTTATATATATGGTCCCTAATAGTATAAATTTTGTATATTTTTATTTTAAATAACTGATATATATACTATTTTACTTTATAAATAATTGAATAATTAATTGGGTAATTATAATATTTTAAAATGAAAAAATAAAATTTGTATATTTGGAAAAAATATAGTTTTAATAAAGACACTTTTTGTATGAATTAATGAAATTTTGAAATAAATTATATTTTAATACAATAATATTAATAAATATTATTTATAAAATATAAATGATTATTTAATTTTATGAAGCAAAATGACATTTATATAAGGATAAGAAAACCGTTAATGTCAAAAAACTAGTACCTATCAATTAATGGTAATTGTTGAATTAAAATATTAAATTCTTTTATTTAGATAATTATTTTGATAAAATATGTTTTCATAAATATTAATGTAGAAATTTATCAGAGGAAAAACTTTCTTAACTTTCCAAGGTCCAATAACAATTTATTAAAAAATAAATACATTATAATTATACTATATGTATTATAAAATCCTAATGACCCAAAATATATGTAATATAATTCATAAATGGATTCTAAAAATATATATATTTCTCATTTAAAATAGATTGTTTTTAAATTAATATAGTTAATTTTATAAAACCATTATGAATCGTCCAAAAACTATAATATATTATTTCAGTAAAAAAATATATTCATTATAATCTCTACTCAGTTCCACATCAAAATGGGTATTAATTTTTTTAATTTAATATATATATTAAATAATTTGTGTCCCTTCACATGGAAGAATCCATGAGAGAAAACCATTTTATAGTTAATGTTTTGGTTTAGTTTATCACATAAAACCCCAATCCTTTTCCATGAAATGATTATATCTACTTATTTACTTAATATAAATAAACACCAACTCCCATTAATCTTGTTTAAAAACCCTTTGAGTCAGTATTTAATCTAGCTTAATCTCTATAGAGCCCAAGTAGGTCTATTATGCTCTTATGAATATCCTCCAAACCATTATGAAGTACCCTCCAAAGGTAAATGATCGAATTCACCAGACTTCATTTGTTATATGCTATTTAATTTATAATTTTATCTTGTTGGTATACGTGTCCTGAAATAACTATTATTATCATCATTATTTCAATGATATGAATATACCCATTCAGTCCCTTCAACTCCTATGATAGTCTATTTTGAACAGTCATTAGGCTATAGAAATTATCTTGTAATTTTTAATATAAATCATTTCTGCAGTGAATACCCTTCACCATTGACACTTATGTGTATTCAAATATATTTTCCCACTCTTCAATCATTGAAGAAATCAATGTATCCGACCAGTAATCCATATTCGTGGGGTTAAATTTTATTATAGATATTCTTCTGTGGTATGATATATGTGAATACTTATGAACATACATGATATGTATGTGAAAAGTGGGCCTAGAATTATATATCCTTAAAATGAATTGGTTAATGTTTTTAACCCCTGAGATTCCATGTATGGTTCATGATAGGATATCTAATAAAAAAATGTTATGATGTTTTGGCCTTTATCCCTGACTTATTTTAATTATTTAATGTTTTATAATACTTACATATTTCAATGTTTCACTCATGTTATCATAATATACCATAATTTGTTGTTCAATTTTTATGATTATCAACCTTTTATATCACGTTAATATTTCATTTGAATCACATAGGTTAATTCCAACATGTTATAATTGTATTATTCTAATACTGGGATCTTTAGATCACCACATTCTTATATTTATCCTCAGGCTCTCCCTTTAATTTTTAGAATATATTACAAATATATAAACATATTATGTAATGTATAAGTAATTTTTTATTCATATTTCTAGTTATAATGTTATGTAATTAATTACCCAATGACCGAAGGCCTAAAGGTCGTTTGGGGTCTTATAAAGTGTATCATAATATAATAATTCCTAATATAAAGTGTAATAAAATGTGATTTATCATCATTTCTTTTATATAAATTTATAGTTATTTTGGGGATTCTGATAATAAAATTTTAGTTAAATCCATGTATGTAATAATAAATATAGGAAAAGATCAATAAATTATAGCTAATGTATTGAGTATGTGCTTTCCAATAAAATAAATATCTATTTGGATGCAATATGTAGACATAGATATGGAGAAGTTGTTAGATGGGTTAACAACCTTGAAAATGGAACAAGGAGTTTGACTTAATTACCACCTGATGAATGTAAATGGTCCATACTACGGACCTTTTTTGACACTCCTGGGGATATTCTATAAAAAATTCAGAAGCTCTTAAAAAATAATTACGATGACAAAAAATTCATATATGGTTTTATATTATCAAATAAACAATGGATAACAACGATAAAAACTTATAAATATATTGATTTTGGAATATATTTCATTTTTTTTCATATTAATGTTCATCATTTTTCATTAAAATATCATCCTTATTTTTATCACTGATTTTAGTTAATGGATAAAAATATGTGAAATCATGTATACATGTGAGGGATAGTGAGATGTCTACTAAAATTATATTCCCAACACTATAGGACATTAATTCAAGAATATAATGAAAATAATTTCACAATTAACTCAAGTTTTAATCAAAACATGAATTAAGAAGAATTCCCAATTCAACCAGATAAATATAATGTTTCAATTGAGAACATTATATTCTAGGACCTCAGAATTTCAATTCATCTTCTGTTCCATTAACCAGAGAAAAATTGATGAACTATAGTGAAATGATACACTGTATCCAATAATTCAATGAGTATGATATGGTTATGGTATTTCTTTAATATATGGAAAGAAAAAGGGTCAATTTTTTATGTTGGTTAGCAATATTCTGCCTCAAGAGGGTTTCGAAGTGATAGAGTGAAAGGATTTCCAGTATTTTTTATCTAAAAAATATTTTCATCACACTCTCTAACACGAATGGGAGAGTTATTACATTATCCTTAAAAAATGAATAATAAAAAATTGAGGTATAAAAATTGATATTTACCTGACATTCATGATATTTTTATATCATTTAAATATTTTTGTAAAGAATTTCATATTTTTCATTTGTGGGATAAATTTAATTCAATGAAATTTTATTGAAATTTGAGACATTGAATGCTATAATTAATATGGATTATGTGCCCTCAAAATTGAAATGAATATTGGTGAGTCTCATGGATCTCCGCATAAATGTGATATAATTTAGGTAATTGATTTTTTTCATGGAAATATGATATAATAATCTCTAAGTGAAATAAAATTCAATATGTTTTATGTCAATTGTGTTCGATGAAGATTCTATGAAATTTTTGGAAGGGGTCATGGTAGTTTTTATGTGATGGAAGAAAGGACACATAACATTCATTTTTCAATGGGAGAAATCCATCATTATGATAGAGGAATGAAACTCTCCTATCAATCATTAAATTATTTTACAATGAATAAAATGTAATGAATATGGTATCTATGAAAGTCATTACATTATGCCAAGGGTTGATAAAGAAAAATGAAAACATTAACCACTAAGACTTAGAGTTAAATGGTGATCTTATTTAATAAAAATTCAATGTTTGATCCTGAAACTTATGTGGTCATGTGATTGATAGTGATTAATTAGAGGAGATAAATCATACTATTTGATTGAGGTTCTATTCTGTCATTTATATAATGAATGTTTAGTGTAAAAATTCAAACACCATAGGAAAAATAAGAATTATATCAATTATTAAAAATTTAAAATGTGGAAATATTTCAATATAGTCATATAACTTCTCCCTTGAGAATATTTTTTTGATGGATTACCAATATTTCTCTATGATAATAACATTAGTAAAATTCATTATTTTTCTTAATATTCATTGTATTTTCTTATATACTAGTAAAATGTTTTTTCTGAAACAAATAAATCACCCTCTATATCACAAATCATACAAAAATTATATATAATTAAAAAGTGTTGGGATAATATTATTTGGTATCATTATCATTAAAATGGATATAATTACCTTGTGAGATTTCACAATTGAATCAACTGATTATGAATAAATAAAATATCGTCGTTAATGACATTCTCATTGTTATAGAATTTATTTATGTGTTTCTAATTTTTTTTCACTATTCCTCTATTAAATGATGTTTAGATCACAATTGATCGCATAACAAAAGATTTTAATTATTTCAAGTCTCCATTTAATGAGGTTTAGAAATTTCATTATAATGAATTATTATCCTCTTCTATGGATGGATGAATTTTTTTGAATTAGAAAAATTTACCTCATTACTTCTCTAAGATGAATAATTGGACAATATATTATAAAGTGGTAGAGATGATTGTTGATATCTCCAAGGATTCTTTCTGTACATGTATTGAGATGAACAAGCTTATATTGATGCCATTTGTACTCACTTATTGTACAAAAATAATTATGGACTTAATTAATATAGTCATTATGGATTAAATCTAATATTAATTATAGTATTTATAGATTATATTATTATCTTATAAAAATGAAAATGGAACCTAAAGATCATTTTATATCAATACTGAAGAATTTTTTTTAGGAAAATTCATTTTCAATAAATTATAATGTGAGTTTTAATAGGAATTATAAACCTTCCATTAAAATTTTATAACCTCCAATAGATATATGTGAATCCTTCAAATACTACGGAAATTTAAGGATATACATGACCAAAATATTTGATGGAAATATATAGTCTACATGGACTAGATCAGTTTTATGATCTATTTTTGAATATCATATAAATATTGTAATGTCCCCCAATAAACCTAAAATGTAAATGAGTTATGTTTTTCTAAAATTTTAAATTTTTAGAATGATATTTAGATTATTAGAAAAGGATAATAAGGTACCATTTTCTAAAATAACCCACTAGTGGGGAATGATTTTTCTATAGTGATATATCCAAAACAATCAAGGGTTGTGTGCTCATGAGTGATGAAAAAATAATTTCTATTACTCCAACTCCTAATTAAATATACATGAGTATAACCAACCAGCACTTGATGTTGAAATGACTGCAGTGATATTCACACTAATGATTTAGTGACATTATCACTATTTGGATATGTGTGAGATAAAACTGGATAAAAAAACAACATGTATATATTCTGACAAAAATAGATCAATATGAACCAATGATGGTGGTCATATCTTACTATGGTTTATTAATTTTCAATCCATTATTTTCTATGAAAATAAAAAAATAGAATATTCACTGTAGAAAATGTCCTAAAACTCTATCAATTATTTTTATTGAAAAGGGTCCAATAATCTTACAAAAAAATGATGGATATAAAAATAAAAACTACACAATTTTATTACCTTGAGAAAATATCATCAAGGAAATCAATTCATGAAATGATCTAGAAGGAAAACTATTATGGTTTGGTGATAAAGAACAAATTATTGAATAATCAATAATTCAACTTTGCTAAACGCGATGTTATTAGGCTTGGACCTAGATATCTATAACATCATAACATGACATAATGTGGTAACTTATAGTTTATGTGTATAGATCTTCTTTTCCTTTTATCATGAATGATCTATGATATAATTATATTTGATGTAAATAATATGGTGGGATAACATAAATAGTTTGATAGCAAAATTTTTTCCATAAAGCATGGTATGCCTACAAGTCTATGTTAGAAGATATATGTCTATGGGTATGATGAAACCATTTCCCATATCTGTATGAAAATGGGAATAAATAACCACATATTTCATCAAAAGGCTCCCTAAGACAACTAATTCAAATAATGAAACATGTTCGGCAGTTGATCGACTTACTAGGATAGTGTAATTCATTCTATCAAATATGATTTATATCTTAAACAACACAAAATTATATACATTAGGGATGTTTTTTAACTAAATGGAATTGAAATCGATATTATATATAATATACATTATAGGTTTACCATGTGGGTTATGATGATCCATCAGTAAACATTGGTTACAGACCTAAAATTATTTCCTATAGTTCACACATAAATAGATATTAAAAATTAAAGAATTATTTAGTCAATAGTTGGTATATTTAGATCATAGTAAATGGATTTCCGAGCATGTGGTAATTTAAAAATTACCATAATATACTTATCATTGAAAAATGGTTCATGTTTATTTTTCGAAATGGTCATTATGGGGCTCTATATGGGAATGCATGTTAGACTCAAAGAATCTGGGATTATGTAAGAATGAATATGATTATGTGACTAGATCTTATATATGTGATGATAGGTAAGATTCAAAATATATAACATCACTTCAACTATATAAATTGTTAATGGAAAATCATTCATTACATTCATCAATGAAACAACGAGTTTGAGGTTGGAGATACATTTTTCTTTCATATATCACCATGGAAGAATGCCATCATGATTATGAAGAAGGAAATTATTAGTCCACAATATATAATCCCATTTTAATTCCTTTATCACATTGGAGCTATGAACTATCTACAAGTACTCCCACTAAACATATCTCAGGTTCATGATGTCTTCTATGAATCACTCGTAAGGATGTAATTCCATACACCTAAAATGTAATAAATCTAGAGGTTATACCATATGATAATGATCATGCATGCATGGATAATC
This sequence comes from Viscum album, assembly GCA_963277665.1. NCBI lineage: Eukaryota > Viridiplantae > Streptophyta > Magnoliopsida > Santalales > Viscaceae > Viscum > Viscum album. The sequence goes on along the minus strand of OY728160.1, from coordinate 556,230,919 downwards.
TATTAAAGATTATATATTATAGCTAATAGGTTATATAAAACAAGAAAACTAATATTGAAAAATGGAATTGGAGTTACCACAAGTTAAATGAAGCGACGGGGGAACAAGAAAAGGAAAATAAAGGGAGGTACCATCATTTATATTAGTATATGAAATGAAAATTTAGAGGGTAAATTTTTTTAAATGGTGATGATTATAAGGACGTATACATTTATAAATGAAATTAACTTTTGGATTGAAAAATACATTATAAATTATTTTAGTTATTTAAAATAAATGATCTAAATTTTTAATTTTTGACAATTAAAATTTAAATCTCTTCTGATTTAAAATTCATTTTATAATCATAACCATTTGTAAAATATATTTTACACAATGATTATATGGATAATATCTTTTAAAGATTATAATAAAGGAAAATTTACATTCATTGAATTGGTGATGGTTTAAACAAATAGGAACATACCAATTGTAGGAAATCTATAAGATCACCCTAGTGAGATAGAAGAATTAAGATTTCACACCAAAAATAAAATGTTGAGATTAAATAGATAATGAAAGTGAAAATAAATTTTAATGTCAATCAGTTTTTCATCAAAATCACAACCTTAACCATATATGCCAAACTACCTCAAAAAATATCTCCATCATACAGATTTCCCTTAGGATGTATTCTTTTGTCAAAATGGATTTTTTATTTAAAACCCAAATATATGAAATTATAAATTTTATTTTAAAATATTGATTATATATATTCCTCTAAAATATACAATATTAAATTATTTATTAGATAAAATTTATGTATAAATACATTTAATCTAGAATGGTAATCTTTAAATGTATATTATTTCATTGAATATAATATTTTAGATAAATTCTAAAAATTTTAAATAAATTTTATTTTTATAAATTAATAATTTTATATAATTTTTGTAAAATATATATTAAAATTAAATTTTATAATCAAAAATGTAATTTTAATAAGGGACCAAATATTGTGATTGTTAAAATATAGTATTTCTTTAATAAATATGAGACTTTATTTAAAAATGAAAATTCTCAATTTTATAAAATTATTTTCATAATATAAGTTTTATTCACAAAATTAGAATATCATAATGATCAAATTATTATTTTTTCTTAGTATTTGACTTAGTGGATATTTTTAGCAAAAAATGACTACGTTTTAAATATAATGTTTTTATTATGATATTATAATGTTCCAAAAAACTAATAAAGTATATGAGAAATTTTATCTTAGAGAAAATATATATTCTCCATTTAAAATAGTTTTTTGTGTTATTTAATTTATTTTATAAAACCATAACAATCATTCCAAATATATATTATTTTTTAAAATTTCTTGATAAATTATTTGTAAACATGACTAACTTTTACACCCTTGAGGGTATTAAATTAATATATTTGGTTAGAATTATAAAAAAAATTATTAAATCTTATCTTATTTGAAAAACTATATGGGGGGGATAATGTGTTGGTTTTGTTGGTTGGTTTAATTTATAATATAGATTCCAAATCATCTATTTTAAAAATAATAAACTATATTCTCCTCTTTTTCTACATAAAACCACCCATCTTCTAATCCCTCTTCACTCATAAAATGAAGAAATAGAATATAAATCATCAATCCTTCCCTATATCCCTCTCAAGGTTCCCCATAATATTAATGAAGCTCCTCCTAATATTTAATAATATCCCTCTCAAGGTTAAACAACCTCTCCACTTAATTCAAGAAAATCCATTATAATATTCCTTTTTATTTCTAATTTTTCTGGTCTTGAAATGTTTTTCCAAACCCCTTTTAATATACTTCAAATATAAAAGTAAATAGATAACCCTTTAAAACTCATTAACCATCAATTTACTACATTATATACCCCTGTTATGTAACTAAAATTATATTATGATTTTCCATACTAAATAATTGTATTGTAAATACCCATATCCATTTCCACTCAAATGTATTATCCCATGTATACAAATCCATCATTGATTGGGGACTAACAAATATTTTACTGATATTATATAAGTTCATCTTCCTCGGGTTATTTTTTATGATGTCCATCTTGATCAATTTTATCCATCAACATGTCTTCTTCTTTGAATGAAAGTATATAGATCTACTTCATCTCGTGTATTCAAGTCATTGTCATAAAAAACATTTTATTTAGGTTCATACATTTCATAAGATAAATTATCTTATGTCATGAATATTTATTATTAATATTACATGAGTAACATTATTCTCTTATTTTTCATGATTTTACCTTATGTAAAGTATGTCTATAATAAATATTCCCTCTAACACTATAAATTAATTTTACAGCTGGGTAAATATATTTTTCCAAAAACTAAATTCACATTATTTTGGTGATCTTATGGGACCAGAATAATATTAGTAAAAAAATCATATAAATGAATTATAAAAAATAAAAAAAATAAAAAAATATTATAATAACATAAATATAGTGAATTAAAAAATAAATTCTAAAAAATAAAACTATAAATATTTAACTAAAACATATGATTCGAAATAAAAATTATTATACTACTGAAATTAATTTTTGAAATAGGAAATTAAGTTCTTCATTAAAATTTAAAAGTTTAAAAAACAAAAAATAAACAAACTCCTCACTAAAAATATTCAAACCTTAAATTAATAAATTTTTAAAAAATAATAATTTACAAATTCTAAAAAAAGCAATCAATAAAAATATAAATAAAGACTAAATATATATTTTATAAATAATTATACATTATAAAATAATTTATGAATGTACATGAAATAATTTCCAAACAAAATTATCCTACACATAATCAATAAATTTCCTTACAAAATAAAAAAACAATTTCAGTGGAGAAAAATAATTTTTAAAAGAGAAAACATTGGATGAAAGAAAGAATTAGTAATCATATAACCATTACTCCATGAACATTATTAGGATTTAAATTTGATTAGCCCCCATAAAATCAAATATATTTAGTGTTATAGATGTTTTCTTATTTTAAAAAAATGACAATTTAAACCATTTTCATTTTTTATTAAAAATGAATTACAATCATATGTTTACATGTTAGTGGATATTTATAACTAGATGTGAAAATAGATATACACTGTTCATTTAGGGTAATTTTTAATAATTACAAAAATTATAAATAACACAAATAACAACTTAATGAATAAGGGATTAATGAATAGAAGTAAAGTGACTCAACCATTGTTATGATTTTCATTTTATTAACCATTTGAATTAAAACCATATGAGTTTAATTATAACCAAAAAATATTATATAATTGAATTAGTAAAATAATTAATCAAAATTTATAAAACCAAAATATGGCATTATAATCCTCCATATGAAAAAATAGAAAAACTAAAAATGTAAAATAAAAAATAAACTCATTTAATTTTGTAAAATATTAATTTATCTTTGATGGAACTCACATTAATGCACAAATAATCTCTTTCGAGAATACACTATTCCCACTCCTAAACCCCAAAACATTTCTCAAATTTTTTATCAAATTATGATGAAACAAATTATGAAACTTGGTTTAGAAAAAAAATTCAATTTTGTTGTTCATTGAAATGTTATAAGGGTCATTGGGAATTCAGAACAAAACAATTTCCAAAAATATTCAAAACATTTCATATTCAACTTTTTACCAAACATGATTCAAATCTAAAATAGATTAACATAAATCAATTATACTAAACAATTAATCAAGTTTACATATAATTTCAATTAAATTATATAATTGAATCTAATTATTATTTAAGGGGAGAGAAAATTATATTTTATGAAAATGTTGGAAATTATTTTTCATAACTGATGATTTGAGAAAACTTAAAATCACACATAACTTATTAGACATTAAAAATAAAATTAAAACATCATAAAAACTATCCCATTAATAATTTTTAAGATATTTTAAAAAAATAAATTTATATTTAATTTTTGGTTAAGAATGAAATGTTTCAAAAATGTATAAAATCATGAAGAATGAAATAGAAAACTATGCAAGATTTGTTTATCGTTCCCATATAGTTTGGAACAAAATCCACCCACCATAATCATGTGAGTACATCATTATTTCTCCCATTAAAGTATCATTAATGTTAAAACAAAAAAATATTAAAAAAATATATTTTTATTTTAAAAGATGAGATAATGATAATGGTTGGATTGTGACATTACACATTGGAATAAGATAGCTGAAAAAAAACATTATACTGCACAAATCATGTTGATGTGGAATGTTTTTTACTAATTACAAAAGAAACTAGAAAATAATTATTTTTTTCAATAATTATTTTCCTCCAATATAACCCTATATATAGTTTCCCCACATATATTTTCCGAAAACCCATATTCACTAGGTTTTGTGATTTATCAATAAACATCCATTTGAGATTTTCCCATGTGTTTTTAAAAACAATTTGAATACATTAGACAGATAGAATTCCAAAACATCTATTCTCTCACTTAGATGCTATTAATTACAATAGAAAACATCATAAAACAATAATGGACTACACAAAATAGGATTTATGTGGAGTAGAAAATTATCACTGACAGACACTTTTTAGTGGTTATATATCATTCAAACTATGGTGCAAAATAAATATCTCCTCTAATCTCTAACGTGATGTTTTTATGTAACAATCCAATATTTTAATGAGATAGATATTATTTAATTTATTTTTCATATTATGTTTTAAACTACACAAAGATAATCATGCACTTCACACAACACTGACCTAGATTTTAGTATAAATAACACAATGATTCACCTGACTTACACAAATTTTGGGATCTTTTGATATATTTGCTTTCACACAAATATGAGTTTGAAAAAAAATTAAATGTTATTATATTAACTAATAACCATGAAATTATAACATTATGAATTAATAGTATTAATTAAGTGATGAATATACTCATTACATATGTATATATAATTAATTATTTGGAGGGAAATAAATTATAATTGAAAAAACTTATTTAAAAAAATGTAAAATTTTTTCAGGAAAACTATTAAAAATATGATATGTTAGTTTATAAAATAATAAAATCACTTATGGTTGATTTTTTTATTTAGTTTATATATAATATAATATATTAATTATTTTAAATTCATCTGACATGTTTTATTTACATGATATAAGAACAAAATTAATTTCTTTGACGAACGAAGTGTTTTTCAAAATATTCACATCGTCCTCCTTTTGATGGTGCACCAACATTATGCCTATTTTCTGAAGAATTTTTATATTATATTTGTATAAATAGAAAAATTCATAGAAATAATAGTATCAAAATGTACTTTTAATTAATTGTTTTGGGGTGATAATATTGACATTTTTATAATTTGAATAAAAAATTATTTTTATTGAAAACAAAATTCGTAAAAATTATTAACAGAGTTTAATTATAAAATTTAAATGTTATAAATTATAAATGTATTTAATTTTAATCAGTTAATATAATTTGGGTCATTTACATTAATTTTACATTATATGTAGATATAAAAATATTTCAATCATTTTCCTGTTTAACATTATAATAATATTTTCCCATTCTTATAATGGATTTACATATAAATTAAAACAAAAAAATCTATATTTTGAATGTAGGAAAAATAATTTTATAAATTTAATCATTGGGTGAAAATTATGTAAATAGGTTACTTTTATTTGTATGAATTATGAATAATAACCACAAAGATTTTTGTTTATATGGTGAAAAGTTCAATAATGTAATTAATGTTAAAATTAATATCATATAATTACCTTAGAATTTATAATAATATAATTTAATGAGTTTTTTTATTTAAATAAATATTTTGGATGAAATTTTTCCAAATGTTTTCCACTCAGAAGAGATTAGGACAATTAATAAATTTTATTTAATGAAAAGGGGAATTTTTCTTACACTGTCACGACCCGTCCTCGGGGCCCGTTCTGTGACTACCCCAAGCCCGCCTTCCATAGGCCAGGGGCTGGCGACTAGCACCAAAGGCGTAAATCCCGATAACTGGGAAGGCATTGCCTTTATAAAAGTAAACAAAACACCACAGAGTACAAAAGGAAGTAAAACACTAAGTACAAAAGAAAGTGCTAAAAAGTAAATGGGCGAGAATAAAACCCAAAAGAAATTACAACTACAACTGAACAAGTACAACAGAAAAGATAACAGCTGGAAGGATGGAAGCGGCTCCTGGTTCGTCCTCCTTAGATCCTACCTGAAGGGTAGGTATAGATGGCGCAGCTCCTGGTCGTCCCCCACGGATCCAACCTTATGGGTAGGTACAGATATCTTCCACAACGCTCTCGCCCGTCAACCTCCTTCGAGTGTCGTCTCGCCGTGAAGTCCACCCCCGGGTACTGACTCGTCGTGTAGTCCACCTCCGGGTACCGTCCAGTCCACAAACACTCGGCCTCCGTCAGCACTGTCGTCGTCTGCAACCAACACAATGAGGTGCGGGCATAACCCGTGCAGGGTTGAGTATAACGATACTTAGTATGGACCCCGAGACCATCAAGGACTCACAAAAAACCAACAAGGATAACCACAAAGAAGATCTCAATAGATAACCTCCACTTAGGTATATTCCCATGCATATACCTAAGTTATCATGTAACCCATCTCAATCATGAGGAAAACACCATGATCATGAAATCAACGGATAACCACTACCTAGGTATATGCCCATACATATACCTAAGTTATCAAGTGACCCATCTCAATAATGAGGTAAACACAAAGGTCAAAAGTCTCAGCTCAAACCAGGATTTACATTATCGAAACTGTAACTACTGAAGAGCTCTGTCTCTGGAGTGTACAGTGGTCCTGTCACGACTCCGAGGTACTGCTCACTAACCTAAGACTACTGACGTACTCCTCCTGTTGAGTATCGCGGGCCAGCCACCCAAACACAATAGTGCTTCCCGCCGAGGCATGTCACCCAAACACAATAGTGCACACCCCCTAGTAGCCTGAGGAGGTACTCTCCGGACGAGTACCGCGGGTCTGCACTGTCACACAGGTAGTGCTCCCTCCGCCATGGGTCTGCACCTCAAAAAGTAGTGCTCCGTCCACTGGCCTAGTCGACTAACTCCAAGTCGAGTCAGTCAAGCAGTCATCAGGTCTCAGTCGGCAACACGGTCTCCGTACTCCGCACGCCCGTCCCCGAGAGGGTCCGCTCCACAAGATATAGGTCGATACTCCAAGTATCTCAAAGTCCTAAGATGAAGTATCTCAATGGACCGCCTCATCATAGGGGTCTGAACGCAACAGAAAGCGCGTCAAACGGACGCCCGGTCCGTGAGTTACTAGCCTTTTCGTCACAGGGGCCCGGTTGGTTTCATGAGAAAACCAACCTGGACGTATCTCAACTGTACCCCGAACTCTCATAGGGTATACTCAAAGGGACCGTTTCTCCATGTGATCACCAACGCCGCTGACGGTTCGTCAAACAGACGTCTGGTCTGAAAGATAACAGCTTTTCCATTCCAAGGGCCCGGTTGGATTTCAGGTACAATACAACCTAGCCACTATCCAACATCAACCAAAACACGGGAAAAGTATGCCAAAAGTTCCGTCCAATCAAGAGGAATTCAACGAGACAGACGGCGCGTCAATCGGACGCCCGGTCTGTGAGGTATTGGCTTTTTCATTCCAGGGGCCCGGTTAGTTTCATGAGTGAACCAACCCGACCGCACTCCGAGGGCATCAACACCTCAAGAGGAGTAAGCCAAAAGATCCATCTCACTTAGTGGAATCCATCAAAGTCGACGGCACGTCAATCAGATGTCTGGAGCTCAAGATATAAGTGTTTCCGCTCCGAGGGACCGGTAGGTTTCGTGTACGAACCAACCCGGCCGAACTCAAAGTGATTTGAAACCTTGTGTGCGATAAACCAAAACGACCGTTTCGTTCCAAGGATCGCTACACAACTAACGGTGCGTCGATCGGAGGTCCGTAGCCCGAGTTATGGGCATTTGAACCCAAACTGTCTGATAACGGGGGTTTCAGGCCCGGACCGACCCAGCCCGAGACCCCCCCGGTCGGCCCGAACTGGGTCAACCCACCCCGGCATGGCCCGGCCTGGCCGACTGGCCAGGCGCCAGCCTGGCTGGGGACAGCGCGCCCAGGGCGCTGTCTGGCTCGGCCTTTGGCCAAGCCGTTTCGGCAAAGGGGGGGCTCCTTCCCCCCAGTGTAACTACGGCCCCCCACAATTAAGGGGGGCCGTTTTGGCCAGCCGGCCGGCGGTTTGAACCCCCTGTTGCACACCAGTCAGGCCGGCCCACCCTAGTCGGCCGGTTCCGGCCTCTACGTGACCGGTGACAGCCGGTCCCCTTCTTCGCTGACACCGGTGGCCCGGTCCAGCCGCCGATCACCTAGTTCCGACGTGGCCCGGAACCGGCCGCGACCCTTGTCGTCCGGCGCGGTGCGACGGCACCGCGCCCCTCCGCCGCGGCCCCACTCCGGCCATGGCTCCCTCGATTTCCTTCGATGCGGCGTGACAGCGTCGCATAATACTTTTCGTGTGATTCCCGCGTGGTGTGACGGCACCACGCCATTCCGTTCCATCCACGATGAATCAAACTTGAACATAGGAGGGGGGGTCTGCCGTGTTTGTGCGGTCCAGCCCCCCTCTCATTAAAAGTTAACATCTAGTCGAAATTCCACAATAATCAATAAACTAGAATCATGAATGGGAAAGAATAAATAAAATAATCCCCTACCTCAGTTCGGGAACGGTGTTCGTCAAAGACCCGTGGAAGACGAGCGTCGCGGAGGTCGGGCGTCGCGGGGAAAGAACATTGACATCATGAAGCGAGGATTCGAAGTTGTTGACGGCGATTTTGTCGCGGAAAACCATCGCGGAAGAGACGACGTGGAAGAATAATGTCGTGTCGTGGATACAGTGTCGCAGAAGAACCGTTTTCTTCGGCGGAGAAGTTCTTCGTTGAAGAACGGTGTTCTTCGCGTTCTTCATCGAGGAAGAAGGTGTTCCTTAGATTTTCCTCCAAAAAGATCTCAAACAACCCAACACCAACCCCTAATAAAATAAGTTCTAAACTTATTTAATTAACACAACAAAGAATTTGAAATTCGATTGTTTGAATTTCAAAAACATATATGTAACTCACCACATTAATTACATAAGTTAAGTAATCATATGTTATCAACATTAAATTGGGAGTTGAGAGGGTTTAGAGGATATGAAGGGGTGGGGTTCCTGTAGACCCCACCACCCTCATAACCTCCCAATGGAGGTTGGGTGGTTACCCAACTTCCATCAAGAACTAATCACTTAGAAAAAGATAAAAATTTGTAGAATAATTATAAAATAACTTCCACAATTTTTTTCATCAACACTCGTGTAAACGCAAAACCGGAATAGGAGTTCCTAAGAAATTACCGGCACTGCGGTTCCATCGGTGCCCTGGGAATTCGATTCCGGGCACTGGTTCAATAGTTATAAATTCCTGCTCGTTCGATCACTGAATGTACACGAGCCAAACTTTGAAAAATGATTACGGCCACAACGAGCCTCAGAATCAGGCGCCGTCAGAAACTGCGTTCTTGTAAAATTCCAAATACAATTAAAAAAAATGTTCCATTGAATTTTACGATTCATTACATTACTCCCACCTCAGGGCTTTATGTCCCCATAAAGCTTCAACACAAACTAGGAATACAAAAGTGGTACTGAGCACGAATATGAGCCTCCCGCTCTCATGTGCTCACTTGGAGGTTCCAGTACTGCCAGAGAAAGTGCACCCGAGGAATCGATCGTCCTCGTAGGATCCACTCTTGTCGATCCTTGATCCCCACTAGAACCTCCGTGGAAGTAACCCCATCGACATTGTCCTGCTCCTCATGGTCGAGGATATGGGAAGGGTCGAGCACATATCTCCTCAGTTGAGATACCTGGAAAACGTTGTGCACCTAGAGCAACTGATGTGGATGGGTCAAACAGAAAACCACCTCGCCTACCCAGCTGAGGAACTAGAAAGGTCCGTTGAACCACGAAGATAACTTGACTCCCTGGCCACATCTCTATAAACCTCGTCGAGGTGAGACCCATATAAGGACGTGATCATCATCCTTGAACTCCAGATGTTTCCAATTCCTGTTAGAACTGTAACTCAAACGATTGCTACCACGAGGGTAAGGTTGGCCGACTCAAGAGTGATCGGTCGCACCCTCCTGTGCATGAGTTTAACTTGTGCTGCTCAGGATTTCTTTTTCGCCGACCAAGGAAAACCCATCCCGATGTTTTCCTAATACTGCCAATTTGAGTATGAACAATGATTGCCAAATCCATACTCAAACTAACATCGTAAGGCCTCGAAGCTTCCACCAAGACGTCCCAACCGAGACTCTTGCCTCAAGGGTCAGATCACACCGTCAGCGTAAGTGTGACAATCGAGCCTCCTCCCAAAGGTATCTCTAGACGTGAGGGTCACATCAACGACTTAACCGGAAACTCTAGGTCTGGGACTAGATTCGTGAAAGAAAGGAATGATTCATATCAACGTCTGTTACTACAACATCTATTAGTGGACATAGACTAACCCTTGAATCATTCTTAGATCCATCGGGTCACTCTCCTTGACCGCATGCAGCAGCACTCTTCCTCCGCCCTCTAGCTCCCTGAGCCTGTCAGGGATAAATAAGGTGGGTGGTTGTAGAATGTTAAGATGTACACCACCTCATACGGCTCTCCTAGCTCTGCCTCCACATCTGCTGCTTCTCAGACTCATCTCTCCTTAAAGCTTCCTATTCTTTAAATATTTAACACGCTCGAGTCTCTAAGACTGCAGTGGGTTTCCTGTTTCTTATTGCACCGTGCTGTCTTCATCCGCTCCTGGATGATCTGTACCTTCTTTTCTTACGATCTGAAGAGCTGCCAAAATTTCTCCTTTGCCGAAAATAGAAACTCGGTCTCATCACCTGGATGAACCACGCCCATTTCCTAATAAAGTCAATCCTGACATGAATGATGTATTCATGACCTGGATGAAGTCGTAAGGCCTCGACGTAACTACCAAGAGATCCAATTGTCACTCTCGCCTCCAAGGGTTGAGTCACAATATTAGCATCAGTGGGAGTTCACTGGGTCTCCTCCAGTAGAAATCTCGAATGTGAGAGTCAAGCCAACAGTTTAACCGGAACCACTCAGTATCAACCAAAAAAAGGAAAGGAAAGAAAACAAAGATAAGTGTCCTTTTATTATTGCAGCTCATAGTACAAAGACACGAAAACGACAGCAACATGGAACTATAAGTACAAGGGACGTATCCACTAGTTCTGCTCCTGTCCACCTGCTCCCGGAGCTCTACTGCCTTGTCCACTGCTTGGCTGTTGCTCAAGCACTCGTCGCTGCTTCTACCTAGGTGGCTCCTCCAAATCATGCGGATCAACTGTATGAGGAGTCGGACAATCACATGCCAGGTGACCCTTTCCGCTGCATGAGTAACACTGTCTGTTTCTGGCATGCCTGGCTCTGACCCCACCCCGGGTGCCCCGCACCACCGGTCCTAAAACCCGAGATCGTCCAACTGCTGGTTTGGTCCTCCTGGACCTCTGCATCATCTGTCTACTTCCCACAGATGACTCGGCTACTGATCGAAAGACATGCGGAAAAGACAGAAGCTCATGTACATGCTCGGGGTGTAGAGCTACTGACACAAACTCCACCCTGAAGAAGGTCTCGAAGTCTTCCCATGCGAAGGTCATCCCATCGCAAAACTGGAAAAAGTGTCTCCACCACCTGCCTACTGCTGCCTGAAGAAGGTTGGCAGAAAAGATCACCATGAAGTCTGTCGGCGTCCCCACTAGCCTGAAGACTCTCACCACAGCCTCCAGCCAAACCTCAGCCGCCTGCGGGTCCATCTCTCCCCGGAACCTGGGAGGCCTCTGGCGCTGGAACTCGTGAAGCGCACTCAAGTTGCGTGCATCGCCTACTGCTGGGGCTGGTGGCATCGGTGGCCCAACATATGTTAGTACCGAAGGTGCCTCTGCTGGTGCCTCAACTGCAAGAGGGCCCTATACCGAAGCCTCATCGCTCGACAGGCTGTCAGTACACACATCCCTCTGGGCTCTAGCTGGTCGTCCGAGAAAAGGCATCCTGAAAGAAACAACGTGACACAGTCAAACGATTATACCTGGTGAGCTGACCTGGTTTGAGATTATATTTAAAAAAACTTCTAGAAACACACATGAAATCAGTGTTTTCGTGCAGAAAGTCGGAAATCAGTTGTCAGGGTCCTGGTGTAAGGATACGTCAGCCGCCCGCACCAACACTGGACTCCCTGAACTAAAAACCACACTCGGTACTGTTAACACTATTTCTTCACAAAAAGAAAATATCCGAGTTATAAGTTCTACGGTTGAACCGACTCCTCTGATACCAATTTGTCACAACCCGTCCTCGGGGCCCGTGCCGTGACTACCCCAAGACCGCCTTCCATAGGCCAAGGGCCGTCGACTAGCACCAAAGGCGTAAATACCGATAACTGGGAAGGAATCGCCTTTATAAAAGTAAACAAAACACCACAGAGTACATGTGGAAGTAAAACACTAAGTACAAAAGAAAGTGATGAAAAGTAAATGGGCCAGAATACAAACCCAAAAGAAAGTACAACTACAACTGAACAAGTACAAAAGAAAAGATAACAGCTGGAAGGACGGAAGCGACTCTCGGGTCTTCCTCCTCAGATACTACCTAAAGGGTAGGTACAGATAGCTTCCACAATGCTCTCGCCCGTCAACCTCCTCCGAGTGTCATCTCGCTGTGAAGTCCACCCCCGGGTACTAACTCGTCGTGTAGTTCACCTCCGGGTACCGTCCAGTCCTCGAACACTCAGCCTCCGTCAGCACTGTCATCGTTTTCAACCAACATAATGAGGTGAGGGCATAGCCCGTGCAGGGGTGAGTATAACGATACTCAGTAGGGACCCTGAGACCCTCAAGGTAACACTAAAAACCAACAAGGATAACCACAATGAATATCTCAACAGATAACCTCTACTTAGGTATATGCCCATGCATATACCTAAGTTATCAAGTAACCCATCTCAATCATGAGAAAAACACCACGATCCTGAAATAAACGGATAACCACTACCCAGGTATATGCCCATACATATACCTAAGTTATAAAGTGACACATCTCAATCATTAGGTAAACACAAAGTTCAAAAGTCTCAGCTCAAACCAGGATTTTCATTATTGAAACTGTAACTACTGAAGAGCTCCATCTCTGGAGTGTACAGTGGTCCTGTCATGACTCCGAGGTACTGCTCACTAACCTAAGACTACTGAGGTACTCCTCATGTCGAGTACCGCGGGCCATCCACCAAAACACAGTAGTGCTCCCCGCCGAGGTATGTCACCCAAACACAGTAGTGCACACCCCCTAGTAGCCTGCTGAGGTACTCTCCGGACGAGTACCATGGGTCTGCACTGTCACACAGGTAGTGCTCTGTCCGCCATGGGTCTGCACCTCCCAAAGTAGTGCTCCATCCACTAGGCTAGTCGACTCACTCTATGTCGAGTCGGTCAAGCAGTCGTCAGGACTCAGTCAGCTACACGGTCTCCATACTCCGCACGCTCGTCTCCGGGAGGGTCCGCTCCACGAGCTATAGGTCGATACTCCAAGTATCTCAATGTCCCATGAAGAAGTATCTCAATGGACCTCCTCGTCATTGGGGTCTCAACGCAACAGACGGCGCGTCAAATGGACACCCGGTCTGTGAGTTACTAGCCTATTCATCCCAGGGGCCCGGTTTGTTTCGTGAGCGAACCAACCCGGCCGTATCTCAACTGTACCCTGAACTCTCATAGGGTATACTCAAAGGAACCGTTTCTCCACGTGATCACCAACGCCGCAGACGGTTCGTCAAACGGACGTCTGGTCTGAAATATTACAGCTTTTCCGTTCCAAGGGCCCGGTTGGATTTCGGGTACAATCCAACTCGGCCACTATCCAACAGCAACCAAAACTTGGGCGATGTATGCCAAAAGTTCTGTCTCATCAAGAGGAATTCCACGAGACAGACGACGCGTGAATCGGACGCCCGGTCTGTGAGGTATTGGCTTTTTCGTTCCAGGGGCCCGCTTGGTTTCGTGAGGAAACCAACCGGACCGCACTCCGAGGGTATCCAAAACTCGAGCGGAGTAATCCAAAAGATCCATATTACTTAGAGGAATCCATCAAATTTGACGACACATCAATCGGACGTCCGGAGCTCAAGATATAAGTGTTTCCGCTCTGATGGACCTGTTGGTTTCGTGTACAAACCAACCCGGCCGAACTCGAAGTGATCCGAAACCTTGGGTGCGATAAACCAAAACGACCATTTCATTCCAAGGATCACTACACAACTGACGGTGCGTCGATCGGAGGTCCGTATCCCGAGTTATGGTCATTTGAACCCAAACAGTCCGATAACGGGGGTTTCAGGCCCGGACCGACCCGGCCCGAGACCCCCCCGGTCGGCCCGAAATGGGTCGACCCGCCCCTGGTCCGGGTCGGCCCGGCCCGGACCGAACCGTCCCGGCGGGGCGCGGCCCGGCCCTGCGCGGCCTGGCCGGCGGGGCACAGCCCGGTCTGGCAAACCGGCCTGGCACCGGTCCGGCCGGGGACAGCGCGCCAAGCGTGCTGTCTGGCTCGGCCTTTGGCCAAGACGTTTCAGCAAGGGGGGCGGGGCGCCTTCCCCATGTGTAACCGCGGCCCCCCACAATTAAGGGGGGCCGTTTTGGCCAGCCGGCCGGGGGTTTGGACCCACGGTTGCACACTGGTCCGGCCGGCCCGCCCTGGCCGGCCAGTCCCCTTCTTCGCCGACACCGGCGTCTATGTCCGTCCGCAGGTCACCTAGTTCTGCCGCGGCCCAGAACCAGCCGCGACCCTTGCCGTCCGGCGCGGTGCGACGGCACCGCGCCCCTCCGCCGCGGCCCCGCTCTGGCAGCAGCGCCCTTGATTTCCTTCGATGTGGTGCGACGGCATCGCGTAATACTGGTCCTATGATTCCGGGGTGGTGCGACGGCACCACGCCATTCAGTTCCATCCACGAAAAATCAAAATTGAACAATGGAGGGGGGTTCGGCCGTGTTTTTGCGGTCTGGACCCCCTCTCGTTAAAAGTTAACATCTAGTCAAAAATCCACGATAATCGATAAACTAGAATCATGAACGGGAAAGATTAAATAAAATAATCCCCTACCTCACTTTAGGAACGACGTTCGTCAACGACCCACGGAAGACGAGCGTCGCGGAGGTCGGGCGTCGCGGGGAATGAACGTCGACGTCGAGAAGTGAGGATTCTAATTCGTTGATGGAGACTTCGTTGTGGAAAACCGTCGCGGAAGAGACGACGCGGAAGAAGAATGTCATGTCGCGGATACGGCATCGCAGAAGAACCGTGTTCTTCGGCGGATAAGTTCTTCATTGAAGAACGGTGTTCTTCGCGTTCTTCGTCGAGGAAGAAGGTGTTCCTTAGCTTATTCTCCAAAAATCTATCAAACAACCCAACACCAACCCCTAATAAAATATGTTCTAAACTTATTTTATTAACACAATGAAGCATTTGAAATTCAATTGTTTGAATTTCAAAAACTTACATGTAACTCACCATATTAATTACATAAGTTAAGTCAACATATGTTATCAACATTAAAGTGGGAGTTGAGAGGGGTTAGAGGATATGAAGGGGTGGGGTTTGTGTGGACCCCACCACCCTCATAACCTCCCAAAGGAGGATGGGGTGGTTACCCAACTTCCATCAAGAACTAAACACTTAGGAAAAGATAAAAATTTGTAGAATAATTATAAAATAACTTTCACAATTTATATCATCAACACTCGTGTAAACGAAACTACGGAACAGGAGTTCCTAACGAATTACTGGCATTGCAGTTCCATCAGTGCCCTCAGAATTCGATTTCGGGCACCGGTTCAAAAGATAGAAATTCTCGCTGGTTCCTTCACTGAACGTACCCGAGACAAACTTTGAAAAATGATTCCGGGCACACCAGTCCTCGGAATCAGGCGCTGTCAGAAACTGCGTTCTTGAAAAATTCCGAAAAAAATTTAGAAAAAATTTCCCTTGAATTTTATGTGTCTTTACATACACAAATTATAATAAATATACCATTATTAATAAACATTTCTAAAGAATATAAATTATACAATAAATAAACATTTTAATACTAATTTTTTCCTTTATCTGGGTAATTTAAGTTTTTATTTTTTGGGAAAATAAATTAACATAACATTTTATTCAATGATGATGCATAAATTATTTCACAGGTGAAAAATAATTAAAAAATTTAATTAGAAAATAATTACTATTAAAAGACCAAAACACTTTAATATATTAAGGGTTATTGTATATCATGACCATAACATTCAATGGGTGACATTTTTGACTATTTGGAATCACATGGATAATATGAAGAAACAAATAATATTTTATTTAATATGATGTTTTAGTTGTCACATTCATGTATTAACAAAATATATCATTTTTAATATATGATTTCCATAAGATATATTATATTTTGAATATTAATCTAATATTTAGAATAGTTATCTTCTTCATGTTATTTTAATTTTCATTTTTACACAAAAAATAACTATGTTTAATAATTACACAATACTAATGTAGTAACTGTTTTATTAATGGAAGTATCTAATAAATATTATTAAAAATATTATATTGTATATAAATCATTTGATTAATATCTCAGTCTAATTTTATATATCAATTTTATCTATTGAAATATAATAATATATTTGCTTCGAGAGTAACATCGTATCGTCATATTAGTAAAAAACCATGAAATGAATAGTTTGAAAATTGATTGTATTGATATTTTATAAAAATAATGTTTTATAAAATTATTGAAATGTCATAACGAATTTATAAAAATAAAAAAATAATTAATATATAGTATAAAATGGTTACAATGGTTCATTTGTTGTATAATTGGCATCAAAAAAGTTAAAAGTACAATATTAAAATATTGAATAATTTGTTACTATAGTTATAATGAAAATAGAATAACTAAGGGTTAATTAATATTATTAAGATTATATTGACTGCAATAAAAGTATAAAATTAATTTCATAATGACATTACAACCTCATATCATATCGTATTATATAAAATAGCATTTTTCAGTATTAATATGTGATTTTATTATATTCTAAACTGTTATTTATAGAGATTCAAAAATTATACCTCACCTCAATTATAAAAATACACCTACTCTATCACATATTCAATTCACATTGATACTTCATGCTTGGAGATTCCCTTCTCAATAACACTCTTAAATTCCTTAGTAACAATATAGAGCTTTTGGTCTTTTTAAAAGGATAACTCAACGGACTTAATAAGAGATCAATAGGGAGATCTTAGGAGAAGATGAAATCTCCTATACCGATTATTTGAAAAATTATTTCATCTTCTACATCATCTTAATTATTTAATTCTATTATAATGTAAAAAATATAGTTTAACTTAAATAATGAGAAATCATTATAATTATAAAAACTACCTTATTCCACATTTTATCCATTATATGAAAAATCATATCACCACTTGCGCATACATCCATTTTATCGTATCGATGCCATCGTTTAATCTGTTTTTCATGACAACATTACATTAATGGGTATAGGGATGTAAATATTTACATTATATGGTAATGATAAGATGATATTTATTTTTTAACAAAATATATATCACTTTATATCATAAAATTTCATAGTTATGGGAATGATTTCATCACACATGTGTTCTTAGAAGCTATCATATAAAATATGTGATGTCATTCTTTCTACATGATATCTATTAAATAATGGATTATATAAATTTATAAATTTAATTAATATGATATTTATGATATTTATATAAATTTTTAAATGATATCAATATAACCATTGAAGAATAATGATAACATATTCGACAAAACAAGAATAAGAAAATGGGGTAGTTAATACTTGAACGATGGGTAATAATGAACGATTATTAATAGAAGGGTGATAATATGTTATTATATGATATCATAAAATAAAAATGAATTTAGTATAATTTAATTAAAATTTTAAAATAAATATAATGGTGATTTAGATATATACAGTGTATATCAGACCTCTGGTATTGGATAATTTTGGAAGCTAATTTTTATCAATGATTACATATACATAATAACTCACTAGGTTTTCTTTATCATCAATTTCATTGTTTCCAAAATATGAATTATAAAATATCATTTATATTTTTCTACTACTGTTTAATATCATTTTTACCCATTTGTGATTTATTTATTATATGATATCAAAGGAATCGTTTTTCATTTTGGATTCGAGGTTCTTTTTTAATTATCCGAAAAAAGAACGAAAAGAAGGTTTTATTTTAACTTATATTAGATGAATGGGTTTATATGTTTTCATGACACATTATTTCCATGAATATTACTTTACATGATTTTAATTTTATTTTCAATGATAATATTTTCATTTGAAATTTCTTGTTATTTTGAGAAAATAAATTGTTTTTTAAGAAGAAAGGATATTTTACTCAAATATTAATTTCATGTGTTATATAAAAGTTATTTTATATCTAAGATAAAATTATTCACCCTGGATATATTTCACATATACTATATATTTTATTACAATGTTTTGATTATGGTTATATAGTTATAAAATATATGATATCCATTCATTTTACATTGATTATGTTTTTTTGGAATGATGCATAGAAACACATTTTATTACATTGGTTAGGCTGTGATGAATGATTTATGTTTTTCTAAAACAAAAAATGATTTAATTGTGATATGGGCATGACATATATATCCATACAATTAATAGGGTAATGATTTATTTATCATTAGATAGCCAATATTGGAATAGAAAATTATATTTGTTCCGTTTTAATAAGATGGAAACAAAAGTAATAATGGTTCAATTATAGAGTGATGAAGCAAAAACGTAAACTTTTTTTAGTAATACAAGAGTTAAAGAAGTATTGAAATTGGTTTAGTAAAAGTATTTATCCATAATTATGGTCTTGGAAATTAACCTTGGAAAATTTGGAAATGATTTTCTATGAATATATGTTTTCGTAATTCCATGTTTTATGCTAATTATTTTTCCTCATGGGTAATGTTATATAATGATTTATGCTTTACGAAGTGCAAATATATATTTCATGACTCCTGTTTTATATATATATATTCTGAGGTATTATTTAAAAAAGTTAATTTCACATTTCTACATTATTATGATCATATTCTATTGATAATTTATGTATTTAACCTTGTTGAGAATCTAATCTCACCCTATCTATATTTTTTTAATATGACATAAAGAAATCATTTTTGGTAGAAAAATCCAGGATAAGATCTTCATGGTATGTGTTGATTATCGTTCAACAAATTAGATGAATATGTTATGTTATTTAAAATAATCTAAACAAATATATTATTTGGTTAGGTTATTATGTAATGTATTATGTATTCCACAAATGTAATGTAATAATTTTTTTTTACATTCATGGGTCAATATAGTTTTTATTAGAGAAATAGATTTGTATGAATTTGGAAAATAGGATGTGAAAAAATTATTCAGATCCCTAGAGATATTTATAAGAATATTTCTTGGGATTTCATATGGTTATGTCTAATTCTATGATGAAATCCTAAAATTTTTGCAATGATCATGAATAACCTAGTTCTAAACATAAGATATAATAGATTGAAATATTATATGTAATTTCCCTTAATTATTATCTTTCATCTTGGGATGGTTCTGTCACACTTTCTATCTAGTTATAGTCAATAGCTACGAATAGATATAACATAGTAAACATTGAATATTTCCACTATAGAAGGAATAATAAATATATTTCTTATGTGGAAATCTGTTGAAGTGAATCACGATGTTGGTATTAGTATTTATTATACAACTAGGGATAAAAAGAATGAAGAAAACATTTGACTTTTATGCGATGATGTATCTGTATTATTTATATAAAAATAAGATAAATTATAAGATTATGGTTTAGGAACACTAATACAAGATTCACATTTCATATTCTGAAAGTGAATAAAATAATTAAGCATGTGTAATGGGTGAAGAATATTGTTAGATAACCGAATTATAAATTTTTTTTGTATTTAAGGATTACATATTACAAATCATGACATATATTACTATTTTTACTATAATTTTTTCATTAATGATTAAAAATGATATGTTTAATAACGATGAGAAATTATAAAAGTGATTTATTAGAATGTCAATATTTTAACAACGGGAAGTGAACCCTTAGGATGTTAATGATGTGGAGAAAATTGTGTTTATCAAGTATAATGTTATGTGGGATATGATTAACTGGATTATACTAATTAACGATTTTTTGACATGTGGGTTATGCTATTATGGAATATGTGTAAAACATTTTGGATTTGAGGAATATATATTATGATCATTGAAATAAGGATAAATGCACTTTGTGAATAGTGATTTATTGTAAATTTGGTAATTACAATGTATCATGAGAACACATGGTTAAGGTATTAATATGATTGGAATGTGACAAAAAATAGTTAATTTATGATATATGGTGGATAAAAATTAATCTGATTTATTTCACCTATTTATATATTTTAGATTTTATTATTTTGGGTGGATTTTATCTGTTTTTATTTATGGAAGTTTTATGTTAAAATACAGATGATGTTTGAGATATTAAGATATTATCTCATTGTATGTTGATCTTTTCATATATTATAACTTGTGTTAACAATTTTTTAGGACATGTGGAATGAATTATCAATATAGTTATGGATTTTTTTATCTATTAGATTTTTAGAATTTCCAAATTCAATAACATTTTATGGAATAATAGTTGTATGGAAATTAATCAAGGCATAGAAAATGGTGAGATAGTTCTTAAATAAATTTTGTATTCTAATAAAATATCATTAAAATTAATAAATTTTATGTGGATAAATGGTTTAAATGTGAAAACCATTTTGATGATATCAATTAACCATTTCATTATTCTTTGGTTTATGTTTTTTTACCTTTCTCTTGTTCACCCACATTTTTGTGATCAGTGATCTTTATCATTCACTATGATTATTTACCAATTTTTTTCATAAATCATCAACTATGTTCCTCTATATACATAACTAATTATGGGTAAAATTTGGTAACTGTTATTTTTAAATCATTCATTTTTAAAACGATGTCTTATTATTCATTTAATAGAAGACTATTTCTTTGAAATAAAAATTAATGTATTAATCCATTAATAAGCTTGATTAATTTCAATGGATAAATTCATTTTATGGGGGATAGAATGTAACACAATGAGAATTTTATGAGATACATTTATTAAGTGTATTGATATCTTGTGTTGAATGTTACACTAATATAATATTGCACTACCCATTACATTGTCTCCTGTTTCATTATACACAAAATTATTCGTGTCATTTGTTACACACATTTTTTAGATTTTTTGATAGATTTAATTTCATGCAAGCCCGAGTTTAAGAAGACAATTAAATTTTACATTTTTACCTAACAAACTATTCATCATAATGGAAAGTATGAACATTATTAACTGAATTAAAAAAAATAATCATTACACATGTATTTATAAATAATTATTTAAATTGAAATTAATTATAAATGAAAAATAAAACCCTTCTTATAATTTTGAAAATATGTTACTAAGAAAACTACTTAATTAAAAATTAGTGAGATTATAAAATAATAAAATTACTATTTATGGATTTAATTATTGAAATATATATTTAATATAATCAAAAAATAGTTTAAAATCAATCATATATGTATTCCTGACAAGATATCAAAATAAATTCAATTTATTTGTGAAAAATATTTTAAAAAAAATGCAGTTTCCCACCTTTTGATAGAGAAACCAATTTAAATATCATATTTACACATTATTATACTATATTGTAAAAAATGAACTTGTTATTTGGATTTAGAGTTTCAAAATTTAATTTGGATGAATTTTTTTTATTTTTATGGTATGCTTAATTTTTCGACAAATAGTAAAAAATAAATCATTTTAATTGAAAACTAATTTTTTCTTAAAATTATTTATATTACTATGTTATATATTTGATTATTTTTTTGTTATAAATAGTTTTTAATTTTATCAGTTAAAATAATTTTGTCATTTTAATTAATATTACATTGAATGTTGATGTAAAAATTTTTCTATATTTTTCATGATTTAACTATCAAAACTATTTATTCAAATTATGATAATGATATTAATTTCAAATTAAGAACAATATATCCTCTGTATTATATTTTGAAAAAGGGATTCTTTAATAGGAATAACTAGGTCTATATTAAGGAAATAATTTCTTCTTTTGGGAATTATGAATGATAATAATAGTATTTTTTTATTAATATAGTAAAAGGTAATTCAGGGAATTAAGGGTATAATAATAATATCAAATTACCATAACACGTGTACTAATATAATTGGATGATTTTTTCCTACCTAAATTATCCTTCTCTCAAATTGGAATCCTTTTCAAGCTACTAGGACAATATTTAGATATTTAATATCTTTTATTTGATGAATTGTTATTCATGTCTTACTCATATTTTGATAACAATTTAATTTTTAATATAATTATATACATAAGATACATTATACTATAAATACTTATTTGATAAATATAATATTTTTATTTTTTGTGGTACATTATTTATAGTTTTTAGATAATAATTAATTTCATTAAACACATATACAATTATGATGCTTAAATTATTGAATTGATAAAAAATCAAAAAAATAATTTTAATTATTTTATTAATAACAATTTAAAAGTCAAAGAAACATGAAAAAATATTATTTCTAGAGTATATGCCGACCATAATCATCTAAGGGTATAGCTAATAACCATATAGAACCACATGGAATTTATTATGACACTTATAATATTTTATTTAAAGTGTTGTTAATGTTCACACATTCATATTTTAATAAACATAACATTTATAATATAGGATTTTCCGGAATATATATAGGATTTTAAAAATATCCCTAAATACTAAAAGATTTATTTTCATCATGGTATTTATTTAATATTTATGTAACAAATATGTATATTAAATAATTACACAAAACTAATGTAGAATTGTATTATTAATTGGATGTATCAAATTAATGTTATTAAGAATAATACAATAAATAAAAATAATGTTTATTACTATATAAAATGATTTTTCTAGATGAACTTTACTCTTTTGGTATATAATGGAATATATATTATTTTTTCGTATATTCTTAACCTGATGTTTTAGAAATCCATGAAGTGAATATTTTCCAAATTGACTCTATTGATATTTTTTAAAAATAATGTTTTATTTAATTATTTAAAAATCTTAATACATTTTGAAAAACATAAAATAATATTTATATGGTCTAAAATATTATATATTTTATTATTTATTGTATAATTGTCATCAATTTAGTAAACAATTACACTCCTTTAAGGCTGAAAAATTTGTTACCATAGTTAAAATTGAAATAGAATTATTACAGTTTAATTAAAATGATAATGTATAAATTGAAATAGAAAGAGGTATGAAATTTATTGGATGATGAGACTAAACACTTATCTCATCTCATAATCTAATAAAATAAAATTTTAACGATTTGGGATGTTGTTTTATTTTATTATAAAATAATAATTTTTGCAGTTAAAATGTTCCCCTCACCTCAATTATAAACGGGTTCCTCATTCATAAATTCTTCACTTTACATTAAGCATAATTTATCTCTCATACCCATATATTTTCTATTAAAAACATCTCTATTTAAATTAAATAAGTGGTTATCTTCTTAAAATTCCAACACTTGAGCCAGTAAATTGAAATCTATATGGATATCATTGAAGAACACATAATCTACTCATCTGATTCATTCAAACTAATTTCATCTTCTACTTACTCTTCATGAGATGTTTCCATCCCAAAGTAATAACTATAGTATGAATTATATACTGGCATGTTATTATGATTGTGGAACAAATATATTCCACATTCTATCGAACATAAGAAAACCCAAATCACCACACTTGACTACAAACATCATATCATTTCCACATCAGGGTGTAATCTTTTTTTCACCACCATGTTACATGGATGTGAACAACGATTGAAATAATAACTATATATTATTATTATAACAATATATTTATTTATTAAAAAATATAAACCATCCAATTCCATACCATTTCACTATTATGGGATGATATCATTGCTCGTGCATATATACAGCCTACTGTATCCACGATGCAATGGGATTCATTATACATTGTCCACATTAATGAATAAATTAAATAATTTTATAGATTTAATTAATAGGATATATATCCGACTAATATTATTATATAAATGCTATAACTATAACCTATTATACTTATTAGAAATTACCTGACAAAACATGCAGAAGAAAATGAAGCAGTTAATACCTATATGACAGTTAATAATGAGATGTTTTTAACAAAAAATTGATATTATGATAATATATGATAACATAAAAATTTATATCATTTGAGAATATGTAAATTAAATTATTTAAATCATTAAATAGGATGTTTGTATATATTAAAATAAATCTGACCAAAGGGAATGGAAAATTTATAAATGTCATTTTTATCTAAGATTGATTATACATAAGTATTTATTGGTGATTTTTTATACTCCATATCCTTTATTAAGAATTTTTTTTATAAAATTCCCTTTATATTCTTCTAAAATTTTTTAATTTCATTTTTTTCCATTGTAAATTTTTTATTAAATGGCATGAAAAGATTTTTTTTCATTCTTGATACATGATACTTTTTTACATATCTAGAAAATGCATTAGAATAATGTTTTCCTTTTTAAAATTCTAAATGAATTGATGTTTACATTCTTATAATTATTTATTTAAAAGAATATTACATTACTAGATTTACAGGTTATTATCAATGAGAATCCCTTATTTTAAAATTTCATTGAGTTTTTAGAAAATAAATCATTTTTGAAAAAGGTAATTTTCTTTATGAATTAATTTCAAGTGCTCTATAAAAATTATTTTCCCTCATTGATGTAATTAATTATTATTGTTATGTTTCAATTATAATATCCATATTATTCGTAGTGTTTGATTATATTTATGATAAAATTATTTTTATGCTAAAATTATATTTATGAAATCATTTTATATTACATGGATTATGTTATTATGAAATGATGCTTATGAAATCCTTTTTATTCCTGGGGATATGATATAATAAATGAGTATTATTTTTGGGTCATGTATAAGAATGATTTCATAATATCAATTTTGGGACCTATAGTCCCTATAATTCATTGGTTAAATATCTGTATATCATGATATTGATAGGACTTGAGTTGGAAATGGCATCGTTTCTGAAATTCATGGGTATAATAGATTGTAAAGAACATTTTTTCGTATAGGGATGAAACCGAATGTAAACCAAGTTCAATAAGACAAGGCCGGAATGAGGATTTTAATTATTTTATTGAATGAATTTTTCCACAATTTTGGCCATGGTAATTATCCTAGGATAATATAGAAAGGATTATTTAGTCTTCTATGTTTTCCATAATCCCATGTTTTATGCCAATGTTATTTTCTTATGGATTCCGTTCCTTTATGATTTATGGCTTATTAACATCCAATAATTTGTTCACGGCCAATTATTTTGATATATGTTATATTATTTATGATTTTTGAGATCTATGTTCATGTTTTTTATATATTCCATATTTACCCATACCAACTAGTTGAGAAAACAATTATCATATATTTTCTCTTCCCATGGAATAAATAATGTGTTTTGGTAGGAAAACCAATTGGGAAGATCATTATGGAATATTTTGAAGATCATTTAAAAATATTGAAGAATTTATATCATTTTTTCAAAGGAACTAAAATAATGAAATCTTTGGGCATCAGTTTGTGTTATGTATTATATAACCTCAATAAGTAATGTGCTACTAATTTATGTAATATATGGGCATCTAGATTTTATTGCCTCAACTGATAATGGATTATGTGGGTAAACCACTGTATATAAGCAATCTAATCCTGTAATTAATTCATATGTGAATAATTAAGAGTTTTATCAATGTGATAGTAGTTAAATATTTTCTTCTAGATGGAGGAAATAATATTATCATCTTCATCTCCCAAAATTATCCAAAATATATTTTTGAAAATGAGGTTAAAGAAGTTGATTTTATAGAAAAATAACCATAAATTGGATTTTTAAAAGTTAATTGTAATGTTTGTGAAATATTAATCATAAATGATTCCACATCCAAATGAATCTCAACTAGAAAATGTCATTAGAATTCTAACACTTTTGAGGACTAGGGAGAAACAAAGTGAAGATAAAATTTTTATCATAAAAAAACTAGTTTTAAAAATTTATAAATCTATTAAGAAAATTAATAATTTGAAAGTATAAAATAACCTTCCACTAATATTTCAATATATATTCTATTTATATCATCAAGTGTGTGATATCATTTTTCATGAAAATCTAATTCCATTATTTAACCCACTAATTAAATATATTTTATGATTCTCAATTCAATTTCATGGGGATAATTTTCCAATTCCATTATAAGAAAACATATTTCAATTATTTTCATAGGTAAAAAATTGTTCACATGGTTAGTAAAAACATTATTACCATTTAATTATAATAATCTATAAATAATTAATAATTTAGTGAATTATAGAGTGAATATTCAATAGTAAATTTTTCATAAAATAAAATTCCCTCAAAATTTCCATCATAAATAATTTCATTAAATTTTGGATTTAATTATTTAAAATAGGGATGATTTATTTCCAATTTTTTTTAAGAATGTATGAAAAATTATTTCATAAATTTCTTCACTCGTCCATCATAACACTAATTTCATATATTTTTTTGTTTTAAATAATTTTTTTTTGGGATGATAGGTTGATGATTTTTATACATTTAAATTATCATTTTCTAGTTTCTCCTAATCATGGGAAACTATATTTTTAAAACTCCGAAAATAGTGATATTTTTCTGAACTAGTAATCATATAATGAATTTATAATTCCTCCATAATATCCCAAAGTTATTTATATAAATTTTCCAACTCTCCACCAATTTTTTTTGAAAAATTATGTACTTTAGTTTTTTAAACTATATAAATTGGCATTCCTATACATTTTTCGTCACTTGTTTTATATTTTTTCCAGAAATTGGGTTGTTTCATATTTTCATCCCCATTCTCGACCTTATTTTTTCAAAAAATCTTCAAAACTGTTAACATCATTTCTTTATAATTATTTTTAAATTTTTTTTTGAGACAATAATATATCATTTTGTTGGATTTCCATTCTTTTTTAATAATATTTATCATATTAACCAAATATATAAAAAATATTTGTCATCATTTTTTCGATTTTTGAATAATATTTAGAAAAATGTTTATAAAAATAAAATCCGTTCTCAAATTTTTCTCTATGTTATATTAGTTTACAGACACTTTTCTTAAATGTGTCCTAAAAATATCCACAAAACTCATTATACATCTCACTTTGATGACTTTTTCACCCTTAATATTTAATATTTTATATAGAAATAATAAGAAACTAATACAACCAATATTTTACATACAACAGAAAATTTTATATAGAATTAATGACTATTTAACTTACATGTGTATGTCAACTATACTTCATCTCATGATTATATATTATGTGGAGTCCTTCTGGAATCAAATATATTAATGAAACCAAGAAAATAATCTAAAAAATCAAATCATATTATGTGTATGCTAGGCTAGTACCCACATTATATTCATGACAAAATCATAATCAAAAGATGAATATAATCATATAAGGATGAAATATGAATATATGTTAATATGAAAAATAAATTATGATAAAATAATAATTGAAAATAATATTTAAAACATTAGAATTTTACAATATAATTATGAACAATTATAAAAATAATTAATCTCATGAAATAAATTATGAATCTTATATTAATATTATAATAAAATGACTAAAATATAATAATAAATAATAATCAATGTTTACAGTAATAATATTCAATAATGTAAATAAAAATTTATATTGTAAATGATATTCTAAAAATTCACATCAAATAAATCTATAAAATTAATATAAACTGGTTACATACATATTTTAGAATAAAATAATCATTAAATAACAAAAACAATGTGGACCGTTGAATCAAATAAATGAAACATCGGGAATCGACACTCCAAACACATTGATTGAAATTTAATAAAATGTGTTCTTATATTGTAATATATATGTGAAACACTTATTCATGTACATGATATGAATGTGACCAGTGGTCCCAAAATTATATATCACTCTATCACATTTGGAATTTATTTATCACATGATATGACCTGTATAGTGCATAGGATGATATCCATTTAAAATATTGTTATTATGACTTGGTGGTTATCATTGATTTATGTTTATAATTTAATTTTTTATGTTTCCACATTCCTATTTTTTTCATAATTTTATCATTTTATATCATGTGTTTATCCTCATATTTATGATTATCACCACTTTTATGTCACGTTGATAAGAATATTGACTCATATGTATTTACAATGTAATTGTATCATTTAATTATTCTCTTACTACTCTTTATATTCCATCCATTTATTATATATTTTTTTAGGTCTTACCATGTAGTATTTGAAGATCCATTGAATATATATTCATGTTAAGGTTATTTTATATAATATAATTGTATTTGTGTTTCCAAATATTATATTATGTACTCAATTAATTAACAAGACTATCACTCACAACATTATATGGTTATATTAAGTGCATATTTATTTCATAATTCATGACATAATGTGTAAAAAATATGTGTTTTCTTACTCACATGACAATAATATTTGATCTTAGATATTATGAGTTCCCAAGAGACCATATGTAAATTCACCTAATCAATACTCATTGTTAAAATAATTTGATCCTTATTTTAAATTGTAAAATTGGGGAAATCTATCTTTCCTGTTTAACTCGATATGAACCAGAATAATTTCCACATATCATAATTTTCATGAGTAAAATACTGTGATCTATTCAAAAAATATATAACTTTCTCATTACCAGCATTTCTAATGGATAATGTTATTTTTGAAATCATTAAGAGAAGAATTTACAAAAAATTATAAATTAAATGAGAAAATTTCATGGATGAAAACCAATTTTTTAACGTATCAACATGTGAAGTAGTTTCCTAGTTCAGTAATGTTTCATTAAAATAGTAAATAGCTTTTAGTGACATAGAGAAAATGAAATATTAGATGATCAACTAGTTGAGAAGAATATTGATATCATACCGAAGTATTGGAAATTCAATAAAACTAGATTTGATGATACTAAATATATTACAAATACTTGTTTGGATGATATTGATACAAATAACTAGTGGAGAATTTTTTTATTGTAGTGGTCATATACCAATTAATAACATTGTTTACCATGTTTCTATCCTATGAATGTGGTTATGGGTCTTTTGAATTCTTCAATTATTGGTTTTCACAATGACAATGTTTTAGAGTTGAATGTAGTTTACAGTTATAAAAGTCCATAATAAATAATTTGAGTTATTGGTCATGAACATAAAATATTGTTGATGAACATGGGAATATGCCTCAAAAATAAACTACCTTAGAGGATTGATAGTGAAACGTCCAAATTATTATGTAGGGAGTTTACCAATTAGATGTGAAATGTTATTTGAAAATATATATGTATTTTTGTTTATATATAAAAAACACATGCACAAACACCCATCTACCCACAAATTTCCATCATCATTATTCTATGTCTAGCATGTTATCTTGCATGCCTACCACCATTGACAACAAAGAACATGTCCATATGTGGATCCTATTTGTAACGTAGACATTTAATATAGTGGTATATAACCATATTCAAAACATATCACCATGATCTACATTGATCATGATTGTATGAGTCAAATGATGAAGTCCATTCCTTTGAAAATGGTTACAGGATACCCTACAATGATAATATTACATTCTATGGCTTTATCTATCTAGAAATAAACAAAACTTCCACTAATAACTTTAATTAAGTATTATAGTTTATTTAGAAAGTGTTTTTAATAATAGAGGAAGAAGAATGGGTTTTCATTTAATTGAACATCTATAACAGTAAACATTATAGGTCAAAACTCTATTTCTAGTTCTTAATGAAAATTATCTATAATTAGTTTGGAAGAGAAATTTCATGTAGATATAGAATTTTAATATTCTAATCATGTTATTAATATTTATAGATCTAAAAAATTATAGATAAATTTCAATTATCATGGAAATCATTGAAATGATAGAATGTATGGTTGAAAGAAGACCATAGTGGATGGAGAATACTACTATTATCCTTGTTTGAAAAACCATGAGCCAAACTTACATATCCATACAAGATATCAAAAAATTGATTTAAATGGGGGTTGTATGGTTCTAAAAAACAATGTTTAACATATATTTTCTAAAGAAAACAAATTAGATTTCTTATAATGAACCGAATAGATATCTGTAACCATGTTCCCACCCTGAACGACCTACAAAATTATAGAATTTAAAAAAAATTAAAAACTACCTAAAACAAAACGTAATAAATGAATGATAAAAAATGTGTCAATAACTACATATAATATTGAAACATTATGTAACATGATAGAATGTGGAGGACTAAACTCGGTAAGTGAATGTCATATATGTTCGGACATGAGAGGAAATTCTATTGCATGTTTGTATATGTGAACTCACTTGAGAGATATCAATAGGGTATGACATCCTAGTTCCGACTGACCTAAAGTCTTAATAAATGTGAAAATTTAGAGGGATAAAGGGTATTATGGACTATTGAGGTCTGACATAGAGTCATATATCATGTATGACTGGTGATGCATGACGGCCCAGCTTTGTAACATTCTCTCATTGACTCCGAAATTACATTATGATTACATTCTGGTGGGGATCTGACATAGATATAACTATGGTTCTTGGATGCTATGTATGCTCGTGGGTACCTAGCACATGATTTTTATTACATTTTTGGGATTTGGGTTATTTTTATATATTGTGATGTTTTGAATTTTAGGATTAGTATTTCAACTACATATAAAATTAATGTACACTAAAATCTACTTATTTGTCCATGGAACATGGGTAACCGAGTATCCTTCACAAATTTACTATCTATTTGTTTTAATATTCACAATTTACACAAATGCTAAAAACATTTATGAATAAATTCTATGTAATTTGTTAAGATATTTATTTTTAAACAAAAAACACCCATACTAGTGTGTTTATATAATGAGTAAGTTTAAATTTTGTTTTTGAAGATGGTGTAAGGGAACCATTCCCTACATAAGGGTAAAGAACTATTTCAATTTTATAGTGCATAACATATCCATTAGGATAACATTTTACTTTCTTCATTGTATATCTTTTTCAATTCCATTATTCATCCTCCATGCCCCACTAAAACTCATTTTTAGAAGACTTCGATCAAAAATTCATGGAATCACTAATTTTTAAATTAATGAAAATTTAATCAACATAATGGGATATAATTAAACATTTTTAATATAAGAATTGGCTAAAATGAAAATTAAATGGTCATTCTTATTTTATGGTTTGAAATCTAGAGTATGCATGCGATTTATTTTATATAATTGTTGAACCATTCATATGTTATGATTCCATGATATTATTGAGTAAGGGCGGTCTCAGATATTCTTTCTGGGAAATTGGGGAAGCTCCATAAATATGATCTCAATTTTAATCCCAAATATAGGTGCAACTACCTTCCTTGAGCTCTATTTTTCGGGGGGTAATCTTGTCAAAATGTTTAATTATTTTTAATATATATTTACTTCATTTTAGGGAATTAGTAATATTGATTGAATCGTATTTTAAAGGATATTAATATATTTATGAAAGGGTTAGTTAACGAAAAATTATTAATATATAGTAATGTAATGTAATAAATTAAAATTAATTTATAATTATCAAAATATAAATATATTGTGTAATAAAAGTTAGTATTATAAATAAATATCCAAAGATAATTATGTGAAAATATCAAAGGATAATATATTAAAATTTTATAAACTGATAATTATGTTTCTTTATAAATTCAAAATACCGAATAAATTACTAATAACAATTATTTCATGATATCATTGGATAATCTCTAAAAATAATTATCAACATTTTTTATACAAAATTATCAAAGGATAATTATATAGAATTATCATGTGATAAAAATATCATTTTAGTGTAGGACAATTTATAATAAAATTTAAATAGATAATTATGATAATTATAAAATGGTAATGATATAGTTTTATCAAAGTGTAATTATAATGAACTATTATATAAGATATCAAATTAAACTAAAGGGAGATATAAATTATCACCAACTGTATTATAATTATTCTGGAGGAGATGTATTCTCACACAAGCATTGACATAAAATGAATGCATGGAAATTATAAAACTGATATATGTATCATTAAAAGGGATATATTATTTCATTTTGAATGTAATTAACTTAATTAGGTTTTAGGAACCCTTGATGAAGATCAAGAAGTTATGTGTTGAATATTATGATAATAAGGTATTAGAGTACATTCTCTTTACTATAGTGGTTTCCACTAGAGTTTTCAAAGAATACATGGTGGTTTATCCTTGACACCAACATTGATGAATCTAAGGTAGGAAGTTCCATTCTATTTTGGAGATATAGTGAATACATGTTTACATGTTATATATTCTATTCCATTACTATAGAAACCTTGTAAAATATCACTTGTAATTATCATGTCTAGCTAAAAAGCATTGATAAAATGTATATTAACAAAAAAATTAATATATATATATATATATTTACATTACTCAAAATAGAATATATTTTGTTAAATATAGATTTTATATGTGTAAATATACATTTTAAGTGGATATATAAAATATTTAATTTAAAAAGGACTATAAAATAAATGTAATATATTATTTAAAATATTATTTCATATATATATACATATATATGTATAAATAAATTGATATATATATATATATATATTAATATATATTTATATAACACTCATAAATATTATATATAGTACATAAAAAATTATAAATCATATATATTTGAATTATATTTAATGAAAATTGTAAAAATTATTATTAAAAATTATTTTTAAATAAAAGAAATTCAAAATTGATAATAAATAATCTTATCAAGGAAATTTATTTAATCAATATGACAGATATATATATATATATATTAATAATAAAATTAATTAAAAAATGGATTAATATATCATACAAAAATTTCAAACAAATAAAAATAAATTTTTTTTCATTTCTATAGAGTTAAATATATACAAAATTAATATAATATTTATATTAATATATTATATTTTCCTTTATAAATATTTAATAATTACTAATTTTTTCTTCATCAATTTTTTTCATTTCATATATTTAAATTTAATATAAAGTATTTCTTAATTTTTACTATATCTATATTAAATTCATTGATATTTATTTTTATATTAATTTTAGTTTTATTTTTTTCAAATATTTATTTATATTTTTTTATTGAAATTTAAAATTTTATTAATAAGGCCTTAATTTAAATAACTATAATATTTATCATTTAAACATATAATAATTTTATAGTTTTTAAATTTATCAAACTAATTACTCTAGATAATTTATTTGAAATTTCTTTCAATCTAGTCATATTTAAATTAAATTTAATTAATTGTTAATATTCATTCTTTTTATAATATGTATTTCTTAATAATATTTTTCTCTTTAATTTTTTTAATATATTATTATAAAAAGATATTATATTATTATTTGAGTAATTGTTTCATTTTTAAATTTTTTTTCCTGATAATTATTCATTAATATATTTAATAAAGTGGAATATTGATGTACATATATATCAATATAAATAATATTTCCTCAATGATGAATAATATTAATAAAATTATGAAATTACCTTCTGCATGTCATACATTTTGTGACAATGGATTATAAATATTATTTAATATTAATTAGAAATATTTAGTGATTTTTATTGAGTAATATACTAGTCAGCCACAATCACTTATATTTTCAAGAAAACATATATCATAGGTGTTTTAAGTTATTTTCACCCAAAAATATATATAATTAATTCAATTCTATATATAATCATAAACAATACCTAATATTTCTTGTAAAGCCCCATATTTTGTAATATATTTCACATTTAATAATTTCAGAGGTTGCATTATATCAAACCCCAAAAATAATTTTACCAAGAATAACATTATTAATTCAATATGAATCTTAAAAAATAATTGTGGTATTGGTAAGTATGAACACGAATAACCTCATTATGAAATATATATATATATATCCAAATTAATATAATTTTAATGATTTTTTCAAGGTAAATAATAACTAAATATTTTATAAAGAAATTATTTCGTCATATATATTATTTCCTTAAAATGTAATCTTTTTATGAAAATATAGTATTTAATTTTATTCACATTTATAAGAAGGTTCTATCATGAAAAAAGATTGGATGACATCCAACCTGACACCTGACCTAATCCTAGACATGGGTTGGAAGGCATTCTTGATCCCAATGGGATGTAAAATAGTGTTAGGAATCAATGATAAAATAAAAGGGAATTATTTAGCCTAATAAATAACCATGAACAAAATAAATAAACTGAATACATAGAAGCACTAATATAAATAATATCCCCACAATTGAATATACAAACCGATTCAGGTTCAAAATAAAATTGAACAATCTAGGAAATAAACACCAAAAAAAACAATAACTACCATCACAATCTCCAAGACAGCTCAAGGAAACAACAATCCTAAAAAAACTACCACATGGCAATCATACTTCAACAAAGATCACTCAATCCAGAAATTTGAACTCGAAATACAGCTCAAGTCAACTAACTTTAAATGGTAAAATTAGGTTATGAGCTCAACAGCTAAGTAGGATTCCATCATAGAATCTATACAATTTATTTTTCAGAAATATTACATTAGCACAAGTATTAAATATTTATATAATAATAGGTATTAATATTTTTTAAACAAAAATATTTACCTTTTTCTAAAATAATTCACACCAATTATTCATTTCCAAATTGAATTATTATTTTTAAATTTAATCCCCAAACCAAAACCCAAGTTGAATGATACCTTGTTACACTAAAAATTCATAAAATGTACAAAAAATTGTTCATTAGAATTTATATAAGAAAATACATATAATAAGCGATGTAAATTTCCTAAACAAATAAATATTGATCCCTAAAAGTACTCGAATTTGACTCACTAGCCAGCGTATGGTGTGGCTCCAAAGTCTATAACCTAGTGGCCACTCAAAACTGCCCAATCTAGTTGCAATTCACACTATTTCCTATAAAATCAACGGGGCAGTAACTGGTCATATCGGGGTTTATAAAAAACATCAATCAACCATATAAATGTCTATCTAATTATTCATGGTAAGAATAAAATGTGTATGAAGGAGGCCCTATCACACATGACTCTCTTGACCTACCTCCACATCATAAGACAACCACATGATAACCAACATGGGGTAATCCTCTATAGGGGTTACATTATATATCAAAAAATTCAAAATTTCATATATGGGTTATCACATCACATTATTTATAAAATAATTTCTCAAAACAAACTAGGATTCCAATCGGGCATTCTTACATTCAAATCCAAAATTCATTTCCAAAAAATTATAATGTTCTAATGGAGCCTTCTACCAAATCAATTACAATATATTACAACATTTATACAAACCGTTTACAAATAAACATTAATCCCCACATTAGTGATTAAAATTCAAAACGTTTCATATTTTCCATATACAGAAAACATTCAAGACCATTACATGCTATGTGGAATCAAAAAAAAATTCTAAATAATTTCAATTCGGTTTTAAAACTAATTATAAATGTCAAAAAATTAAATATAAAAAATTCCACACTTATAAATATTATTGAAACCAATTTTATTTCATTTTAGAACCAAAGAAACAAAAATAGAGCATGAAAAGTATACATAAAAAAAGGAGTAAGAATGATAAATGTGTTGTACCACGTGTTGTTATGTTAAAAAAATTTATCTATGAACATTATCATTTGTGTAGACATACATGTATGCATTTCGAGCCCACATAGTTGTTCCCACATCCAATGGTTTAAAAAAAGTTTCCATGACGTTACCCATATCAATTTTTAATGTATCACTACATGTTTCCTAACCAACACAAAAATCCAAATGTATGAGTCATGCTTTAAAAACACTAATTCACATACCCAAATTCAAAATTCATAATCTAACAATGATGTCATACCTTATGAATGTTTAAACACATCCCAAAATAAAAAATTTCTTTTAAATGAAGAATTGAAATTTTAAATAACACATCATTTATTTAAATACACTTCATAATTAAACTATCATTTGAAAACCACTTTCACTATTTTTTCCCTCAGGAATAAATCATTAATATTTAAAAAATAATACCACACGAATGGAAAAAATATTTATATATTATTTTCAAATACCCATGAATCAAATGAAATTAATCAGATAGGAAACAAATGAAAATACCTAACTCAATGATGTATGTATGCAGCCAAACCTCGAGATAATGGTGATCAATGATTGAGATATGATCTATACATACAACCATCGATGAAATAAAATCATACACAAACTATAACCCCCATTTTTAGTCCCCGAGAGAACCCAAATAATAAAAATCCTAGAAATAAAAAGGGGAGAAAGGATGGAAAACCCTAAAGATAATCAAATTAAAAACATGGATTAATATCTATAGACGGAGAAGAATCATAGCTATAGGGTATGGGAGCCCTCTAGTGAACCAAAATCAACACATGGGGTGGAAATCCGGAATATTTCTGAAATGTGGTGTGGGGAGACATGCAGTTACATAATATTAAGAATCATGGAAACATGCCCAGTTAGTTCCCACGGTTTAAAAAAATTGTACACAAACTGTGTGGTGGCTACAAACCAAATTGACAAAAACCCTCGCACAAATTCCAAAACATTTCCCAAACAATGTTCCACCATTTTTACATACTCTTTGACAGTAAAACAGGCCACATGGTTACTTGGTCCAAGCTATATGGTATACCCTAGCATTGTTATAACCATTAACTAGAAAAAAATCCCCTGAATCCTCCAAAACTTAAAACATGGTTCAACCTAATCCTTGTACAATAATATTCAAAAAAAATAATGAAATAATGTTATTTAATGGTATGGGGTGTGACAATTCTCCCCACCACTAACACTTTCATCCTAAGGAAAATATCTAATAATTTTTTTTACAAAAATATGATTCTATGCCCAATCAAAACCACATGAAATGATGAACCATATTGTGAACTTTCACTTTTCATGTCACACCCAAAAAATTCCATGAAAACCAGTTCTTAATGGCCAATCGGCGAATTCGAGAGGGTTCTTCCCACAAATACTACTCTAGTAACATGATCAATGTTTAATAATCCAACACAAAGACACCTAAATGGGAATTTCAACCACTATAAATTACTTTTTCTAATGATGAACTCTCAAAATAAACTTTTAAACTTCCATGCAATAGATAAAATAATCCTCAACTAGAACTGAACATTTCCCACAAAACCATAATCCACAACATTAGGGAAAAGTCACGAATGGAACTCGAGCAACCCATGTAAACCAGAACTACAACCCATAAATTCTACATAACTATAGAATTCCCAATTAATCATAACTATAAGTGAGACCATCCCATGAAAGGTT
Organism: Viscum album; assembly: GCA_963277665.1. Lineage (NCBI taxonomy): Eukaryota > Viridiplantae > Streptophyta > Magnoliopsida > Santalales > Viscaceae > Viscum > Viscum album. Next base: position 556,192,828 of record OY728160.1, on the reverse strand, counting down.
GAATCACACCAAATTATCATAATGATTCAATGATCTAAATTCAAAACATTAACATGGGGCTCTAAGAAAACATGTTCACTAAGTTTCTTACGTTAATAATAGAAACTCACAATAAGAACAAAGAAGTGGAAAGAGACAAAATCTATCTCTATTCGAATAATGGAGACAAAATATACTCATTGGTATTTATCTCCCGCAAGAATTCCCGACTGTATGTGAGTATATCTTTGGGGCCTATAGTCAGTTCCCTAATAGTTGAAGCATAAAATACCTCACATAATGAACAAAAAATACAATAATAGAATATTTTTCTTTCGGTAACTATTCCTAAAAAACGTATTCATTTGAACCAAATGTCCTAAAATATTACATGACTTTGGTATATTTACAAATGAAAATTTTTAATTCTCAAACTGTCTACACCAGTGCCATACAAGTGAACTATTTGATGAACTGGAAGGTATATCCAATTGAACAGTTTTTTCAAGGATAATATCATTTTGAACCCACATCTCATAATATTGGGAACTGTCATGTGTGATGTGAGATACTGGTTCATCTACTAAATACACTCTTGAATCAAACACAACAACAAATTTTCCATCCAAAAACTAGTCAATATGAAGATCATTGGAGGTGAGGGATCACTCCATGATCTCTAGATAAATACCCCCAATTGAAAAAGAATCCTTCAAGAGATCATGTGACACTGACTTTGAAAAAATTGACAATAGATCCTTAAAGGGTCAACATAGGCCTTAACTATATATTATCCTTGCAGAATACTCTTGATATCTTCCACATTCATCACCTTAAGCTCGTTATTTATGAACCATTAGAAAAAATTGGTCATTAAATCATCACAAGTATTCCTATATTTCAATGATTCTAGAATGGTCACCGTCCAATGATCCAAATACAAACTTGTGAACGACTTAAAGACATCTCAAAAACTCACCACTTTGGGAGATCCCAATGAAACAATGTCACTATCAACTTCTCCAGGACATTACAATACATCATGAAGACCACAATCACCAAAAAAGTCAGGAAAAAACTATGAATGACTAAAATATTTATAAGACTCACTAGAAACCATTGGGACGATTAATATACAGATTTTATGAACAATATCGAAACATAAATTCAATTTCAATTTCAAAAGAAAATCTCAACCATGATGAAAAACTAAGTCAAATAAATTATTCTTTAATCAACAAATCACATGGAAAAACAATAATCATATTTTAAAAACCTCAAATTCCATTATAATGTAAAAAAATATCATTGATGGCCATATCCCAACGATAAAAACCAACCTATTAAATCAATTCAAACATTAAAATATTCATTTAAAAAAAATATCATGCAAAAAATCATTTTACAAATGATGAATCTTTTTTGAAAACTCATTTTCAACTAAAAACAAACCAACACTAATGAAAATCATACCAAATCAAACATCACATCAAACTACTAGTATAAGGAACTAGTGGCTATGCATAACGTAGTGAAATTGCTTGTGGGACATAACCCATGTATGCATCACCTAATAAGTAGACCTTGAACCATGCACTCAGACTCCACATGTTTCACTATATGAAATGATATCATAACATGATATTGGATCACTTCCATTATCATACCTATATCCCAAAAATGTAAAAAATTCACAAATTAGGGACTACCCTTGAAATATTAAGGATCATAATGAGAGAGGGTTCAAGATTTCTATTTCATATCTACCTTTAATGTCTCAAATGTCTAAGTATAAGTCTACCTGACTCCTCAAATTGAATATAACCTCATCTGATTCTATTTTTTCACTAACCAGGATAAGATGCCATCCAACATGACAACCAACATGATCATATACATGGAAAAAAGTGTGTTATCGATCCACATGGGATGCAAAATAGAATGAAACAACAATGATAATCCTTAAGGATTGATTTATCCTATTAAATAAACAAGTGAAAATTAAATAAAATGCAAATTTAGAAGAGATTACCAAAACTGAATCCCAAATAACGACTATAAAAATTTTTCATATAAAAAAAATAAAATTGAACAAGATATAATGTTATAGAAAAACAAACCGAAAAATACCAACATAATCTCCATGGGACATCATGGTCACCACCATCCCCAAATACAACCAACCACGAGACTAACCCTCTCCAAAAATGAACACACCAAACCAATAATTGATCCTTCTAAATAACAATAGTACACCAACACTGAATAGTAAAAGAATGGTGTGATCTAAAATACTCATTAGGATACCACAAATGTATCCATATAGTAATTTCCCATAAGAAACCAATAACATAATTTTGAAATACATGATTTAAAATTGTTTTTCTCATTTTAATAAAAAAACTTATCTTTCCATTTTACAAAAAATACACACCTCATCTACATTTTTAAAAAGGTAACCATTTTAAAAGAATATTCCAAACCACAATTCATGAATAAAAATAAAAATATACTCCAAAAAGTAATGACAAGTATCAATAGATATACAAATATCAGAGGATGAAAACATGGAAATATAGATAATAAAAAATTGGAATTTCGAAAATATCTAAAGAGTGGTCCCTGAGAGTACTTGATTTGGGATCACCTATATACATATAGTTAAACTCTATATTATATAACCATGTAGCCACTATAAAATTTCAAATAATATAGAACATCCCCTATAGAACTATAATGTCAATTGTGGTACCAACTAATCAAATCAGGGTCGATAAAATACAATCACTTGATCCTATAAAATACTCTCAAAAATCCAATTGTAATACCAAAAAAACAAGTAAGAGACCCTCGCATGTGTGAGCCATCTTACCTATTACTATCGCAAATTTCCTATCCTATGCACTAACACTGTCGACGTGCTATCCAACATAGGGAAATTCTCTCTAGAGGTTCCCATCATCTAACAATCCACTCAAAACATCTAAAATGATCATCACATACCATGACATTCCTAGCCATTTCTTGAGACAAAATATGATTCCAACTGGGGATCTATAATTTCAAAACAAAAATTCATTTTCAAAAGAGTATGAAGTTCCAATCGAACATTCAACATAATAAATTACATTATATTTAAAAAATGTTACAAAACATTTCAAAATCAATGTTAAACACCAAATTTAGGAAAACAATTATAGAACATTATTATATTTAAAATCCAATCAAAATTTCAACACCATTTGAAAGATATTTTGAGACATAGAAAATATATAATAGTGTCAAATAGGCTGTCAAAAAATTTAAAAATCAACCACATTTCAATTTAAAAAAATGGGACATACATTCAATAAATTTATCAAGTCCACATTCATGTCATTTTACGAATACACAGCCACAAATATACCATCTACAATATACAAAATAAAAGGAGGAGTAGTGAAAAATGGTTTGAAATTTGAGTTTTTATGTTGAATAAACATATCAAAGAGAATTTAAATTTTCGTTCCCATCCATGAGTACATACTAAGAAGTCATAGATGGTCCCACATACAATTTTTCACCACAACTATCCATGTTTTTACTTAAAACCACATTAAATTAATCAAAAGTTGTTTCCAAATAAACCTAATTACCATCACATATGAGTCATTGCCTAAAAATCACAAATTCACACACGAAATTCCAAATTCATAATCCCATAATGATATCATAAAATAACTAGTGTTAAACAATTCTCAATACACAAAATACCAATTTAAAAGTAAAATATATATTTTAATGAACACCTGATGTGAATAAATATTTAACATAATTAAATAGTCCTTTTAACACCACTTCCACTATTTTTCCAACATAAAAAGGAAACTAATACAAAAAATCATACCATGAGAATGGGAAAATTTTATATATTTTTATAAAATTACACAATAAAAAATTGTTTTAATATGAAGGAAGCAGAAAGAAGAACCTACCTCAATGATGTGTGAATGAAAAAACGATCATCGGAGAAGGGAGATCGAAGCCTGAGACATAATACTCACAACCTAAAATTCAAGAGAATGAATCATACACAAGAAAAAATCCCTAGGATATGGAAAATAGATAATCTCAGTGAAGAAAACCCTATAAATACAATTAATAGAATAAGAAATGTTCAAAAGACCCAAAACCCTACAAAATTCACCATTGACACTTTGAGGAGAATCCATAAAGGGAGTAAAATCAAAGGGATAGTGGTATGGGAACCCTCACATGTTACAGAAATCACCCACGGAGAGGAAATACCTAAAATTACTAAAACCATGGGAGGGGGGACTTAGAATTTCAAAATTTAATGAAGCTGGGAAGATCACTTGGTTAAAACAGATGGTTTGGAAATATTTGTGAAAACCGATGTGTAGGAACTGTCCAAATGGAACGAACCTCTCAAATGGGTGTCACCATATTTCCCAATCCATTACCATCATGTGCACCATACACATAGACTCCCAAATAAACCACAATGTTACCTAGGCCATGCCTCACAGTTTACCCAAATAATGTGTAGTCTATGCACTGGAAATAAACATACTAAAGACCTCCAAAATAACAAAATATAAACCGAGTCTCAACCCAAAACTAAACTAGAAAGATCCAAAGCTGTGAAAATAATAAAATAAAGGACTACCATTTTTAGGATTTATAATTTTGAATAAAATAAACATAATTTTTTAAATCATCATTTAAAAATTATCCAAGTTTGAATGTTTGGTAATTTTCGGAAAACACTGATTTTTCCAATGAATAGATAAAATATTCATTTTTATTGAAACCATTAAATATTTCCTAGGAATTTATATTTATAATTTAAATTTAAAAAGTTTTAAAATTAAAATTATACCAATTGAATTTAAATAATCTGATTGTTTTTATAGGAACCAATTTTATATATTAATTTAAAATAAAAACATTTATGTACAAAAAATTAAATTTTTATGAAAAAACTATTGTTCTCAAGAAATTTATTTATATTAATTTAAATTATAAAATTTTTTGAATTATTTTTAATGATATACATATATATATAATAATTTATTTTGTATTTATAAAATATTTTTTAAATGGGGAATAAATAAATCTAGTTTTATTCATAAAATGAATATTTATAAAAAGTTGTTTTCATCACATATTTAAATAAATTGAATTTATTTTATAGAAATTTTTTAAATATAGTTTGATAAAATTAATTTTATATTATGAATTAGGTTGATCTAAATTTTAATGTTCCCCATTAAAGTAATTCATTATGAATAATAATCATGATAAACATTTTCACATTAATAAAGGGGACATCATGTTTTTTAAGCCTATAACTTTGTGATATGAATTAACATTTCCTCATAATTAATATTGGAAGATGTTAATTATATTCCAATGACATTATTATGGAAATTGTTTTTTACAAAAGTGAATATTCCCTTGAAAATGACCTACAAATTAGTTAAATCCTAAAATGATTCAAATTGTCACTCTTTTAATTTAATGTATCAATTATGTGACCATATTGGGTAAAATATTATGGATGAATATAAATTTTTATTTTTTTAAAATGAAATTATATTTATCATTTTAAATATTTTTTATTTTTTAATGATTATATATTTTCATAAAATTCTTATCAAATAACGACACAATTATAATTTAATATATTAAAAAATAAAATAAATCAATTTTAAAATATTAATTCCAATATAAATTAAAATATTTTTGGATTTCCAAAAAATTTATAAATGAATTTCAAAATATTATAATTGTATAAAATATTATATTTTAGTTCTATCTTCTTTTTATTTTTGGGGAAATTAAATATATAGTTTCAAAGCGGTCATTACAGATATATTATAAAAAATGTATTTTGTTGTGTTATTTTGAAACAAATTTTTTAATGAGGAAAATTTGTATAATTTATGAAAGAAAATATCACTTCTTCTTAATGTATTACCTAATTGAAAAAGTTTATGTGATATTATAACCCTTTACAAATGAAAATGACATTATTGTGGTAAAGGTTAAAATTTATAAACTAAATCCTAAAATAAAGATATGGGGATTAAAAATCCATATAAATGTATACAAATACTATTTTATGGAATGAAAAAACACTATAAAAATAATATAATAAATTTCCAATTATTTTTGTGACATTTTAGTATGAGAATGATGATATTTTCTTTTGTTTTAATAAATCTATGATATCCCCTCCCATCACATATAAAATGGAACCACTCTGTTTTCATATTCACACTACATTGATCCATCATGATTTACCATAAAAAATTCTCTTTTACACATAATTATCCAAATTATAATGTTATTTGAAAAATGACATACAATGGTTCTTTTAATATGAAATCTTATGTTCTCGTATCAACGCAGTAGCAATCACCATAACCAATAAATGTTTTTCACTTCATCTATCAACTGGACTAAAAAATAACATTATTCATTAAATTATATATTAATAATCATAAATGTAATAAAATGTTATTATTATTTTCAAAAAAAAAATATTATCCTATAATTTCATTAATAGTATGTGAATGTATAACATATGAAAATGTAAAACATACCTTATTTTTACAATAAGGAAATTAATATCCATCACCAAGTTCTGTGGATATGTATTGTGATGTGTTAAATGTTTATATATTATATTAAAGAAATAATAATTGTTTACAATAAAAATTTCATATCTACATTCTTACAAATCTAAACCATTGGGAAGACATGATGTTACTTGACCATATGTGTGGACAACCACCACCATGTAAAATTGTTATTCTTCTTTCATCTATATTATAGAATGGTGGTAATAAAGTCTTATTTTATGAATATATATTATTGTTATGATTTAAAATTGATTCTATAATGATCTATATTTATTTAACACTCTTACATTCCATCTGTCTAAATGTAATATCATTGTACAAGAGTATTTAAGGCCTATCATCTCTATTAATGGTTTAATAAATTTTTCATTTCATAAATTTTATGGGAGAATGTAAAAATTAATATAAAGAATATATATATATATATTAATGGTTATTTGAGAACCATAATAAATAGTATAAGGATATATAATTAATAACAAATATAGGAATGTAAAATGCATTAGATATCTCCCTGAATAACAATTTCAATAAAAAATTAATAATTAACTTTTTTTATGTTAGAATAAATAAATAAATAATACTTTCTATGGAAGAAAAAAATATATTTAATAGAAATGTGTAATTATTATTATGGAGTTCTGAATGTGTGTGGATAAATGTGAGACTTAATGTAACATATTTGTGTTTCATATTATGTAAGTGGGATTTACTTATCATTAAATATGCATTGTGCAATGAATATAATCCTTATCTAAATAATCGATTTATTTTAAATATATTGTAGTTATTTATTTATTATATATGTTTTCCTTTAATTTTACTCACATTAATTGTTTAATTGGTCAAAAAAACTATTTTTAGGGAAATTTGACTATATATCTCATTTTGGTCTAAAATTATTTTCCGTACAAATTCCTATTTTCAAAAAAATATGAATTTTTTTAATATTATCACATGAATTTTTAGACTCATTTTTACTAGGGATTTTATTTATGGAATAATTAATAAAAGGAAGATTTTTTTATTTCATGAAATTGGTAATTTTTTATGCTTTTGATAAAATTGTGAATATAATGTTTTCTTTCAACTTATTGGGCATTAAAAAAATTTCATGGGGACTTCAACAATCAATGATTTTCTGATTCCATTACATGTTTCAATAATTATTATAAAAGAATATTCCTTCCATAATAATAAAATTAAACATAGTTTAATTGAATTATTTCAAAATAAAATGGATATTTTACACAAGAATGTATTTAATGATATTTTTATACAATAGTTAAAACCACCTTTTCTGTTGATTATACTAAGGATATAATCCACTATTTCCCTCATTATACAAAAAACAAATGGTTTTTTATTATGCCGATTATATTTTTATTAAAACCATTTATCATCATAGGGTTATTCAATGATTATATTATAATGTATTAATGAATCAAATTTTAATATTTATGGTTTATTATATGATTATATGATGAAAGTTTTATGATATTGTGATACAGAAATGTTGGATTTTCCATTTGGTATAGGTGGACCCATAATTATATAGCCCTATAATATAATGAGTAAATTATTAAAACAAAATATGTAATTAATAGATATAAGTATATGATCTTGATCAATGATTTTGTCTAGGTTTTTATGAATGATACATTATAAGAAATGAGAAAATCACTTAATAAATTATAAGAAGCAATTTGATGGTCATCATCAACATTGGGAAGATGGGTTTGAGGATATATCCATTATGATTTAATTTTTTTGTATATAACCTTGAAATATCAAATGGGGATTATATGTATTATTGATCTACACAATTTTGACATGAAATTATTATTTATGATTAATTTATGAGGAGATAAAAATATTTACATTCATGTATTATTTAATGATTTTGTGTTATACAATTACTAAATTTTTTATTCATTGATATATTGGGATGGAATATTTTTTTTGTTGGTTTTATTCTCGATAAAAAATGAATATATTTTCATGTTCTTATTATCATTGATTAATATCTCCCATGTATGTCCATACTAAGGATCTGACCTTAGATATTCTAATGTTTTATTTCCCAATGATTTGCTGAAATAATTTAGTAGGGTATGTTTCTGATGTGTACAAAATGGATATATCATTATGTGAGATATTGAAGATCATTCCTAAAATAAGATGATTGAAAATATAGTATTCCAATAAACTTATTTATTATTTTTCATCATCATTTATCTTTGGAATATATTGAATAATAAATTAAAAATACGTAATATTTATGTCTGAAATTCATATTCTTTTTATTTTGTTATTATAAAAGGGGGTTTTTATATTTTTTGATTATTATTATAAAACATCTTAGAAATTCCTAGGAATATTTCTACATATAGTAAAATGTTCATAATTATTGTAAAGTATGAAATTCTATAATATTACTAGAAATAAATAATTTTGTTGTTGTTTTGGTATGCATAAATATAGGCATAAAAACAAAAGAAATAGTTGGTCATATATATATCAATCGTCATTCTGGTTCACTATGGGTGTTCCCATACTATAAAAAAGGTTTGAAACTCACATAGGATATTACTAGCATCGTTCACAACTACAAGAATTAATATTTTTACTTATTTGAATATTATATGATTATGGATGCCCTAGTTTAATCATAAGGACTCATAGATTAGAAATCATTTTTCATGATTTTGAAATCCTATTAATGATTATGTGATGTGAATCTATGATTAATTGATATCACAATATGCTTTATAGTTTTAGTGAGTTGTTCAAATAAAATGTGTCTATGTTAATATGGAATGTGAATGTCTTTTTATATGATTGACCAAATGGGATGATGATTACAGTAAAGGATATTATGATTATTTGTTATTATTTATCATGATATATGATTAAAAAATTTATTCTTAATGGATTTCATGCTTCTACAATGAAGAGAATGTTGGGGTTCACTAAAAGATCTTGTGGTGGTGATAGTGGAGGAAAGACTGTTTACCTTCTTATATGTTGAATATTTTGGATGAAGAACTCATGGGAATGTCTCGAATGAATGAAAAAAGATTTATGTTTTGTGATGAATGGAACATAGGGAGTAATCTCCAAGGAAATTTGATGTGTTTGATGAGGGCCATTAACATCATTCTAAAGTATAATTTATAGTGTAAGGTTTTATTTTTGTGGAATATGGGAATTATCTAATCCAATTCCCAAATATAAGATATTACTAATACACTAATGATTTTCCTATGATATAAAAATAATTTGAGTTGAATTAATTATGTATTTATGTGTAAAAATTTAGTAAATAGGTTGAAATAAGTAAATTTTACTTATATTTTATTTATAATTTCAATGAATATATTTTGTATTTTTATATAGTATTTTTTATAAGTTATTTTCCAAAATGGGTGGAATAGTTTTATTGATTGAGAAAAGTTATTATGTGATATTTAGATATTTTTTTAGAATACATGATTAAAGTAGTAATAGATCATAATATTTTCAAAATGTTGACATAAAAATTATCCAAATGAATTGTTTATTATGATAATGTAAATGGGATAATATTTATGCATTTGAATATAATTTATGATATGAGTATAGATAGAGTTACATTATCTTTGATGAAGATAACAACATATATTTATGATTTTTGGAATATATTTTATAAATATTAATTTTATTTATGGAATGAGGTGAGAGTATCATTTCCAAAGATTATATTTTTTCATTTCTATTTTTTTGGACATTCCGGTTTTTACAATGTTTCATGAGAATATATGATCAATGATTTCACATATTTGGAATGTTCCATTAAAATATCATCAATGTTGTTTTGAGAATTAATAAAAATAAATTCTTCATAATTATGAAATATTCATCTAAACACTTTGGATTTTTTGTTTTAGTAAAACTGATTTTCGAAGAGGATAAATATTAAATACTTAAAGGGTGGTTTATTTTGAACTTTAGAGGTGTTTTTGGAGGATATTTTTTATTTTTACATATTGGATAACTACTGTTAATCATTTTATTTATATAAAAAAATATACAAATATTTGAACGAAATTTCATTATCTTATAGAACTTATGGTATTTAAAAAATATATTTTTGTTCTATATTATTGAATTCATAATCATTTTTTTTCATTTCATTGTCAATGAGATGATATAAATATTGATGGAAGAACAAGTTTTCATTTTGAAATTGTGCTTATTAAATTGAAATAAATCAAATAAATAAAATTTAAAATGTTTAATGTAATGATAGTAAACTAATTCATCCACATAATGAAATTTATCATGAAAAAAAAATTTACACTTTATCTTTATTTGCAAGGAATCAATTGTATTTACCCAAATCCTATATTAATGGTTTTGTGATCATTGAATTTATCTAACACCTGATCTCTCTCACTATCTATTAGACCTTATGAATTAGTTTTATATTATATTCAAATATATTTATTAATTTTTTATTATTTGGATTGAATGTTCTTTGTTATTGAGAATGAGATTTATATTTTATTTTCCATTTATATATGTTGGTTTTTTGTTAACCCATTTTACGATGATTTTTTTATCAGAAAATAAATGTTTATATATCAAACCCTTTATTTAAAAGAAAATTTTCAAGTTGAGAGGATGAAATTTATTAAATGTGGTATAATCTAACATAATGAGACAATAGAATATATTTCTCTTTAATTAAATTTATGGATTGAGTTATAGGAATCATCTTGAATAAAAAAAACTGCAAAAATACTATTATTTAAATATTACCATTTTAAATATGGAATTTAATTACTATGTATAATATGTATTAACCATAACAGTTTACATGTATATATTTAATGTTAATAATAAATAAAATTTTAGTGAATAATTATTAGAAAATAATCACTCAATTTAGAGAAAAAATAGTATGTTATTAATAAGTAAATTTTCATCAAAAAATGAGTACATTTATTTTATGATAAAATTTAATATTTATCCTATAAAACATTGTAAAATTTACTTTATAATATTAAATTCATTTCTAAAATCATGATATTATGATTATTATGTGGGACCTTTTGAATTTTTTTGTAATGAATGATTTTTCCATTGAATAGTGAAAATTGCTAAATTTTTCATTAATGGAATAATTATTCAATAATATAAAATATTTCAATTTGTTTTAAAATAATTTAAGAGTTAAATTAATCTTATTAATTTTTATATAATCCTACTATGATCATTAAAAACAACACAATAATTTAACTTTGTATTTAACATTTTATTACAAAATATTTAATTTTATGAAAAAAAGTCTTATACACAGTATACATTTTTATAAATAAAATTCACCATTGTTGGAGAATTATATTAATTGAATTTATATGTTGATTAAAATTTTTAATTATAAATCAAATATTTTCGAAACAATTGATAATAATTATCCAAATATAAATTTTAAAATGAATTTCTCATCAAATGTTATATTGATCATGATGTTCATGCTTATTTTTAAATTAATATATACCACATAATGAATTTTAATTCAATAAAGTTTATTCTCTATTTAGAAAAAAAAATTATAAATAAGTCCCTTATTTAAAGGAATGTGAATAGTAACAATGGTAAAATTGTTCTTCAAAATAAAGGGAAAAGCAGGTTAGTATTGGTTAAATCTAAAGGACATGGAAATAATTTTTCATCCTCAATCTTATTTGATGAAATTTATTTGAACCATGTTAACATAGTATCTAATTATTTTTATAATGATCATTTTTCCTATAAAATTTCATATATATGATTTAATGTGAAGAATATTTCAAAATGTCTATATTTTACTCTTATATATATATATATTATCTGTCCACATAGGGTAAAAATAAAGTAATGGATGATTATAAATTATATTTGTGTGCAGAATGTTTTTTCAGAATGATGATTATTTTATTTTAAATTTTAAAAATTAAATACTTAGAAATTTTTTTACTGATCTCTTACATAGTAATTATATAGTTGAAAGAAAATTGAAATAAAAAATTTCAATTATAATAATATTATTTTACATTGAATGATTTATGGTGTTACAAGTATTATATATAATAATATAACATAATTGTTTTATCAATAAAGATTAAATTTTTATTAAAACTCTATATTTATCCATATGAAGTCAAATTAAATACATAATGAAACAATTAATATTAATCATATTTTATCAAAATAAATTGTTATTAATTTTATTTAAATTAAAACAATTGAAAGAGGGTACTCTGTATAAAATTATATCTAAAATGTAACCAATTGGAAATTTATGGGCCATATTTAACCTTATATGTAATATTATTACCCTTTAACATTAAAATAAAATCTATTGTGTATAAGGCTATGAGCGGATAACTATTGGGTTAAACCCAAAAAATTATCAAAAACACATCCTAAACCTAAATAAATATTATTTGATGATATTTTTTTATATCTTTATTATCCTATCTTGGAATTTTATTACATTAGATAAATTTGGTTGATATGAATAATATATTATATTTTTTGAATTTCATAAATTCCATGTTTTCCCTTTACCTTACATAGAAAAGGATTCACTGCATTATCTTCCTCCCAAAATACTAATCCTTATACCTTAACAAAATCATTCCAAATTAAATTTTTCTGATATTTATACACATTTTATTGATTTTAATATTCCCAAAATTCCAACCCAATGGTCCTTAATAGGATATATAATTGAGTTATTACTAAGAAAAGGTAATCAGTTTTAACAATAACATTCCTTTTAACTCTTCTCAGAAATTCTATTGATATAATATATTTTAATTAAATAATAAATTTATTATTCAAAATATAAATAGAATTTATTATTATTTTTATTAAAACATTATTAATCATATTTTCCCTAAAATGTGGAGTGAAATTATCAAATGCTGGAACATACGACATACTATCTCCACGTAGAGATACTACTAATTTCCCTTGACCAATTATTATGGACTATTATTCTTATGGGTCTAATATTCTTATTTGATATGAATTTATTAATTAATAATATTTATAAATAATATTCTCAATTTCTTATTATCTACAAAACCAATGATAAATGATAATGTATCTCGCACATACATGTGGACTACCACCTCCATGAAGCAATGATCTTGATTTTTCATTTATGTTTTACATGGAGGGTAATAAGGCTTTATTTTTAAGAATATATAGGAATTACATGATTTAATAATGACTATTTAATGATTAATTATTACTTAACTTTATTTCATTGAATATATCATGATATGAAAATAGAATTCATACTTATGTATAGTTAACAGTCTCAGTGAATAGTGTGAAACATTTTTCTATGAATAAATTTTATTTATGACTCTAAAAAATATATAATGAACATATATGGAATTTATTTACTTTATTAACATGCTATATAATATTTAAAAATAATCAATGTAATGGTACTCATACATCCAAACCAAAACAGTTTGAAAAATTAAGTAGATATCACCTATAATATTGATTTAAAAAATTAATAATTAATATGTGATGATATCTAATAACTAAATTATAAATTATATGATATAAATGAATAGAATTTTAAAATTCAAGTATAAATAGTCTATATATATATATATTTGTTGGTTTTAACAAGTATGAGGGAATGATAAGACTTGAGGTAAGGGATGTATGCTTCAATCCTATTTTATTACGAATTTTTTATGCATGAATTTCTTATGATAAAATTATATTATAATTATCTATTGATTCTCATATTTTATAATCATATTGTTATTTCTTGAGAATATACACTTTCCATTAATTTTCTCCACCCCACACACTTAAGATATAAATATAGTGTTCTTAAGTTAAATCATCTTTATTTATCTCTTCTGTGTAAAATCCATTTTATTCCATATAGTTATTATCCAAAAATATTTTCATGAATTTATATAGTATTATTAATTTTTTTGTTAATTTTTTTTCTTCATGATTTAGTTTTTAATAATATTTTAATAGTATTATTATTGTTATTTTACAAATGTCGTACCTTTTAAATTTTTATAGATATGTGTGAATTGAATATTTTTTCTTAATAATAATGGTGTGAAATTTTTTTCTAAAACCATGAAAACTCAATTATATTAAGATACCTTTAAAATTTTCCATAGTTCATTTCCATGAAATGGTTTCCCAAAATATTATATATAATATTAAATTTTATATGATGGATTTTAAATATAAAGTATATTTTCATAAATAATTTCATTAATGGTTCTTATATTAATAAATGAAAACAACATACGATGTTTAATATATTAGAGATCTAATCCAAGAGTTCAATCATATATTATTGATTTTTATTTTTTTAGATTATTATGACGAGATATTTTGAAACCGATATATATTTGATGGGATATGCTATGATGAAATTATGAAATTTTATTGAATCCCCTTTTCATTACATGAGACATTATAATATTACATGACAAAACATTTAAGTTCTTATGTTCCATTAATGTATGGTATTCATTTTTTGATGGGTGGGCATTGAATTATATAGCCCTCTAATGCATTTGGTGAATTATTTTTTCTCATGTTATAATCTTCGGAAATGATTATATATTATTGATCAAATAAAAGAAACAAGTAAATATTCTTAATTGATTATAGGAAAGAATACATTGGTCATGATCTATTACCCGTAATAAGTCAATGTACTTGATCTAGTATAGGAAATAAGTGATGAGGCCTAATCCATAAGGATTTTATGGTCATGGAATTTGACCATGAAATATGAAATTGTTTCAATACAAATGATGGTTCAAATGATGTGTCACCAATCATTCACACTTTTACACATTATTTTCAATATATTATATAACTCATTAAGTGTTAATGAATCAAAAAATACATATTTTTCAGGACCACAACAAATATGTTCAAATTTTATTATCAATATTTTTATATTATAAATTATTACTTTTGTCTCCAATAGTTCATGGATGATTCATACAGAATGTAACTGAGTGTATGTTCTAAATAAATTGATTTATTGAACAAAACCTTATTGTTGTTTTTAATATGTCTATTGGAATTAAATAAAATGCGAAAACCAAATAGATTCCTTTTTGTGTCACGTATTAAATTTCAGATCATCTTCACATTGGTAGATTTTAAAGAGAACATTGACACCAAATAACTCAGATCATAATTTGTAGTAAGGGGATCTTGACACAATAATTCCTTACTGGTCTGTAATTTTATATGCATGTTGATGAGGCTTATTATGAGATCCAAACAGACAAAATTTTTGGAAAAGTGTCTCCCACATATGTTATCTACATTTAATATGTGTAATGTTGCGAGTTCCATTTAGGATGGTAGTGAAATTTGCAACAATGTGAACTGAGACACCAAAATAACCCTCATATCCTGCTAGTTCTTGATGTTCTTCCTCCTATTATCACTAGAAAATATTGTTGAAGAATGGAGGTTTCCATTTAAAAAGGTGTCATTGAGGTAACATATCAGAGGGTAGTGATAATCATTTGTAAATGAGAAGATGTGTTTCAAGGGATGAAGTACCTCTGGGGTGTGATTTTTTTTACATATATTGTAGAAGTAGAGGAGAAGTCTCAACTAAATTATATGTATCAATTAATTACATCTAAAATAGGGAATTTCTATTGAAACTCCTAAATGAACAAAAACTATATCCTCAGTTATATATGTGTGTCTCAATCAACAATGTTAGGACTCAGCAACATATCTCCAATCATCTAATTGAATGGTAATACCTATGTCAAAGATTCAACTACAATAGAAATTCTTACATCAAATAATCAACTACATGATACAAAATGAATATAGTAAGGTAAACATGAATTTAATGAGTCAACTACCTGAACAAATAGATTTTTATCCCATTCAACTACCCCATTAAAAATATGCTACATCATCCTGAATGGAAATATGTAAAATATCTTCAAGAGAAATCAAAAACATCGATGAATTCAGCTACACAGGTCAAATACCCATAATCATTCAAAATAGTTATTTGTCTTATTCAATTATGTTATTTAGGAAGATGAATTCCCTTTTTTGTAGTTGGCTTGACTTCCAAACATTTTAACTCATGTGAGTTGGAAAGTATCAATCACAAGAAGGCATGAAAGAGTTTCTTAATGATTTTCATATGGTTTTCTAATGAAAAATTAGTAGTGGAAATTAATATATTCAATGAGTATAATATAAAATGGTTATAGGAGGATAGAATTCAAAATAATGGAACCATGAGTAAAAGGATAATGTCACCAAATGCAATGTGGAAGAGGAAGATTGAGCATCAAAACATTGTTTTTATCAGTATTTTAATAATTCATTGTATTTTATAATTCTTTATCATATTGTGTTTCAAAATAATTTCAATAATAATATTATTATCTTTGTTAATATTATTGTCTAACTCAGTCTTGGGAGAAATGAGGTTGATTTAATAGTTATTTTTAACACAATATAGTGTTTATAGTAATATGATTCCACCATTTTAAAATGTATATGTATTTATGAACCATATATATATATATAAATATCTCAGCGACGGATATTTGGGTGTTTTTGGTATTAATAATTTTGTTTTTGGATTCCCTACTGAGAAGAAAACTTATGGAAAAATGATAGGATTATCAGGTGCATAAACAAGATGTTAAATAAATCTTTAAATTAGTAGATTAAGATTAAATTGAAATATATATTGTACAATAAATAGATTTATATGATTCAACTATTATTACTGATTTTACTAGTGCTGGGAGAGAAGAAAATAAAATAATAAGAAATTCATAAATATGTATACATTCCAGCCAACCAATTTCATCTATTATAGTCATTGAATCCCATAAAAATTCTATCACATCATTGTCATCCTCGAATTTTATTTTTCTTTGTTCCCAATATTTATTCCATTAATATAATCTCTATCATTACACTAACTATTCTTTTTTTATTGTACTATTTTTTTATCAACACATATTTTCTCATGGGTTTGATCCCTACTTCCATGATTCTAATAATAAGTTATTTTGGTAAATAATCATTTTTCATGAGTATTAATGATGTTTGTGTAAAATATTTTCACCATTTTCATTGCGGGAAACATGTGATGAAAAATATTGAAATACGATAAATGATTTTTATTTATTTTTTATTTTTCTTCAAAGGAAGTGAATGAAAACTCAGTTTTTTTATGAACTTGATGAATTAATATATAAAATTACAACATATTCTAGCAATTTTAAACATAATATATATATATATATATATTAGTGAAAATAAATATAAAATTATAATGAACAAACCTAATAAAAATCTCAAAAAAGAGTAATATATGAAACCTCTACTAATGGTGATTGCAGGTATGAATAGACTGAGGATCAGAGAGTTTCACCTTCTGACAGAATTAGATAACCCATCATTCATTAAGATCAATCTATCACCAATAAACTATGTGATTAAAAAAATACTAACCCTTATTTCAACTATCATATCATGGATGACACAGTTAGGATTCATAGTTTTTCATAAGGTATTTTTATGTAATATTGATAAATTTTCCTCTCATAGGACTATGAAAGGTTGAATGAATGTTGATGGTTATTCTATATTGAGTAAAGCGTGATGAAAAATTATTGTTCTAGAAAATGTACTATGAAATATTTGATTAATGGTGATATCTTTAGTGTTCCTTTTATATTATATTTTACACAATGAGAGTTATTTCTAATATGATGCATAAAATTATAGAATATATTCAAATGGAAAGTGAAATAATCCATTAGGCATGGAATGAGATTAATGGTCTTATTCAGCAGTTCCAAGATCATCAGTGTACATCGTAGATTCTTATTTTTACCATCAATAAAAGTATTTGGTTCTATAATCAATCTATATATTATCAATAATATAGATGATATTTCCTTAACAAAATAACTATGCAGATCAAGATGATTTTCAAAAATATGGTACTGAATTCCCAACACAAATGTTGTAAAAGAAGAAACATCATTATAAACAGTACAACCCCCACAAATCAAGATGAAGCACGATATTCTAGTATCTATAAAAAAATATCAATATTCAATCAATGATTAGTTTCTTCAATTTTCATTGGTATTCCATTCATAGTCTTGATGCATAAACATTCATATTTTTTACAAGTCCCTGAAAATACTAATTATACTGAGTATGTTCCCCGTTTTCAAACAAGATAATTTATACCAAATAAACTGTAATAATTATTCAATGGATAAAGGAGATCTATGCCCTCTTATGAATTCGGGCTTTTCAATATAAGATAGATAAATTTTAGTACTTTTAGCATCAACTAAGGGATACAACATCAAGATTCCTAGTGGATGTTAAAATTGATGTTATAATACATTCTTGTATGTTTTTATGAACAAATAAGGGAATATTAATTTATATAATACATTTTAAGGATCTAGGATAAAAATTCTTATATTCTGTATAGGTCACCAAGTTAGAAATTCTAGACATAAAAACAAGGGTATGTTATCTATTACAAAATATTCTAATCCTAATGAGAATTCCATTGTGGTCAAAACAATTAGTGTTCCCAAAACTAATGGGGAATTCAAATAGTGATCCTAAAATAAATTTACATGAAAATTATGGAAACCCTCATGAACACACATTGCATGCCAACCAATTTGGAAATTTGGACAACCCTACAAAACATTCATCATATCCTACTCTATCTATTTAAAAGTCAATGGAGGAAGACCTAGACAAAAAGAAAACTGGGGTAAATAATTTCAATATAAAGGACTATGATAGGGTTGCTTTAGTAGTGAGGACATGTTACTAAATAATTACGTTCACATAATTTATAATGAAATAAAACTAGGATACAAGATTGTTTACGTTTCTGAAGGTTTTCAAGAATGTAAATATCATTAATCCATTTCAGGAAACTCTAATTTATATACCTTATTATTTGAAAGATGTTAAGCGAATTTCATTATGTTTTATTCCATTTGTGGGGATTTATAATTAAAATCTCACAATGTAGTATAGTGAATTATTAGTGAAAAATATACCACCAAAAAAACAAGATCCAAATATTTTATTTATTAATTTCAAATATGGTGAGAGGGTTTCTTAAAATAATTTTATATGTGATCTTAGAGATATTATAAATTATACCACCTTATCTATGTTCTAGATATTTTGGATAGGATTTCCAAAACATATTAATATTATTATATATCTTTCAGATATATCTATTTACCTCATAGTATGAAAGGTATATTTCATTATTATAGGAGTGGGTAAGCTATTTCTTTCAATGAATATATTAATTTTATGAGGTTTTTTATCAGGAACCCCTATTTTTTATATATTTTTCTTTTACATTTCAGTAGTTGTCTATCATTAAATATTAAAAGGGAAAATTGATTTTCAACTGTGTTGAAATGATGGAGGAAATTATTATTTAAAGAATATTTAACATCATAAAGATCTTATCATACTAAGAGAATAGTATCTAATGATAACTAATTTATAGATGAGTAGGAGAATTTTTTATTATTATTGAAGATAGAAATGTTACTCATGAGTTACCTATAGGAACATGAATGGTTTATGAACTTTGAGTACTGTGAGTTTGGAGGGTTGAATCCCAGTTGAAACATATTATTTTAAACTACTGGATATTGTTTTCAATTTCATAGAAACACGTTAAACATATATGATGATTGTGTATATAAAACGAACAATCGCATGCAATGAGATGACATGTTAATTTTAAATGGTTCAGCACTATGGAAAAGTCCCGGATAGAACATGATAAAAGCTTTACAGTCATACCAATTTCTTATAATCATCACCAGTTTGGGAGTACAAGTGTTCATATAAAGTCACTGAATTCTAGGAAAACTTTCATTACAATGTTTTTATAAATATTACATTAAAATCATTTGAACAATTCCATTGACTCCCTAATGAAAACTATTGTTGGTGAATACTTACTCAGTTTATCGACATGATGTTCAATTCAGTAGATTGGTATTGAATTATTTTTCTATATAGGACATGAGACATCCCTTGCATTGAAGTCCTAAATAAATGAAATTGGATGAACTTTTCACTTAAAAGCAAATGTTCAAAACAACATCTCATGAATCTCTTCTATGAATATCCCTTCATAAATCCCTCATCCCATTGTGGAACAAACTGCATTCACAAAGCACAAATTCCCTCATCGATAAAATAGTTTCCCAAAGCTCATAATTTCAATGATGTAAACCCTATCATCATGAGTCCAGATTTTATTAAAATCATTGTCATTATTCAAAACATTACAAGTATTTTTATAATTCTCAATGATGCATGGAATGACAGTTTTATAGAAGTCCCTTATCATCAAGAAATCAATTCAATTTTCGATTTTCATTAGAAAATTCTTTCTGAATTGAAAATATGTATCCACTTATTTATAAGCTTAGTCATTCATGAATCTCCAGAACCTCTTTCAACTGTTATGGATCCATCAAAAAAATCATTGTGTAAAACCACATTTCATAAAGAACCATTAGTATTTGGTGTTGTATTGATTCTCTTCATCAGACCCTTTATACCACTATGATTCTAAATATAATAACCATGATTTCCCTAGTCAATTCCATTTTGAAAATATAGTTTTTGTGGTATTCTGGGAGCTTTCGGTGGATTATTTCAAGAGTTTTGAAAATTTCCAGTTTTCCATCATCGTGTCAATGCATCAGCATGTCCACAAATCAGAATATTAGTGTGATGAAATGTTAGTGTGATGTCATGTTAGTGCATTTTCATGTCTATTCATCAGTGATTTAGTGGCATCAACATCACTGATTCATGGGATTGAGCATTAGTGAGTCAGTGGTGTGAGCCATGGTGAGTGAGGGTTGTTAATATCGGTGAGTCAGTGCATCGGTATATCAGAGTATTGGTAGGTCTTTCTATCGGTAGGTCATGACATCGGTAGGTCATGGAGTCGATAGGTCATGGAGATGGTTGGTCATTTCATCATAAGGTCATTTCTTTGGTGGTTCGGTGTCGATGGCTCTACGTTGGTGACTCACCCATTATTGACTCATTTACAGTTTTTCGCAGTTTTTTGGTTTCTCCTCTCTTACCATATTTGACGTCATCTAGGATTAAAGCCTTATATGGAAATTTTAATTTCATTTTGAAGGATATTATTTATATGAGTAATGTCCCAACATTCTAGGGAATTTTATATATTAAACTGTGTAATATTTACCGTGATGACATGATTAATTTATTTTGAAAACCATTCTTCCATTAATGTATGATCTAGCTCTTCAATGCGTGAATCTTCCCGTCATTCTTTTTTTTATTTCTCATTAGTGAACCTCTAGACGTACTCCTTAGACATGTTGTGTGTCTATTCTAGAGCTCTCTAACTCATCTTTCTTGGAGTTCCTTCATACTTCTCTTCTGACACCCTGATCATGGCTTATGGAAGAACATTGATTCCTTGAAATTCTGTACAATATTAATTTTGCCTCTCATAAACTATCCATCATGCAGGGTGGCTC
Organism: Viscum album; assembly: GCA_963277665.1. Lineage (NCBI taxonomy): Eukaryota > Viridiplantae > Streptophyta > Magnoliopsida > Santalales > Viscaceae > Viscum > Viscum album. The sequence continues at coordinate 556,170,546 of OY728160.1, read as the reverse complement.
TACTAGGGATTCGGTTAGAAGAAATAGTGAATAAATTCTTAAAAAAATAAAATTATAAGAAGGGGATATGATCAAAAAATGATGATGTAATGAAGTAATTGGAAGAGAGTGGGTTGATGTTTGATCGCATGTTTTATTTATGTTATCATTTTTTCTTGATGGATTGATGGAGGATTTATGTCTTTTTAAAATCATGGTAATCATAGGTGTTTTCCTGGGTAATGGTGGTGTACCTTTTTTTTTGTTATAATGTTCGATAATCCTTCATAACATGAAAAATACATTAAAATTTACAGTTGGTTAAATTGAAATGGATTCTACTAGAATAAATTCCCTATATAATAATTCATGTTGATATAGATGATTAAATAATAGTATTTAAAAAATCTAAATATATATAATCATCCTGTTGATAAGTGTGGAAGAGTGATGTATTTTATTGAATTTTGTGACCTTCTATGAGTTTTGAGGGGCTGCTATTGGGACCACAATTGTCGGTACAAGGGTGGATATAGGATTTGGTTTCATGAGGAGGGTATGGTATGTGTGTTAAATGGACATGTGGGTTAGTAGTAGTTTATGTGGTCTTTGTGTGTGTGTGGTTGTATAGAGGGTGTACTGGTATCCATATTTGAGAAACTAATTGATTGTAGAATGGACGGGCTTTTATGAAGTAGAATTTCCATTTTTTATGTTGTGGCTTTCAAATTCTGTTTGACAGTGGGGTTGTAGTCTCATTATGAACATGTATGTAGTGGGACTACTTGTATAATTTTTTTGGGTTGTGGGGCTACAGAGCTAGGTTGTTAGAAATGAATTGTTCAATATAACTTTGAAGAATTATATTTGATAGTGGATAAATGGGATGGAGCAGTGGAAATATAAATCAAGTTTTTTTGTTTAAATAAATAAATTGAAAGTAGAGAAATGAATATGGGTTGAGATTATTATTGGTAGTGGGACTTCTGCGGTATGCATATAGTGGTAGCAGAAATAGTGATACAAGTTGGCTCGTTTGATTGGTTGATTGAAATCCAAGGGTAGGGATGATTGTTTTATTACCTATACGTGTATAAATTGTAGTTTCTTGTTATTTCAATATCCACCCCACCATTCTTTAGCACAATATTCATAACACCTCTATCTCTCAGAGAATGGTGCTTTTCTCCAATTCTGATTGGGAGAAAATACGGTTTCTTACTGTCTTTTTTCCTTAAACACTATTTATTGTTCATACCTCTTGAGCGTATCTGGACATGATATAATGGAATGAGTCTTACCAAAGACGATGAACCATTAGGACGACATTTTTTGTAGATGATAGGCCTAGGTGTATGCCAGCCATGATTTTTTTCAGAAGTCTCTTCGAGATGAGACCCATGTTTCTTCAAGCAAGAGGCATGGTTGTTGTGGCCTAGGTATTTGTGGGTGGGATTGTGTGTGATTTTAGTCCCAAATATGTGTGGGTGTGTTGTGGTAGTGGGACAAGAAATGGGAAGAGTGGTAGCGTTAGGATGTTAGCTATTAGGGATGAGTAGTAAACTAAAAGAAATGTGGTGTAGGGGACCGAAATATTGATTTAATTATACTACTACATTAAATGACTTGAATTATTTGGTTATATTTCCATTGTGGAGACGATCTTGTTAGTATTCCTTGGTGGAGATTTTGTGGTTCTACTATTTTCTCATAGGGGTGATAGTTTGTTCCCTCACTTGTGCACGAGTGTCATTAGATTCCATACTAAGTATACTCGTATGATCACCATACATATATAAACTATTTTTAGGTCATTAAGAGGATTTTTTGGTTCTTTCTAAACTTTACTAGCTCTGACATCAAGATTAGTTGTTGATTCTTCATAGACTCCTTTTATTTCCGTACTTGTTTTGGATCATATTTTTAATTTGTATCAGCTTTACATTTTACGATGAATGTGGGAATGTATTTTGGGTTTACCATTACATCTTGTATATTTAATTTATTTGGATTTACTATCTTATCTCACGATCTTATTATATAAATAGGTTACTTTATTCAATATTATGTGAGATTTTATACCCATGTGGCTACGCACATCCTTGTGTCCTATTAAAGGCAAGACTCAGGGTGTCATTGTCTATCTTTGTTTCTAAAGAATAAAGTGTATGGAACAATTTTTTCCCTTCCCTCATTGTGAATAATGAAGGCCATTATAAAATGGTATCAGATCAGACAGATATGATGGATTTTGGAGTTAGGCGTAGTGTTAATTGCATAAGATGGTTAGAAAAAAGTGGTAGGTGACCTTGGTGTGTGAAATAGTCTAGAGATGACCAGCTACGTCTTAGGATTTTAGGTTCCCCCATTATCCAATGAAAGGACTTTGGTGCTAATAAATGACCATGTGAGGCTACACCAATTGAAGGGTAGAGACACTAAGAGTGATAAATGAATAAAAAATAATACTATTCTTGTATGCCTTTTGAGTTTTGGGAATTTAAAATAAATGAAGAGTTTAAAAATTAATACAAAATTTCCACACTACTTGAGCTTAGGTGTTCCATGATTACTCTTCAGCTATGAAACCCAAACACTATCCATGTGTTTTACAAACCGTGGTGGCCCTGGTTGTTAAATAGTTTATCAATTGATGCCTGTTCGATAAGAGGAAGATGACCACTGGAAGAAGACACTTTGTGCCTTCCAGTAGAAGACTCTGGGGAATTATTAGGGAACCATATCAGTCATAAAGATAGAGTGTTGTCCCATGGATATGGGGATCACTTTTAGCTTTATCCAAGAACTGAACTAGTACTACTTTCCTCTTGAATTGAGGCATATGTGAGGAGGAGAACATCAATGGTGGACACATTATCATGGGGAGAGGAAGGTGACTTATCTTTTGTGGGAAAAATTTGAGAAGGAGATATGGGAAGAATTATATTATTACATGTTGAAGGGTGAGAAGTGGCAGGATATAATCTCCCACCAGTAAGAGAGTATATGGTTTAGGTAAATGGGGATCACATTCAAAGATCTTTTATACTTCGCACTGAATCTCTCCCATTATGAGGAGTCCTGAGTGGGACACTTAGAGAAGGAACTCTAACCTTATCTTCATAATGGTGTTTCTCTTTTCAATCAACCAACATACCAAGAGGATCATAAGAAGGATGAAATAGTTGAATGGATTCACTCACAGGGTGGTGTACCACGAGTGGGGAGTTATCCGATTTCGTCCCAGGGAAATGTCATCAACAATAGGGTTGTAGCATCCAGTCCTCCGTTGTTTTGACTAGATGAATGTAGTCCTCTATAGTTCCAGTTTTGATCTCCTAGTCCACTCCATTTCCTTGCGGGATTAAGACTAAGGTGTATTGATAGTGGTGGATGTTATAATCTTAGGAACTAGTTACAATTTTTTGAAATATTACCGTGGGGGTGGGCCGGTTTAGGATCCACCACAGTAGTAACAGTTGCTAGTAATGCATTTCCACCATAAGGGGAAGTGAGCTCCCACTATACCTAGGATGGATGGTGATGGAGGAGGATGACCTTAAGCTGTACATCACAGACCTAAACCATGGCATCGTCATAGAGGCAGTTGACACCAGATTGGTAAAGGAGTTGGGCATGGGATTTTTCATTCCGCAGAGACTATAGTTTCAATAGGGTCAAAGATTGTTTGAAGTATGAATAGTCTATTTATTACTCATTCATTTGACTTTTTTTTGATTTAGTGGATTTACAATTTTTTAATGTACCAATTATAATCAAATCTTGGGGACTAAACCTAGAAAGACTTATCATTCCCCTAGTGTTGTGTATTCCAGATGGAGTTCTGACTAGTCTTTTTGATGTTTGTTGATAATGTAAACTGATTTTGGGGCCGCTTCAGTCCAATGGGGGATATTATTCTATTGTAGATATAGCCATATGATGTCATCCTAGGAATTGAATAGTTTTTCCCTATGCATTCTATTGTCGACTGCTTCCTAAAATGTGTCGTGTTCCCTTAAATGGGTAGTCAGTGTGTAGCTTTCATTGTTGAGCATATTTTCTAGAAGGGATGTGGACATGTGGTGGATATTCTTCTTTATTAGTCAATCTATCAGCTGAATTAGTGGATACATATACAGTGGATGTTATAGGGGGTTTCATTTTTTTATCCTAAATGACATCCCAAAATATTTTTTGAATCTACCCCCTCAATGTGAAATTGGGTTGTGAAAAAACATACAACCTAGTTCCCATATAAATTCGATGGTCCATTACTTAATGTCTCCATATGAGTAATGGGACTTGCAGATTTAGAATGAGAACCTAATGAATAAGGGTTTTATCTGGACAAGGGTGTTTCCTTGTGGTTCTTTAGTCTCTTTTGTGAAGATGTAAAATAATGATTTTAAATTGTGAATAGGCTACCAGAGACTGAATCATATGATGTTCAAAAATAAATTCCACATTCCAAGGATCGAGGATATTTTTGACAAGTTATAGGGACCTGTATGGTTCTCTAAGATCGATCTAGGGTTCAGATATCAAAAATTGTGGGTACAATTAGGTGACAAATAGAATAATACATTCAGATATAGGTATGGGAACATTGATTTTATATTCTTCCTTTTTGGCCTTACAAATTCACCAAAGGTGTTCATGAGGCTCATGAAATTTCTTTTTCATGAGTACCTGGACCAGTTTCTTCATCGTGTTCATCGACTAAATCATGGTCTACTCAAGGTTATATGATTAGGATGCGAGGAATCTATGGACTATCCTATAGTACTTTTGACCCAACTAGCTCTAAAAAATGTTTTCTAAACATAAGTTATAGACACAAGAAGTGAACATCCTTTGACATGTGGCTTCTTAGTAAGGGATAAGGGTGGACATTTCAATGTTTAAAGTGGTTGTTCCAGGTGAACAACCCAAGAATGTGGAGGAGGATCATAGCTTCCTGAGTCTAGCATGATATTATCATAGGTTGATACCTAAGAATTATCAATGTGAAGCACCATTGATATCATTGAATAGAATAGACTAGGCTTTCGTGTGGATTGAACAGTGTCAGGTAGCATTCAGCTATCTGAAGGGGAATCTAGTCAGTGCGTCAGTGCATATGTTTCTTGAGGAAGGGGATATTTGTGAGGTGTTATGTGATGATTCTGACCTATGAATGGAATGTGTATTGATGTAGTTGTGAGGAGTAATCTCTTAATGGTCTATTAAGATATGTCATCATGAATGTTACTATACAAAACGTGATCTGGAGCATGCAGTAGTCATGTTTATGCTTATTTTATGGTGGTATTACCTCATATGTGAGAGCTTTGTGGTCTTCACATATAACATGATTTTGAGTTATATCATATCTCAATGAGACCAGAACACATGAAAATAGTGGTATATGATGTTACTCTAGGATTAAAACATTGAAATCTCTTACACCATAGGGAAGTAGAATTTGGTTGTTGATGCCTTGTGCAAGAAGTCACAGATTGGGGATGTTTGGGAATCCATGTATTCTTGGAAGTCATTGGAAGATTTGGACACATTGTACTTTGATGCTAGGAAGGATAGTGGATGAATAAACCTATTATAGATGACTGTGAAATCATCATTATTACGGATACAGGAGGAGTCTCAGTGGGGAGTCCCATAGATGGAATAGATGCCTAATAAGAAAGCCTAAGATGAGGTTCTGGATGGATGGTTATTGGATAGTATGAATTAGATTCTGGTTCATGGGAAGCTATTTGTGGAAGTGAGAATGAGTGAGGGAAATTTTATTAGTTCCATATATCACCAATGGAGGTACACCCAGAAGTTTCCAGGAAGTGTCAAGGCTTGAGGGAATACTTTTTGTGGTCTGAGATAAATCATGTAGTGGTAGATTTTGTGAAAACCTTCCCAGTGTTTCAGTAGGTGAAGGTTGATCACCATGTTCTTGGCAGTTTGTTGCATCCCTTCAATGTTCTCATGTGTATGTGGGATGAAGTATTAGTGCATTACTTCACATTATTACCCATGGATCATGGAGGATGTGATTCTCTTTGGGTAGTGGTGGATCGATTGCCGAAATCGAATTACTTCTTTGAAATCAAGGAGTCTAGCATAGTGGATGCCTTATCGCGGTGGTATGTGGATGAGGATTTGTTGGTACATGGGGCTCTAAGATCCATTGTCTCGAATTGGGATACACATTTTACATCACGAGTCTGGTGGTGGATTTCAACCTGCCATTTTCCATCGGTTATGCCTTAGCACTACTTTTAAAACTCAAATGGATGGGAAACATAGAGTACCATCTAGATGTTAGAGTATTGGTACCAAGAGTGTGTTCTGGACATTGAAGGATCATAGGTATGAAAAATTCTTCTTGTATTGTTATCCTTCAAAAATAGATATCCATCTACCATTGGAATTTCACCATTTGAGACATCATAAAAAATTCCATGTTGTTCACATGTATCTAGACAAAGGTACGAGAAGCTTCCCTTCTTGCACTAGAGGTAGTTTTGATCACAAAAAACAATGTTCATCATGTATGTTGGATGATGAAGGTTGGTCAGGACTAGTTGAATTCGAATTCCTATCAAAAGAGGAGGGAATTGGAGTTCAACGGTGGGGACCACATTTTATAAAATCTCTCCCATCAGCATCGATTGTGTTGGTTTGGTGGAGGAATCAATATTTCTCCCATGTTCATAAGACCTTTCGAGGTGTTGGGATGACTTGTAGGGGTGGCATAATAGTTGTCATTGCCACCATAGGTGGAGTGTTTCCACATTTCCCTTCATATATCATAGCTCTGTCAGTATTTACATAAAGACTCTGACATCCTAGACTTGGGAGAGATGGATGTCGATGGGTAATCGCCGTTCACTGATAGATTGGTAAGAATTGAGGATCTTTAGGAGAATGTTATTTGTGAGAATACAATTCTTCTTCTTCGTGTGTTATTGGGGAACGAATCCCTCTTAGAGAGTACATGGGTTTGAGAATCACAAATGTGATCCCAGTACCCTTGAGTTGTTATGAGATTTATCTTGTGTTTGTATTTGTACCTTTCTTGTGATGTTATGTTTAACTTCTCTAGCCGTATCATAAGTTGTTTCCTTATTCACTGATTTTTTGTGACATGTCCAAACTATGGGGAGTGAAAAACTTAATACCTAATGTAAATTAATTAATATCTATGGGATTAAATCTGTTTGGGGGAGATAAGTCCGAACAAATCAGATTTTATTTTGATAGGGATAAAGGATATCCCTAATCCGTGTGTCTGTATGGTGTGACCCTTAGTGTTTGCATAAGTTATTACGATATAGATGAAAATTCTGAGTTCTGGGATATCGAGGATTTTACTCCCACTATAGAAAAATACAAGGTTGTTTTCTCTTGCGAGGTATCTTATGAGGTGGTTTATCAGACCCCCTTTTTAGATGGATATTTTTGAAAATCTTGTGTATGAGAATAGTTTGATAGGTATCTGACGTAATAACCTAGATTTCCCCATTCCCTTCCATTGTGAAAATAAAAGTTTTTAGTTATTATGGGATCTATATGTATCTCATTTCGACATTTTTCTAAATTTAAAGTTTTTAATCTATATTTCAGGGCATCATCATTCTAGGACATCAACATGTTAGTGTGGAAGCATTCCATTTCATCGCTGATCATGGGTGTCAGCATCAGTGTGTCAAGGAATCAAAATCGGTGAGTCTGGGGCATCCTCATTAGTGAGTTAGGGTGTCAGTAGGTCATATTGTCAGTAGGTCACAACGTCTGAAGGCCAGGGAATATATAGGTCAAGGAATTTGTAGGTAGTGTCATTGGTAGGTCATTTCATCAGTATTTTATTGTGTTGGTGGGTATGAATTGGTGGCACCACGTTATTGACTCACCCATCGGTGAGTCATTTCCAGTTTTTCTCATTTTTCCAGTTTCTTAACTCTTACATTATTTTATCTAAACCAATTTTAATGCGTTATTTGGGTATTAGTAAGATATTATTGATGGATATTAAGTATAACATTAATATCGAATTGTTATAAGGACTCTATGACACTCAACCTATTTAATCGTGACCACAATCCCCCTGATTAACGACTTTTGGAACCAATTATTCCTTTAATGTAGGATCTGGTTCTTCAAAGTAGATAACTTCCATTCCTTGTGTATTTTATGTTTCCCCTCGGTGTTCTTATATCCTTACTTATTAGATGAGTCAAGAACCTGGGATATAGCTCTCAGGCTCAACTTTCATGGAGTTCCATCCTACTCCACATGGGATCCCATGTTCTTTTAGAAAGGAGGAACTTCGATGCATTGATCATTATGTAGGAATTCCTTGTATCTCTATTTAATTGTGTATCATGTTTGGTTGTGGTAAAAATGATTCCATGATAAGAGTGGGTGGATAAAATAATTACAAATAAAAAAATAAGAATGGAATTTGAACAATAGATTACGTGTTAATGAAATAATGGGTTGATAGTTGATTGATGTTTAATAGCGAGTTTTACTTTTTTAATTGCATAATGATGGATATATGGTAAATGTATTTCTTCTAAATATCATTGCCATTAGTGGTCTTTGTTTTCACAATGGTGTTGTCCCATTTTTTGTGGTGATTATTGATAAACATTTATAAAATGAAACCTACTTAAACACAAACACATGGTTAAATTATAATGAATGCCACCAAGATGAAAAACAATTTATGATCAACCTTATATATCAATTTTATTATAGAAAATTGTTTACCAATTCTAAATATATACACACATCCTCTTGGTAGGTGTTGAAGAGTGTAGTGTTTGGTAGAATTGTGGGTCCTTGAGTGAGTTGTGGGGTACTGCTGCTGGAGCATAGTTGTGGGTAAGGGGTTGAATAGAAGAGTTGATTCTGTGATGAGTGTGTGGTATGTGTGTAAAATGGGTACATGGGTCTTTATTAGTTATTGCGAGCTCGGCCTATGGGTAGTACAGGTGCTGTGTTGGTATCACTTTTTTAGATACTGATTAATTGTGTAATAAATGGACTTGTAGGTAGATGGACATCATTTTTTGTGTTATAGTCATCAAAATACATTGGTAAGCAAGGTAGTGGTGTAATTAATAAATTTTACACTGTGGGACTGCATTTAGAAATTTTTTCTCAGCTAGGTTGAAATGATGTGTTATAGAAGAATGGTTTTTTTAACAGGAAACAATGATAGTAGACAGTTGATGAAAGGTATTGTGCATTGGGACTACAAATACGGATTTGTTGTTGCTTTGGTATGGTTTTTTGGGTAGTTTCCTAGTAGTTATGAAATATAATAATCTTAATCTCCCCTCATAAGTAAATTAATGGAATCTGGTTAAATTAAAACTGGTTGGGCTTATGATTAAATATGATGTGTTGTGGAAATTCATATAGGGTTAGTAGTAAATGTATTATTGGTGGGATCATTTGTTTAGTTGGGTGAAACTCATTGGATGGGAAGAGTTTTTTCATACCTATACATGTATTAAATGGAGGTTATTTTTATTTATATATGATCCCACCCATGTTTAGAACTATGTTAAAAATATTCCACATCTTGGGGAAGAGTGATTTTTTCCAAAATACCAATGGGAGGAGGGATCACATGTTACTAACATTTATCCTCGCACCCTCTTCTCAGGTCATACCCCTTGATCATATCCAGGAATACTGTAATGAACTGAATCATACCATAGATAAATATACTTCATGAATGTTTTTTTCATTAATTAGAGGCCTAGGTGTATGCAGGCCGAGATTTTTTCACATGTGAATTTTGGATGAGGTGAATGTGTCTTCAGTTGTGAGGCATGGTTGTTTTTACCCTAGTATCTGCGTGTGGTATTGTGTGTTGTTTTTGGCCCATGCGTGTATGGGAAGGATGTCACAGTTGGACTGCGTAAGAGAAGATCGGTAACATCATGAAATTAGATGCTAGGGTTGAGTAGTTAACCAGTGGGATAATGGTGTGGTGTACCCAAATATCAAGGTTCTTATAGTACTACCTTACATGGAATGTGTTATTTGGGGAGTGTGTTGTAAGAACCCAGTATTTTCTACAGAAGACTTTGGAATATTTTTGACGATATTGCAGAACATCGCCTTCAGACGGCGTGCGATTCCGAGCCCTGGTGTGGCCGGAATTAAATTTTCAGGGCGTTCACACTGTAAACACCAAATAAATGTGATAACTCCTAAATGGTGATCCGGATCATAGATCCGAGTGTACAGATGGATCTATAATGGGGTTTTTACCCTAGGAATGACATAAAACTTTTCGGTGCGGGATGTTTGGACCCCTCGCTCGATTTCGGAATGTTAAACAGATAAATTAATTAATTACTTTATTCGTTTAATGTTGAAACGCATGTATCTCTTAAACGGGGGCTCGGATTTGAAAACCTAGGGCACCGTTGAGCTCGGAGCATGCCATTTACCCTAGGAGGGGTATAAGATTTGCCGGCGCAGACCGTCTGTGAAAAATGGCCCTAGGGGCGTTTTCGTTATTTGGTTCCCTCGAGCGTTGAGTTTAATTAATTTTAACCGGGGCCTCAGATTAAAATTATGAGACCTCAATTGTTCTCAGGAGGTGGTGTTTACCCTAGGGGAGGCTTATCCTCGACCCGGTCGGGAGTTTCAGATGTGTTCCTTTTCGGGGGGTTTTAAAAAAATTAAATTGTTAATTTATTTATTTAAACACCCCTTCCCCTTCCTCCCCTCTTCTCCCCTGGTGCATGTAGCTCCCAAAAATGGAGGAGGAATCTATCCTCCATCACCTCCTCTTCTCCGGAGAGGCACGACTCTGACAGATCGTGGCGAAGCTTCGGGCGAAGCCCATCGAGGTAGGATTTGTCATTTTCATTTTGTTTTCCCACACGTACTTTGAGTCTGATTAATCCTGTCAAATTGTTTCTGGATTTCCGAAGAAAAGACATGAATTCGTTGTAGAGTGTTTTCTCTTTCCATCGCATGTTTCGGTTCGTAAAACCGTGTTCCAAGGACCCCACAGACAACCACCAATGTGTGCGGGTTTTTGAAGGTGTCGGCGGCGGTCCGGCGGGCAGCGTGCAGCGCGGGTGTTCGGCGTGAGGCAGCGCTGGCCGGGTGAGCTGGGGCCATCAAGCAAGCATGGAGGAGGCGGATGTGGATGATGAAACGGCAGATGGCGGTGAGGCGGGGTTCCAGGGGGCGACTCCGATGTAGGGCAAGGGGCAGGGGGGCGTCGTGGCGCGCACCCCCGTGCGATGCGACCGCGACCCTCATAATGCGGGTCACTGCGAAAAAAAAGAGACCGGACTTGATAGCTGGTCGGTGGTGGCGGACCGTGGCGGAGTGAACCGGACCTTTGTCCGGGCCGCGGGCTGGCTATGGGCGGACCGGCCGGACCGGCCGGACCGGGCCAGTCGGGCCCAAGGGGGGGTTCCCCCTTTAAATTTCTGACACCAGTACCTTTCGCTACGAGCGTCCGTTTTGAGCGCCGTCAGTGGCAGCGCAGACCTGATGCCGAGGCGGACCTTTTAGGGTGGTTCCGAGAGTTGTAACATCTAAGACGAGGGGCTCAGGGGCATGACACGTGCGTAAAGAATCTAAGCGAGCTTCCCAAGAATTCTTGTTTTGGACGGCGCAGACACGTTCGACGTCCATTTTAAGCGCCTTCAGTGGCATTGGGAACCTGGAACTGAGGAGGAGATTTCCGAGGTCGTTTCAGGCATTGAGGCCGATGTTGAGTCGTGGGCCCCATGACCGTCTTTTGAGCTGTGTGCATTATTTCATGACTTTTTCATCGGACGTCCGTTTAGGGCGTGCGAGCAGTCGTTTCTGGATGTTTTTACGAGAGGATTACAACGGTGCAATTCGCCCGCTCTAATTCGGCATGATGGTGTGGCCCAGAAGGTCCTTTTGGGTTTCAACGGTGATTTTCCATCTTTATCAGCAGGAGACCGTTTTGGACTTCTGAATAGTCCATCTTGTGTGCTTTTTCGATTGGATCGCAACGGTGTGATCGGTTCTTTGTGTTTCGGGACCGATATGCGGGTTCCACGAAGCACCGCTCATGTGCGGTGCACTGAAGTCCACCTTTTTCTCTGGATATCCATTTCACACATGTGGGTAGTTCTTTTGGTGTGTTTTTCCGTGGAGATCGCATTGGTGCGATGCGCCCGACTATTTTCGGGGCTGAGGCTCGGAATCACGGGATGTCGTTCAGGCATGAGGCGGTGATGGAGAATTTTCTACCAGATATCCGTTTGAGGTGAGTGAGTACATTATCTCACGTGTTTTTTCACGAGGATTACAATGGTGTGATCCTTTTGTTTGTGCGGAGCCTTATTTGTGATCTTATTAAATGTGGATTATGAAAGGTTCCCTGGTGGCGGTCCTTCTAATGTGTTTGTAGATGACCCTTGATATGTGATCGTGTGCACTCCTGGGAGGGTGAGGATTGTGTTTAAAGAGATGTGGTTGGAGGTACCTCAGTCGTTGAGGCAGAAAGTAGGAGATGTTACGTCACGCTTGTGCGTTGACGTTGGGTGTCTTGTGCATGATAGGCCTTGGGCTGAAAATGAGCTATACTCTGGGAGCATACGGGAGCGCATGGAGGTATGTGTGGTTTGTACCTGAGAATGTTTGCGCGCTTGGTTGGGGGGTTTGACTCGGGGCCATACGTCGTGTGGGCCCCATTAGCGTGCCATGTTCTTCTTTGCGTACTTTGACCTCTCGCGATGTAGAGGGTCCCTCTATGCTCATTTGTTGGACTAGAAGGGTGGAGTTTTCCCCTGGATCTATGCGCATTTGTTTGAACAGATGGGTTGAGTGGTGTCCCCCATGTTTCATTCTTGATGGATCGGCTGGTAGCGGTGCTAGTGACACCCAGTGATGGAGCAGGAGCTGAACCACTTTTGGGTGAGTTGTGCGGGAGTTGGGTGGTTGCGTGATACCCACTCCGTGTTTGGTTGGCCAATGTTGTACCCTCAAGTGGATATGGCCAGAGCAGTTATGAGTTTTACTCTCCAGCGGGGCTAGGTAGTGGGTTACTCATCGACTTCTAGGTTCTACACTTTAGCAAAGACTGGGCAGTGGGTCACCCGATGACCTCTTAGGGTCTACCCTCCAGTAGGGCTGGGAAGTGGGTCGCCCATCGTCCAGTTCCAGGTCTACCCTCTAGCAAGGATGGGCAGTGGGTCTCCTGTCGACTTATTCAAGGTCTACCCTCCAGCGGGGCTGGACGGTGGGTTGCATGGTGATGTGTTATGGTCTACCCTTCAGTGGGGATGTGCAGTGGGTCGCCTGATGAAGTGTTAAGGTCTACCCTCCAGCGAGGCCGAGCAGTGGGTCACCTGATGATGTCTTATAGTCTACCCACCAGCGGGACTGGGCAGTGGGTCACCTGATGATGTATTTTGGTTTACCCTCCAGCAGGGTTGGGCAGTGGGTCACCCAATATCTAGTTATGAATTACCCTCCAGAAGGGCTGGGAATTGGGACACCCGTTGGCTTTCCAGGCTCAATCCTTTCTACTAGGATAGCTTGTGGCTTTCCTCCGTGATTACTGGAGTAGGACCCTTGGATATACGAGTTAGTGTTGTGACGACATTAACTTTGAGAAGACCTCTCGACTGTAGGGCAGTGACGAGGTATGGTTTGACTTAACCCGAAACTCTCAAGTACGAGGGGTGATTCCCCCCCCCCCTCGAGATGCGTCCCTGTGACGCAATCTAAAACTGTGCGGGTGAGTCAGTGCCACCCAAACCAGATAGTGTTGAGGTGCGGTGATTGAGCCTCTTCGCTTGCGGTTCGGGGAAGACGTATGGGATGATGGCCATCGATGGAGTTTTCTTCTGGGACTTTTGGCTACTCTTTTCTTGGGCTAAGCTATGGGTCAGATATCCCCTTACGACATTGTTCGGGCTTTTTTCTGAGCATAAAGATATGTATATTCCCTGTTCCAGTACAAACATCTTGGGTTTGGTTACTCCCCTTCCAGGTGAAGAAAATACACGCGGGGTATGCCACATGATTTCCGTGTGTAGCTTCTCGTGGTTGGATGAGTCTACTCTCCTGCTATAGTTAGTGATGCCTTGACGGGAATTTCATCTTCTCACTGTTTCCAACTCCTTGTATTTGGACGATTCTACCTTTTTCCCTCTTGTTGGGTTGAGCTGGACTCTTCACTATACTCCTTTACTTTTCCCTGTTCGCTCTACTGCTCACCCTTCAGTACCTCCTTTGTTGCTCGCTCAATCCTTCGGGTATCCTACTGAGTATTCTTATACTCACCCCTGCATGGGCTTTGCCCGCACATGGTGTGCCCTTGTAGACGACAGACAGGTGGAGCGTGACTTCAGTGGAGCATAGAACCCTGGGAGCTTGGACCGCGTGCGATGGTCGTATCCAGGTTCCAGGTGGGAGACCTGTCAGCTGTTTCTTTTGTTTACCTGTTGTCGGGTTGTGGAACATTTTCTCGTTGGACGCGTGTTTTTCCCCTTTTTCCTTTTCATAACATTACTTGTACTATTTAGAGGTTGATTCGCATTTGTGTTATATATATAGAAGTTTCTCTTTTACTTTTCCTGTCGGTTCCTTTACACTCCACTTTTGCATTGAGTGTGTTGCATGTGTGTGTACAGGTGCTTAGGAAAAGGCCTCCTCGAGTTGTTGTTCCTTTGGTGCTGGTTGCCAGCCCCTGGACTATGAAGGCGAGATTGGGGTAGTTGCGGCTCGAGCCCGGGTATGTTCGGGTCGTTGCAACGTGGTATCAAAGGTGGTTCGTTCCTTGGGGTATTGTGCGGACGTCCCTAAAAAGGAATTCGTTGGGATATAAGGAAACAATGTTAATGTGTCTCGAGAGAGGATCTCGGGCCAGGGAGTCCAGTGATGGTGCGGCGGCCGACGTATCCATTCACCAGGACCCTAATTACCCGCTTGTCGACTCGGCATGCTGAGACACTTGTTGCAGGGAAATTTTTTTGTGGATCACATAGGACTGAGTCTTGACTGTCCTTCTTGAGTCATCTCCCCATCATTGTTGTTATTGGTATATATATATATGCTCATCCGTCCACGAAACTCCTTGATAACATTCAGGATGTCTCCAAGAAGATAGCCATGAAGGATTCCAGCTTTGGTTTGTGACGACCACCCTATAAGATACAAATCAATAGTCCAGAACCCATCGTGCGAGCCCCTTTTCTCTGGGTGGGCTGGTAGCAGCACCCCACCTGTTGAGCAGCAGACAGTTTCAGCAGAGCAGGATAAGCTTGAGCGCAGGTTGAGCGTGCTCGGTGAGTTCCAGCGGCAGATACCATAGAGGTTAAGTGGTGATCCAGACCATCAGGTAGCAGAGGTGTGGCTCGAGGTAGTGGTTCGCCTTTTCAGGATTGTGCAGACGCTGGTAGATATTATGGTGGATTTGGTAGGTGTCCTTTTCCGTGGAGCAGCTCAGCGTTGGTGGAGTCTTGTGACTTGTTCTCTTGATGAGTCATCTCTTTCGTGGGGCGACTTTCAGTTGTTGTTTCATGAGGAGTTTTCCCCTCCTGCTTGAACTCTGTTCGGATTCATGCTCTTCTGCAGTTTCAGCTGGGAGGGATAGCGATGGCCGAGTACACGACTAGTTTTGCAGACCGTGCACGCTTTTACCTGGACTTGGTCCGTGATGACAACATCTGAGCGTGGATGTTTGTGCAGGGTATCCAATGAGAGATTTGTGCTTTCATAGTACCCTTGGGAATTTAAAAATATGTCGAGGTGCTGGAGTAGGCGCTGGTGATAGAGATCTTCCTGTCACGTTCTAGAGTTGGTGGTGGCAGCAGGCACATTGGAGCCGAGACATCTGCCGCAGCTAGCGGGTGCCGGCAAGCAGAACCTCGACACAGGTGACCTTTCCACTACCAGTTTTGGAGACGTGGTCGTATACCACTGTGGTGGAAAATTGCATGTCCTTTGCTGAGGGTTCCCTTCTGTGAGTGGGCTTCAGGCCATGGTCGTACATCATAGTGGTGCCAGGGGGCACCAGGACAGCTCAGGGAGTGGCAGTGTTATGCTTGTGATGGACGAGGTCACCTGGCATGGGACTGCCCGACCAGGCATGCGGAGAGCTTCGGACAGGCATTAGGTGCACCACCACGACGGAGGTAGCTCCGTAATCGGAATAGTTCCAATATAGGTGGTGCTAGCTGGGGAGAGGGAGGAGCTAGTAGTGGGGGATGGTTTTACGAGGTCTTCCCATCACCACTAGGTGTTCCACGTTAGGCTCTGGGAGCTGACAATTGGGACCACATACAACTGCGAGCCTTGGATGTCTACGATCCTGTAGAGTAGGGGATGATGAGAGATACCCCTTGCGAATCTTATACTTTTTGCAGTAGAATTGTGAGACTCTATGTGTGGAATGCTTCTCTCCCAGCTCCTTGTTTCAGTTGTTACCAGGGTGGCATGAGGCGTTAGTGTAACCCTGAGTTGGTAAGGAAAAAAGGCGTGAGCCCTTTTCCCCTAGTCGAGGAAGTTGACTCCTTCGCTTCTGAGTATGTAAGAGGTTCTTGGTTGTGGGATATCGACTGTAAAATCTTGTGTGACCAGATATCCTTGGGGGGTTCACAATATGGATATTCTGAAGGAGGGAATCGCCGGTCCTTGTTCCAGGTGCGGGTGGTGATTCCAGTCGCGGTGTGAGACGTAATGGTTCGGTCGGGGAGGTGATCTACCCTTGAGAGCCTTTGGGCTATTTGAAATCATGCAAAGGGATGGAGATGTTCCCTACCACCTTTCCCTGACCCCAATGTCTGGAATGGGTGCACGACATTGGAAACTGCCAACCTCGCATGAACATATCAATCCTTTGGTTTGTGTGTGGTGGCGCAGAACTATGTGAGTGTTATTCTAGGTATGGGACAGTCAGGTGTGGGCTTAGTACCATGTGTGGCTCCCTAGTTTTACTTTTCGAGGAAGAAAATCTTGAAGGAGGGAATGATGTAAGAACCCAGTTTTTTCTGCGGAAGACATTGGAATATTTTTGATGATATTCCAGAGCAGCGCCTTCAGACGGTGTGCGATTCTGAGCCCCGGTGTGGCCGGAATTAAATTTTCAGTGCGTTTACACTGGAAATGCCAAATAAATGCGATAAATCCTAAATGTTGATCCAGATCAGATATGCAAGGGTACGTATGGGTATGGAATGGTGTGTTTACCCTAAGAACAACATAAAACATGTCGGCATGGGATGTTTGGACCCCTCGCTCACTTTCAGAATGTTAAACAGATAAATTAATTAATTACCTTATTCATTTAATGTTGAAACACAATTATCTCTTAAACGATGGAATGTATTGGAACACCGAGGGCAGAGTTGAGTTCAGAGCGTGCCGTTTACCCTAGGGGGGATATAAGATCTGTGGGCACGGGCCGTCAGTGAAAAACGGCTCTAGGGGAATTTTTGTAATTTGGTGACCTCAGGCGTTGAGTTTAATAACATTTGAACGAGGCCTTGGAATAAAATTCCGAGACAGCCATTGTTCTCGGTAGGTGGTTTTGACCCTAGGGGAGGCTTAACCTCGACCCCGTCGGGAGTTTCAGATGTGGGTCTTTTCGGGGGTGTTAAATTAATTAAAATGTTAATTAATTTATTTAAACACTCCTTCCCCTTCCTCCCCTCTTCTCCCCTGGAACCATCAGCTCCCAAAAATCGTGATGTAATCTCTCCTCCATCACCTCCTCCTCTCCAGTGAGGCCCGACTCTGACGGATCGCGGCGAAGCTTCAGGCGAAGCCCATCGAGGTAGGATTTGTCGTTTTTCATTTTGATTACCCGCACCTACATTGAGCCTGTTTAATACTGTTTAATTGTTGTTGGATTTTCGAAAAAACCACATTAATGCATATTAGAGTATTTTCTCTTTCCATCGCTTTTTTAGGTTCGTAAAACTGAGTTCCGAGGACCCCACAGACGTCCGCCGAAGTTTGCGGGTTTTTGACGGTTGCGACGGCGGTCCATAGGGAGCGGGCAACGCGGGTGTTCGGCGCGAGGTGGCGATGGCCGGGTGAGCTGGGGGTGTCGGTTGAGCGTGGAGGAGGCAGCTGCAGACGACGATCCGGTGGACAGCGGCGAGGCGGGGTTCCGGGGGGCGGCTCCAGCGTAGGGAAAGGGGCAGGGTGGTCGCGAGGCGTGTAGCCCCGTGCGGCGCGACCTCGACCCACGTAATGCGGGTCGTTGAGGAAAAAAAGAGACCGACCTTGATGACCGGTTGGTGGCGGTGGGCCACGGCCAGCTGGCCGCTGCGGAGTGAACCAGACACGCGGCCGGGCAGCGGGCCAACAGTGGGTGGGCCGGCCGGACCGGGCCAGTCTGGCCCAAGGTGGGGTTCTCCCTTTAACTTTCTGACAACCGTAGCTTTCTCTACAGGTGTCTGTTTTGCACGCCGTCTTTGGCGGCGCTGACCTGACGCAGATGCAGACCGTTTTAGGTGGTTTTGAGAATTTTAACTTCCAATACGAGGGGCTTAGGGGCACGAAATGTGCATAAAGCAGCTAAGCAGTCTTCCCAGGAATTCTTGTTTTGGACGGCACGGACGCGTTCGATCTCCGTTTTAAGCGCCATAAGTGGTGTTGGGACCCTGGCACAGAGGTGAAGCTTTCCAGGATCATTTCAGGCAATGAGGCCGAAGTTGAGGTGCGGGACCCACGACCTTCTCTTGAGTTGTGTGTAGCGTTTCACGACTTTTTTCATCGGACGTCCGTTCGAGGCATGACATCAGTTGTTTCTGGATGTTTTTTCTAAGGGGATCACAGCGGTGCAATCTGACTGCTCTAATTCGGCACGATTGTGCGATGCACCCGACTATTTTTAGGGTCGCATCTTGGGATCACAGGAAGTCGTTCGGTCATGAGGTGGTGTTGGAAACTTTTCCACCGGATATATGTTTGAGGCGAGTGAGTAGTCTATCTCATGTGTTTTTCCACGAGGATTACAACGGTGTGATCCTTTTGGTTGTGTGGAGCCTTATTCGCGATCTAATTAAATGTGGATTATGAAAGGTGCCCCGGTGGCGGTCCTTCTACTGTGTTTGTAGCGGACCCTTGACATGTGATCATGTGCACTCCTGGGAGGGTGAGGTTGGTGTTTAAAGAGATGTGGTTGGCGGTACCTCAGTCGTTGATGCGGCAAGTAGGAGATGTTATGTCACACCTTCGCGTTGACGTTGGGTGTCGTGCGCACGATAGCCCTTGGGCTGAAAATGAGGTATAATCTGGGAGCATATGGGAGCACATGGAGGTACGTGTTGTTTGTACCTGAGACTGTTTTCACGCTTGGTTTGGGGTTTTGACTCGGGGCCACAAGTCGTGTGGGACCCATGAGCGTGCCATGTTCTTCTTTGTGTACTTTTTCCTCCCGCGACGTAGAGGGTCCCTCTATGCTCATTTTTTGACTAGCAGGGAGGAGCTTTCCCCTAGATTTGTGCTCGTTTGTTTGACCAGCTGGGTTGAGTAGTATCCCCCTAGTTTCGTACTTGGTGGATCGGCTGGTAGCGGTGCTAGTGACACCCAGTGATGGATCAGGCGCTGAACCTCTTTTGGGTGAGATTTTCTAGAGTTGGGTGGTTGCACGATACCCACTCCGTGTTCGGTTGGCCAGTCTTATACCCTGTAGTGGATATGGCCAGAGCAGTTCTGAGTTTTACCCTCCAGTGGGGCTGGGTAGTGGGTTACTCATCGACTTCAAGGGTATACCCTCCTGTAGAGACTGGGCATTGGGTCACCCGACGACCTCTTAAGGTATACCCTCCAAAAGGTCTGGACAGCGGGTCGCCCATCATTTAGTTTGATGTCTACCCTCCAGCAGGGCTGGTCAGTGGGTCGGCTGTCGACTTATTCTAGGTCTACCCTCCAGCAGGGCTGGATAGTGGGTCGCCTTGTGATGTGTTAAAGTCTACACTCCAGTGGGGATGGGCAGTGGGTCTCCTGATGATGTGTTAAGGTCTACCCTCCAGCGGGGCTGGGTAGTGGGTCTCCTGATGATGTCTTATGGTCTACCCACCAGCGGGGCTGGGCAGTGGGTCGCCTGATAATGTATTATGGTTTACCCTCCAACAGGGCTGGGCAGTGGGTCACCTGATATCTGGTTATGAATTACCCTCCAGCAGGCCTGGGCAGTGGGACACCACCTGGCTTTCCAGGCTCAGTCCTTTCTACTAGGCTAGCCTGTGGCTTTCCTCCGTGATTACCAGAGCGAGACCCTTGAATATACGGGTTAATGTTGTGAAGACTTTGACATTGAGAATACCTCTCGACTGCAGGGTAGTGACAAGGTGTGGTTTGACATAACCCGAAACTCTCAAGTACGAGGGGTTCTTTTCCCCACTAAGACGCGTCCTTGTTACGCGATCATACACTGTTCGGGCGAGTCAGTGCCACCCAAAGCGGATAGTGTCGAGGTGCGGTGATTGATCCCCTTGGCTTGCGGTTTGGGGAAGACCTATGGGATGCTGGGCATTGATGGATTATTCTTCTGGGAATGTTTGCTACTCTTTTTTAGGCTGATCTATGGGGTGGAGATCCTCGTACGATGTTGTTCGGGCTTCTTGCTGAGCATAACAAAATGTATATACCTTGTTCCAGTACCCACTTCTTGGGTTTGGTTACTCTCCTTCCAGGAGAGGCGAAGACGCGCGGGGTATGCCACATGTATTCCATGTCGAGCTTCTCGTGATTGGATTAGTATACTCTCCTGCTATAGTTAGTGAAGACACGATGGGAAGTTCATCTTATCACTGTTTCCAGCTCCTTGTGTCTGTACGAGTCTACCTCCATTCCTCTTGTTGGGTTGATCTGGACTCTTCACTGTACTCCATTACTTTTCCCAATTCTCTCTACTGCTCACCCTTCGGTTCCTCCTTTATTACTCCCTCGAGCCTTTGGGGTATCCTACTGAGTATTCTCATACTCAACCCTGCTTGGGATTTTCCCGCACTTGGTGTGACCTTGCAGACGACGGACAGGTGGAGCGTGACTTAAGTGGAGCATAGGAGCTTGAGAGCTTCGACTGCGTGCGGTGGTCGTAGTCAGGTTCTAGGTGGGAGACACGTCAGCTGTTTTTATTGTTTACCTGTTGCCGGGTTGTGGCACATTTTCTGGTTTGGAGTTGTTTTCCCCGTTTTCCTTTTCAGCAATTTACTTGAACTATTTCAAGGTTGATCCACATTTGTGGTATATATATAGTAGTATCTATTTTAATATGCCTATCTTTTCTTTTACTCTGCACTTTTTCATTGAGTGTGCTGCGTTTGTGTGTACAGGTTCTTAAGAAAAGGCCTCCGTATGTTTTTGTTCCATTGGCGCTAGTCGCTAGCCCCTGGCCTATGGAGGCGGGCTTGGGGTAGTTGCGGCTCAATATCGGGTAGGGTCGTGTCGTGACATGTGTCTTGGTGGGGGTCGTTAGTATTCATAGGTAGGTTATTTGAGTATCTACTATTTTCTTATAGGGATATTAGTATGTTACCTTACTTATTCATGGGTGGATTTAGATTCCCTACCATGTATACTCGTAGGCCCACACTATGTATATAATCTTTTTCCAGATTTCTAGGAGTAATTTGAGGACCATGATGGACTTTACTAGCTCAGCCGTCAGGATTTATTATTTTTCCTTATTTGTCTCCTTTTCCTTTGTTAATAGATTTGATACTTTTTTGTACTTAGAATATAATTTACATTTGAAATTTCATGTGTTAGTTGATTTTGAATTAAAAATAACTTCTAGTATATTGAGATTCTCGGGATTTAGAATCTTATCATCCAATCATGTTCTTTAGAAAAGGTAATGCCTTCAATATTATGTGATATTCTATACCCTTGGTGCTAGTCTCCACTCTAAATCTTGTTGAAGGCTGGACTCAGGGTCATTATATCTCGTTCAACTTGAATAATAAATGATGTAGTACTTTGATTTCCCCTCCCTCATCATGAAGAAGTCGGGTTATGGAATTACAATTCTCATATTAATTATAATCAACATTGTCAATCATGATGCTCCAATTCTCTGTCGTTTGAAATGCTCTTCATAATAGTTAATCACATTGTTAGAATTAATTGATCCATTGAGAAACACAACACACATATAACATCATTGAAAAACTCATTCTTTTTCCATATTGTGATATTTCCTTCAAGAAAACCTACATATTAAAAAGGATTCCATTATCCAAATAGTGGACCCCAATAATTTGGAAAACACTAGGAAAAAACAGAACCTTCAATGTTTTTGTGTGATTGAACTCTAAGATCTCATCCATTGTTAACACCCTAATCATCCATTGAGGATTGAAAAAAACAAAAACCATACTTTATTTATAGAAACGAACATCCATGGTTCCATTAAATTGTAGTCAATTTTTTCCAGGAAGAGTATCACTAAGACAACATTATAGTACATTTATTTGGTCAGTTTGATGAATTAGGTGGAAAACATATTTCTAACACACATGTTGAATCATCATTTGATGAATTATTTTCTGATACAAAAAGTAATAATTACAAGGATTTATAAACATTATTTTCAAGAGAGAACATGGGAAATTTGTACCAAGAAAATATATGTTCCTTTCTTCCATCTATGTCCCCATAACTGTCGATCTCATTCATATACCTACAAAGGTGAGGTATGCTTTTCTAGGAGAATAAAGAACCTTTCTAATAATCATTTCATATGAATTAGAGGATTTTCATGAGTTGAATCTACTTGACATTATGAGTAAATTTAATTTTGTTTAATTTGATTACCTATGTCTAATATCAAATTTATCATTACATATTTTTGAGTGCATAAAATTACAATGGAACAAGACCACATGACCATAGTAGAAGATAATATAAGACTGATTTTGAACATTAAAGAGGTTGTTAGAGAGTAATTGTTTATCCATTAGGTATTTCTAGTACAATTATTCCATTCAAAAAGAGTTCCTAGTTGAAAAAAATGAGTATAATGAACAAAATCATGTTTATAAATTTTCCATGTCAGATTTTTATACTTCTTATAAAAATCGTAAAAATGTCAAAACAAAAGAATAGTTTTTAAGGACATTCCTTGAAAAAATTCTTGAATACATGTATTTGAATGAATATTTATATTTTCTAGAAGGGAATTAATGTTACAATTATATTCCAATATACAAAAATGACATTCAAATGTCCACCAATACTAGTTATTTTGGATTATTTTATTATATGTGGATTCCCTTTCATTGTGGTTTTATCCAACTAAATTTTAGGGGTGTAAGATAGAAATATATTTTGAAAGAATTGACACAATATTTGAGGTGTTAATGGGTTACTTTAATACTATCAAAGGATATTTTTGAGGTTGTTTTGTGAATTTAAAAAATACATTACTAGTGTTTGGGGGGACAACCTTATTCTTAAATTGTGATAATATACAATTCATGGTTAAAGATGGAATTTTGTTTCAACCATATTGTTTGAAAAATGGGAATTGATGTATAAAATTTAATCATTGAGGTGATTCAAAGGATTTCACATACTAAAATTAAAAATCAATCTAAATCTTCTTAGAATGTGATATTTTTTATTAGGGAATAATCATGAGATTTTATAAAATTGTGAGTCCACATTAAATGATTTTGTTTTGGGATACAAATTTTCTGTTTGATGAGAAAATTCATGAATAAT
This sequence comes from Viscum album, assembly GCA_963277665.1. NCBI lineage: Eukaryota > Viridiplantae > Streptophyta > Magnoliopsida > Santalales > Viscaceae > Viscum > Viscum album. The sequence continues at coordinate 556,146,858 of OY728160.1, read as the reverse complement.
TTAATTTGACAAAGTAAATTCATTTAACATAAACAATCTATAACACCCAAAGATTTTATGAAAAATATTCTTTTTAATTTTATTGATGTCTTCTGTTTTTACTCTACACCAAAAGGAGCTTGTAATACACGTATCCCTGACTTGGTTTTCTTTGCACACAATCGCGACCTTTCAGGATAGCGTGTGTTGAACGCAATATCGTGTTTCACTAAACAATGATACGTTATTAAATTATTATATAAACTAGTCGTTATGAATAGTAATACCCACTTTTTAAAATTTTAAAAATTTTATCTTTCAAAATGGACTTCATTTTTGGATTCTTAATATCGAAAATAGCCTAGGGTGAATTTTTGGTATTTTTCTGAAAACATTCAATTTTTTATGAATAGTGAAAACACTAGGTTACTATTTAAAAACCGACTTATTATTTAAATAATTATTTATTTTATTTAAATTTTTTTAGGTCAAAATTTATACATGATACCTATATAAGTTCAATGTAATTCATTGGAGTCATTTAATAATAATTTTCGATATATTAAAATTTTATTGAACTTTTAACCATTTTTTACCTACCTCCTAGGAGCTTTTTGCAAACATATATCAAAAATAATTTTACTGCTTCTGTTAGTGGAATTTCGAAAATCCAAGAGACACAGATAATATCAAGGACTAAAATTTTGATCAATGAGATGAAAATAATTTTTGGTGAATAGTAACTTTTTACTTTTATTTACCACGGTTAAAAGTAAATAGGGTAATTAAGGGTAAAAATGATATTATTAATACCCTAAAAAATGTCATAATTATATTGGATAAGTTTTATTCTACCAAAAAAAACCTTAGGTATAAAATATGACCATTTAGGTCCACTTGGATTATATTAGGACATTTATTATTAATTTATTTAAAGAAGGGTTAAAATAGTTAAAATCAATGTTTAATAACTAATTCATTTTTAATATAGGGATATACATAAAATAAATTAGACTATAAATTATAATTAGAATGATAAAAAAATATCCTACCTAATGGTAATTTATTTATAATTTTTGGACATTAAATAATTTATGTTATTTATGACATAATGATGATGCAGTAATTATCTTATTAATGAAATATAAACATAATTGATTTTATAAATACCCAAATAAATGTAATATGAGAATTGTTATGAATTGCACTAATTTTATAGTTTAATATGATATGTTAGTATTTATTTAATTAACTTTGATCGAACTAATAATGCTGTTATGGATTTCAGAAAATTCAATTACCAAATAGTTTCAAAATTGAAATAAAATATTTTTTAAAACAAATATTATATTATTAGTTGTTATTATATTCCTAAAAATCTAAGGATCCACCAAGATACATACATCATGATATTTGTATCAGTAATGTACCACTTTGGGGTCGCTTCGATGTATATGGTATGTTTATTAACTATATAATATAAAAATACAACGTGACATGGTAAATGTCAATCTAATTAACTAATAGTTAAAACTACAAGATAAGGTTAATATAATGACTTAAACCTGTCAGAAATATATTTTTTGAGAGTATTTGGACCCATCCCCACCTTAGCTTCGAAATAAATCAATTTTGAGCTATTAAAAACCTAATATGACATTATTATAAAATAATATTTTATGTTTTTTCAAAGGTGCCCCTCTCCTCCCCTATAAAAAGGGAACCCCTTCCCTCTTCAGTTAACATCCTTTTCAGCCTTGAATCACTTCCAACCACTACCCATTTCTCTTCTCCACTTCATTATAAAAATTCTGGAGGTTCTGGTCTTCTCAAAATACCAACTCTAATTCCTTAAGAGGAAGCATAAAGGATGTGCATCAAAGAAGAGGTAATCACTTCTTTCGATTCTCTCAAGTTTCTTTCTTCTTCTACTTCTTCTTATTTAGTTGTCTCATTATGAAGTAATAACATCAGTATTAATTATATATTTATATGTTATTATAAATATGAATGATCCTTATTTCACCTTCTATCCATCCTATGGAAAATGAAATCACCACGTGTGCGTACGTACAGAATACAGTCTCCACGCCGTGGTGTAATCTGTTTTCGACCAACTCCAAACATGGATGGGTATAATGGTGTAAATAAAAAACTATATATGATTATTTTAAAGTAATATTTATTCTGAAAAATTATCCATACACTTCAATACAATTCCACGATCATGGGAATGATATAATCGCACGTGCGTACATATGTACTACCGTATCCACGACGCGATGAGATTCATTCTCCATGTTAACCATTCATGAATGATTATAATGTATACATATTGAATAATAATGAAATATAAGAAATGATAATGATACTGTATTTATGTATATATATATATATGTATTTCATCTACTTAATTCCATTCAATTCCATAATGAAACGAGAACATCGTTCATGCGTACGTACGGCCAACCGTCTCCATGAACGGTGCATTTCATTACATTTATCGATCTATATTATATATATATATATATAATGAATATATATGATGTATAAATCATGTTTTACATTCTTTAAGTAAGTAAATAATGTTATAAGTAAATATAATATAAAGAACAACAAGTCCAAACACATACGATAAATGAAACAATTTTACCCAAAATGCTACTTTAACATGGAATTGACAAATAAACGGGTAATATAAATTCCTAAGTGAACCATATAGGATATAATAAAATTGAATATAATTATATAATAATTCAATGACATTATTTAAATCATCATATAAGAGGTTTGGATACATATGAAGCATATCAGACATAAGGTAAGGGATAACTTTTCTAATCTCGTTTTTATCTGAGATTTGTATATTTGTAAGTATTTACTGGGGTTATGTTTATCATCAATGTCCATGTTTTCTAAAAAATGTTTAGTATTATTCCATGTATGTTTAATGTAATTTTTACCCTTTTATGAATTTTACCACATGTTTTGGAAGGAATCATTCTTTTGTTTACCATACGCGGTTCTTTTTTACTTTTCCGACAAAAGTACGAGGAGAATGTTTTTTTAACATATACGTCATGAATGTATTTTTACAGTTTTATAACTCCATATTTTCATGAAGATTACTCTACAGGATTTCATGAATATTTTCAACAAAATAATTTTCTTTTAAAATTTCATAGAATTTTGTGAAACGAAAATGATTTTGAAAATGAAAAGATATTTTCCTCAAGAATTCATTTCAAGTGTTTTATCAAAACAATTTTTCCATCTAAGATGACATTATTTCCTATATGTATGTTTCATATATAATGACTCTATTATTTACATGGTTTCAATTTTCCTATGATGAAATGATATCATTTTATTATGGATTATGTAATGATGCGATGATGTTTATGAAACCCATTTTATACTTTGGGTAATGATGGATGATTTATGTTCATGTTGTGGCACTAGTAAAAATGATTTCATTATGAGATGGGCGGGACCTATATCTCCATCCAATGCATTGGGTAAAGATTTATATCTCATTAGATAGACATGGCTGGAATGGTATGTTAATCTGGTTCAGTAATACAGGACATGAACGAGGAGTGAACTCAATTCAGAAAGGGGCTTTGTCCACTAAGATGGTCTTGGAAGAAATTACTTGGATACTATTGAAATCATAACATGTGCTGAATGATTTCCACAATTACTTGTTTTATTCCAATTATATTTTATCATTGTTGATGTTCCATTATGATATATGCCTTACGTAATTCCACGATTTATGTCATTGCTCAAAATTTTGATGTTTAAATTTCATGTTCCTGTTTTTTCATTAAAAAGTTTATGGACTGTTTTATGTTCTATTTGCATACCCTTACTAGGAATTTTGATCTCAACCTTTATATGTTTTCTTTTCCCCATGATTTAATGAAAGGTTTTAGGTAAGAAAACAAATATTGTAAGATCTTTATGGGAGATGTTGAAGATCTTTCACCACGATTAGAAGATTAAATTCTGAGTTTCCAAAGACACTAAACTATTATGATCCTTGTGTGTCTGTGTTTGTTATGTATTAATTATTCTGAAATAGTAATGCAATTTCCATGTACGTCAAGATTTGGGTCTCTAAAAAATCATAACATCCCCTGATTTTAAAATTCCATTAAATTTTATGTTTGATTCTGGGGATTGGTAAATCCCCAATATTTTAGGAAATAAATAGGACAAATATTACATGTGATTTAGTATGTGAAAATTCCACATGATGATGCACATAGAAATTATTCTACAATTGATAATTAATTGAATTATATTATATTTTCCATGGAAACATTTATGAAATTACAAATAGGTTAAATTGTCATAATAGTCACCTATCATTCTTATTTGAAATTATTTTTGGATAAAATGGAATCCATTCTAACACTTATATGATTTATATTAGTTTTGAAATTGTCTTATTTTCTCATTAATGATTAAAGAGATGTTTAAAATGTGGTATCATACCACTTTTCTATGTTACCCACAATGAAAATTGAATGATCACATCCAACATAGATCAATAATTCATTTCCGGATGAACTGTTCTGGGATTACATTATGATAAATGCTTTTTGGTACATTGTTTTTTCCGAATTTTGGATGTTGGATTCATGCAAATATATGTGTCACATAGTTAGAGTAAGGATATTATTATTTATCATAAGTATGACATTTAAGATGAAAACTTTATATTTTTAGGAGTTATGATGGGATACATAGTTGGTGTATTACTGAAGAGTAAATAAATGATATTTTATAGAGTTTTAGGTCCTCTCCCTGGAGTTCACACCATTGGGAGAGATGTCTACAAAAAAGGTAACATAATCAGGTTTGTATTATATTACCATCAATAATTATAGTTTTACGACTTTATAAGGATGAGATATTCTGGTTAGAAGTAGGATGTTTCATAGAATGTTATTCAAGATGTGGTTATTGATTTATTTTTTAGGGTTTGAATTCACGGGATCCTTTCCGTGTATATATGGGAATGGGTAAATCCTCATTTATGAACAATATTTATCAATGTTGGATGAGGTAGTTGTGATTAAAAGAATTCATCCATGTACTATTGTAATTTTTATAAAGAAGAATATCTTATGCTAATTTTATAGATCATGATATTTTATCCATGTTAATAGTTATCATTTCATGATCATTAAACTCAAAATTTAATATAAATGTATGGATGCATTCTTTTAAATTGTAGAACCTATCACCCATATTAAAGTGGATATAAAGATAAATGAAATAGGTGACAATATTTTTTATTGAGAAAACAATGGTTTCTTTAGAAAATAGATAGTCTATAATGTTTGAAGAATCATTAGGGGCTTTAAAATTGTCCATAAAAATGTATCCTCGTAGTACAATTTTTGTTTGACTTGTCATTTTACAATATAACTCCTGAACTATGTATATTTATTAAACTATTATTTCAATTATGATGACGAAAATGGATTTTTATAGTTATGAAAGGTGGAAGAAACTATAATATAGTATTATGAGAACTCTAGTATATATAATGAAATAACTATATCCTCTAATTACTATTTAATTCAAAATTAAAATTTTATCTTATAAATAGGGAAATTAATGTTACGTCTAAATAGAAATTGTTTCCTTGTATGATATTATCAAAATTGTCAAGCCCATTTAAAATTTTTAGATTTCCAGTCAATGGAGCAGTGGAATTACATGGAGATGAAAACTATCAATTTTTGGTCAATGGATAAATAATTAAGAATTAATTTGGGATGAATCCCAAGTGTGCCTCTTCAATTTAATATATTCAATAATTAATTCTTTTATTCATTATTTTAATTACACTAAACTCATTACATAATAGGAATCAACCCATGGTTCCTTTTATATAAATTTTCCTTTCTCTGGGATATGTTTCTTATCCTTTTTGCTACTAGAGTCTTTTTAATTATATCTACTATTTGTTATTGGTGTCTCATTGATATATTGGATGAACTATCCATATAAGTATGTAAATATTATTTGATGGACTCTGAATATACTACCATATTTAATCAATGTGTTATAAAAAATTATATCCATTAATTTTTTTGACAATAATGGACTCAAAATCACGGGGTATTCTATTTTTCTCCTACAATATTTTCATAATAAATAATTGTGTATCATGTTCCACTTATAAATACATGTGAAAAATATTATGATTTTATTTAATATTAGAAAGTATAAATGTTCAATAAAAATTTTCTTGTGTAATTAATTTTAAATGTTGAATGAGTTCTTTCATTGACCTCTCAACCAACATTTCCCCCATTCTTTTCAGTGATGAACTATTATATAATATTTTTAATTTATTATTTTCCACTTTTAAGAACAACATTTGTTATAATTTTGGGGTTTATGTGTTTTGGATATGGTACTATGTCATGTATTTGATCCATGATTATGTTTTTTGATGTAAAAAAAACTAAAATATTGGAAACTTTTTGAAATTATACTTTTTTAGTGGTGTGATTCTAAATATTTTTACCTATGTAAATATTAATTTTTTTATTTGATACAACATTATATCATAGTTTACGGCCAATGGGAAGATTATTTATCCTATGTATGAGGGTTTATTGAATCTCAGGTTGTAGAGACTAACTGACTGATGAGTGTTTTTATCAAATATTTTAGGGAAATCATTCTTGAAAACTAGGGACATGATGTTTTACATGCTAGAATATTTTATAATTGAAAAATTAAATAGAGGAATATTGAACTTGGTTTTGAACATCGCTTCTTAGAATATGTAATATGTCATATCATAGGAATCCATCATAATAAAAATTTATTATAAATAACTTGAATATATACTGAAATAGGAATTTGGATTCCAATATAATTATCTATGAAAAGGGAACATAGTTAATTTCATGTAAATAAATAAAAATAATTATGTTACCATAGTAATCATGGAGACAATATATTTATAATAATATAATTTTAACAGTATCAACAAAAGGGAAGTGAAAAATTAATCTGTGAAAAAAATGTGAGAGTGAATTTTTTATTATATTATATTAGGATTTAATTATACATGCGATACTCTAGAATTTACTCTTGAAACTGAGATATAAATTTTTTTTGAGATACACTAGTTTGACGAATTCCCATTGGATGTCTATTTTATTTTTGAAATGTTTGAATTGGTGAACTCCATGATTGGATGGAATTAATTTTCCTTTATGCCTTTGATAACATGTCTTTTAAATAAAAAACATTCCAGTGTGTGAAATGGTTTATATATATTAGAGATTGATATGGAAGTATATTTTTGAAACTTTTCGAAATATCTATTGATATGTTAGATGAGTTTATACTGTTAAATTAATCTTATTGAGGATATTTTTTATTTTTGAAAAACAAATATGCCACAAATTTAGATTCATTGGCATTTATAATGTAAATTACTTTATGGGTTATTTTCTATTCCAAGCCAGTTAAATAAATATTTAAATGAATATATTGATCAAATAAAGTGATTAATTTTAAAAAAGTTATAAATTTTTTGAAACTATTATACAGATATTAAAAAAATTGATGTGAGGAATTTCTACATGAATAGGTCAATGGTTTCGTCTAGATCTTCTCTATGTTAGTACATTCCTAAGATCACAATGATTCCAAATTCTATAAAGAGTGATTTCAATCTTTGGGAAATAGAAAAAAACATTCCATGATGAGCACAACTTTTAGTTTAATGTTGTTTTTTGTTGATTGTGATAGGACAACATATGTCGACGTGGGTGATGACTCTTCAACCTTTCTTCTCACCGTTTAAAATGAGCGACAATATGGGTGTCATAAGGAATTATTGTGAAATGTTTTGTAATGTCAACTATGCTATAAAAGAACCCCCATTGCCTATATATATAGGATGTTACAACTCCCATTATCACTAAATTTTATTATTAATAGAATTCAGATTTAATTTTTTGGATGATCACCGATGACACATATTTCTGTTGGGAGTGAAGCATATCTTACTCGAATAGTGTTTGGGTTATGATACAGTTCCTTTAGTAATCAATATTTCAATATAAAAGGTATTAATCAAAATTAATGGTTATATTTATTATATAGAACAATAAGCAACATTGATATTTGTGTACATTAGGTGAAACTCATAAAATGACAAAGGATTCATTCATATTTTCCAAATTATTCTTCAATATCTTATATTGGGACTCATATATATAGTCCCAATTTGATACATGATGGGAAAAACCTACTTCAAATAGTTTTATATGTCATATATTATTACATCAATGAATCGGCTACATGAAGGGAAAAAATAATGTTAAGGGAAACTCCTACATAAATTGTCATTTATGTAGACCATTTGGATGTTCATTAAAAAATTACTACCCCACCCCCAAAAAATATGTGGAAAATGAAAAATTGGGAAATTTTTAAAATATATGAATTATTATACATTGATCAAATTGTATACCTTTCCCTAAATGTAAATTTTGACCATTTTGGAACATCATTCTTATATATGATAAATATGTTTTTTGGCTACCTGAATCTCTTACCATTCGAGCTTGTGTGAGGTGTCTAGTACAAATCTCATAGAGAATGATAGAAATTATTGAATTAAATTTATAAGGTAGTTACAATTTTAAATGAAGGAGTGAAAAAATATTGTCATGGAAGTGGAGATTGAAAGTTATGGAGGAGGCTAGGAGAAACTCTAGAGAATGAAAGAGAAAAATGAGGAGAGAACCAAAGTCAACAAGGAAGAGGAATATTGAGCATTAAAAATTTGTTTTTATTTTATATTCATCATGTGGGATATCATTTTATTTATATACTACATCCAATGAATTATTTGTAAATAATTTCATTATATTAATTAATATATTTATTGAGATGGTTGGATATGGTGAAATGGAGTCTATCAAGTAGGCATTCTGATATCATTGAATTGTTAGGTTATATAGCAGTTCACCAATTTTTTTTAAATATATATATATATGATCCTTGAATATCAATCATAGCAAAGAATTTTTGCGATGATGGTATAAATAATTACTTTATTATAGTAATTACAACTAAAAGGGAACATTCTATATAAGGGTGGGCAATCAAGGTGCCCCAAAAAGTGGGTATATATTTACTTAGTTGAGAAGATGATGGCTCCTTCTACACACATTTTGTCTCTTTAAAAGTTTTTTCCACTAATTCACTTATTCTTGCTGTTCATATGAATCAGTTATAAGAAAATAAAATTAAAATTAAAACTATCAAAATAATCTTTCCATCCAACAAATTTCTCATTCTCTTGTCCATGATGTTCTTTCCACTTGGTTGGGATTCTTTATCATCCACTAATATTACACATATTTGTATTTTCCAAATTTATTCAGTCAACTTCACCACCATCATTTCTCCCACATTTCAGTTTTTCTATTGCTATCTTATTTTGTTTGTCACATAACAATCCATATATTTTGTTTTATCACTACTAACCATGATACTATTAGTTAGTAGGTGTTATAAATAATTAATTTTCAATAATTTCAATCAAGTACATGTCACAATGCTTTTATCATATTAGCTAAAGTTTTATGATTTATTTATGAAGACATTTCACTCTTATGATTAATGTATTTTTAAATGACAATGCTTTATTCCATTAATCATTTTTATAATTGTTCATATATTGGGTTTGAACATTTTATGTATGGTTATGATATCTTACCCATATTCTAATCAAATGATTTCATATGATCATAAATTGATATCTCACATGATTACTATTATAGACCATATGAGTTATCACATTATTATTTCTATTTCTAGTAGTTTGTAAAGAACATATTAAGTAATGTATGTCTAGGATTTTTTGTAAATGAAATGATCTTTAAGATAGACGTTTAAGATATTTTATAATTATATACGAATGTGTACATTTATCTAACGACACCAAACCATTATGGCCATTTGTTGTGTATTTGTTGAATGTATAGAATATTCATTTGAAAAGATATAATATTTACATATGAAAAAACCTTGGACTGTACTATTATATAATTTATTCAATTTATAATATTCACTATGTAATTTTATATTTTAATAAAATAAAATAAATATATTTTATGTTATTAATCTATAAATGTTACTTATTTTCATAAATTTTTATTCAATATAGTATATTTTTTAATATTTTAATATTTCCAATATATATTCTTTTTTATGTTTCTCTATTCAATGAAAATCAAAATAATTTTTAATAATTTTTAGTTTATTCATTTTCAAGTTTTTGTTGTATATGATTTTTCTATGTTTATCTATGTTTAATAGTTATTATATCATATTTATGAATATTGATTTTATTTTTTAAATATTATTTAAAATTATATAGTTAAAAATTAATCAATTTCAGTTTAACATATATATTTTACATGATTTTTATAATCAAAAAAATAATAACAAAAAAATTATCTATTATTTTATAGTCAATTTAATTTAAAGTTATTATATTTTTGTATTCTTTGATATTAATGAATTTAATATTATTTATTATCTCTTATTCATTAATATAGTTATTTATTTTTTAAATTTATTTTAAATTTATTTATTTTTAATATTAAATCATTATTTTGATAATTAATTAATTTTTTATATGTTTCAATTTTTTATTCCTGAAAATTTAATGTTTTTATATGGCTGTAATATAAAAATATTAATATGAATTTATTATCATTTTAAGTTTTTTTAATATTGAAGATTATTAAAAAAGCATATAATAATATTTTTAAATATTTTTGATGTCAATGAATTTTCAGTAATTATATTCCACTCATTTATAAGATTCAGAAATATAATATTATTTATTCATTAAAAAAATAATTATTAATTGCATTATTTGAAAATTATTCATTTTTATTATATATTTTTTCATATTTTTTAACTTATTCTATGTATTTTTTTTACTTTCCTAAAAAAGTGATGATATATATAGATTTTATCATAACTATGATAGAAATTGGTGATAATGTATACATTTTTCAACGCTTATTCATAGAAATGTTGAATTTATTTCTTTATTAGCACTACAAATCACTATTAAATGCCCATATTTATCATTGAAAATAAATACCTCTGATAAAGATAGTTTTTATCACTACTTTAAATTTAAACAAATATTTAATATATATTCATAGAATATTTGGATAGATTTGATAAAACTATATTGAATTTTATATAGAATAAAAATAGAGATCCCCATCACTGGTTTAATTTATGATCACATATAAATGATGGTTTTTCGTGTGTACCCCTTGAACATCACTGACAAATTAGAATTTTAAAACCCTAATGTATGTTATTCTACAACATTATTATTGATCTTGAAATGTTTCTCGACTTTTAGATCATCATTTTGGTTTTCATATTATTTTTTGAAATTTTTGGGTTTATTGATTGATATTAAAATATTATAAAATGACTATATTCCAAAACACCTAATATACCCCTCTGTCATTCTTATATTCTTTTGTTTTTTGAAATCATATTTTTTATTCTAGTTCAACGTGTTTTTGGATTTGTTTCTACATCTTTATAAATCCATATGAATAAACATGTCTTCAATTTGCGCCATAAAAAGTAACTGGTTTCTAATTGATATCATAGTATCACAAGGATATGTAATTATAGACATTAGATAGAGATATTTTTTAGCCATGATATTTTACAATTCATTTTTTTACCAAGAGATACGTTAAATAAGTATTATTTTTAAATGATATTTCACAAATAAAAATGTAATAATTTTTAATATAATATATCAATACCAAATGAATCTAATTTGAACAAATGTTTTTTTTATCTCCTTTATTTTAAAATTTTAATAGACAAGTTGATATATTATTCAATATTGAAGAGAAAAAATATTTAATTGCGGGAATTTAAATCAACCTCGATGAGAACTATTGAAAAGTTGTTATCATTAATTTTTAGACTCAAAAAATATTTAAATTCATCCCAATTAATTTTAGTGTTCCCCAAAAATAATTTAGACCCTTTGAGTTTAATTCACATCAATTTTATAAAAACATTATTCCAAATATTTAAATTGGGATCAGAATAAATGAATACTAACATTCAAATATTAAAACCATTAAATCTGTGACTCTAATAATTTATATTTAAATATGTATAAGTGAGAATAAGACTGAAAAAACTATTCTTAAAAATTATATTTTCTCCCCAAATAACACTATATATCAAATATTATATCATATAAATCCTCTGATTTATGATCTTTGACAACATGTTTTTTAATGAAACCCACAAAAATAATTCCATTATAATATTGTATCCTTTATATGAGAATCCATTGAAAATATTTATTCATTTCTTTGAAGAACTAATATCGTTCACTCACTGAGAAAACATAAAATGGGAAATTAATGTTAATAAATTTTCATTTTATTTATTTTTATGTATTAATGAGAAACCCAATTATACATTAAATTTATTGATTTATTAGAATTTAATTTATCAATCTTTTATTATTATAATTTTTATAAAAAATGTAAATTTATTTAAATTGATTAGAATTTATTATTTATAATTGTATGTCATTAATTTTTAAATTTAATATGAAAAAGTATTATTGGGTACATTAAAATCGCCCTTCAAAAACTAAATTATATCTGTTTTTTAATATCCCTTTTATATACTTTAATAATAAATAAGGTACATGAAATATTTTTTATGAAACACTATCATGAGTGAATATTTTACTATACAATGAAAATTTTTCTTATTATCTTCATTACATGTTATTATAAAATGAATAAATGTTATTATTAACATTTCAATTAATATTTACTCAAAAATTTAATGATAATAATTTTATTTAAATGTGAGTTTCTAAGAAGAATTCTTTGTATTATTGATATGATTTCAAAATGGATTGGATACTAAAAATAATTTTAAATTATGATTTATATATATTTTTTCTATGTTTTCAATCAATGTGACTACTAATTGTGTACTATAACTCATAAAATATATGAATATTTGAAACTAATAAAATTGAATTTATTGAAAATAAATATGTGATTAAATTCAAAATGGGGTTTTTATAATAAAATTATTTTTGATATAATGGATTTTGAGGAATGAAAATAATATAATGAAACAAATCATCATAGAAAATGAATAATTAATATTTTTATGATATTAAGAAGATGAATAATATTATTGAACATAAATTTTCCAATCTATATTAACATTCCAAAAGTAGATCATGCTACACTCAAATATTTATATTTTGGTTACATATGAATATATATTTATATATATTATAAATACCATATGTGTGTTTATTAATTTATAACTAAATTAATATTATATAAAAACATAAGTTTAATATGAATTATAAATTTATGGATTCTAATTCCATGAAAATGGTGTATGAGGATGGAGTTATAGATTTAGTTATGTTTAAAATAATTCATGGTGATAAACCTTCTCAAATATGTATACAATTTTTATATTATTATTGTTAAATTTGAAATGATCTAGAAGAGTTGGAGGAAAATTTTATTTTTATTAAAATATATTAGAGCTAAAAATATTTGACTATTAAATGTAGAAAATTGACTATATATATTGTCTTAGATGATACATCATTTTATGAATAAATAGGTTTTAAAATCATTTTATGTTATGATAGATTTCATATGAAATCAATATAAATATCATTAATAATTTGTTCCCATATTTCAGGTATTTAAAAACATTATTTTTATTGTATTTTCAATTGGTCATGATTCAGTTCATTTTTAGAGTTTTCAAGAGATGTTTGGATGATTACATTGTCTTCATAGTTGGCACATTTTTATGGAATATTAAGCCATGCAACTCACCTAATTGACTTCCATATGTGAAGGTTGTATAGGGTGGCATACTATTGTTGCATGATAATTGAATACCAAAAATCCAACCCATCCCAACCATGTAGCATTAGGAAATTTGGGTTTATAGGAATAGTGCATAGGTTCTCTAATCATGAAACCTTAATCTAATAAAGGTCACAGGGTTAGGAGAATGACTATTACAAACCATGCGACGAGACCCAGAAACCATGTGAGTGGGGGATTTCCACCTTGAAAATTATAAATAATATCCTTTCACTAATGTATTATTCCTAAACACATCCCATTAAATCCTAAAATATTATTATTTCTTTTCAAGGGGACTTAAGAGAGGATTATGAAGTCTGAAATTTCATTAAAATTTGATTTAAGTACTGATAGATGCATTTCATCTCCCTTCAAAATATGTATCTTAATTGATTTTGAATTATTCCTTCATCATCTCTAAAATTATTTATGAGTGATGTACCCTCTTGTTAACAATGAATAAAAAATATATATATTTATGGATTGTGATTATTGGAATTCATCATTGATCTTCCCTACAAACATTTTATATTAGATATTCCCATTATGAGTGATTTTTATTTGAATTATCTAACATAAAGGAATGTGGTTCCATATAGATTTTCTATTGATGGAACCATAATTTCATATTTTATTTGAAATAAAATTTTATTTTATTTTTCATTGATATTAGTATTCGTAAACAATTTATTAATACAATATTATTTTTTAAATAAAAACCCCAATTAAATGTGTGGTGTTTTTTTAAAATTGAGGAACTTTGTATTAAAATGAATCTTATTTGATGAAATTATTTTTCATTTAATAATGAGAAACATTAATTCATATGAAAGATTATTTTGGAAGTAATGAACATGATGAATACCTTTTAATAGGTTTTGAAATTGTAATTCCATGTTGAAACATAAATATGTTATTGATTTTTAAATGATGAGTTGAAATTTCAATGATTCATTTATTGAAATAACATGTGATCCTAAGTAGTTAGTTTGTGATTAGGATAAGAATACTAGAAATTTTATTAACTATTAATTGAATGATGATGAAAAATATTACTAAACCATTTATTTCATGAATTTAGGTTATTCATGTTGATTGATTTTCCCAATGGTCGGAGCCTTAGAGACGTGCACACACACATTGAGCTATTATGATTGTATGAGTATTATGAGGATCCTGAATGCATAAAATAAAAACATCATTTGTTATGAACATTTTTCTTTTATTTATTATGATTATTACATTATAGTGAATATTGGAATATATTTATTGATTTATTTATATTAAAATACATTTAATTATATTTTCATATTCATTCTATATACATTTGGTGAATGAATATCTAGATTGATATTATAAAAATAATATTCCATTATTTATTTCATTTAAATTTGTGAATACATGGACTAATTGTTATGTAATTTGTTATGAATCTTTTTTTGATATCATACTAGGTTTTTTAGCTCACACCATACCATTTCCAAGAGATGTGTGTATGTCATGTTAGACAATGTCTTGTAAAAGGGAATGTGACACATGGGGGTGGTAGGTTTTATATAATCCTGGGGAATTAATGTTTTATTTTTGATTGGTGGAGCTATGGTCTATATATTAAAATTGGAATTTGGGTCCATTCACTAATGTATGTAGTGTCAAATTTCATTGTTACATAACATTTCTGTTTATTTCAACATTATTGTTGTACTTATCTCCATGAATATTTTATTCATGTTTAATTTTTATTGTCTTTTGATACATTTTTAAATATAGGTCACTTGTAATTATTGAAAAAACAATTCACATTGTGTTATTGTTGATTTGATATTCTAGCCACAATCCCATTGGGAACTAGAAATCCAATTAGGTTATGTTGGTTCCATTTTTGATGTCTATGTACCAAAATATCTATGAGGGTTTATAAAAATATGATTTTATATTTCAATTTATGTGAATCATTAAATTAGTTTGGTGTTTAGATTGGGATTTATTAGAAGATATGTGGTAGTTATTTTATGATTCAAGTTGTATTTATGATTTATTTTTTGGATATATCTCATTATTGAAATCCATAATAAATTGTGTTTCTTTGGGAATGCTATATGGGAGGATTAAATAAATAGGATTATTATTTTTTCCCATAATTTTATATGAGTATATTTAAATCACAAATGTATTAATTATATTATTGTATTTGGTGTTTCAATATTTCATGATTGAGTTGATAGTCTATGTATCCATATTGATGTTTCTAGTTTCTTGTTCTTTTTGTTGTTGTGCCATACCATTCCCCCAATGTGAAATTTCATCGACCACCAATAGGTTGATAGAAATCAATCATGACATGAGAATACTTTAGGCAATCAAAATATTTTTGATATTATTTTTCATTATATGTAGTTTATATTATATTTATCCATATAAATACAATTTTAGGATCCAGTAGTGTAACCTCCAAGAGATGTATCTAGAGATCATGCTCAATAGATTATTTAGATGAATCCACTAGAACTATATGTATCTATTAATCCTCAAGAGAAAATGTATTGTTTTAAAATAAATAATTTTACTTTTTAGTTCATGTAATTTCCATACTGAGAAATGTGAACTCTTATACCTATGAGCTTGAAGGCCGTAGAGGGATTTGGTGAGATTCAATAGATTCGATAAAGACATATAATGGATTATAATGGAATGTGTTTTGTATCATTTTCATAAAACAATCATATATTGATTATATACTATTAAATAAATCAATATAGTTTTATAATAATCAACATGGAGATAGAATACTTAGTTAGTATGAAAAAATCCACACTAAGCTTGTTTTGTATTCACAAAAAGTAGTGATGAATGAAAATATTAAGGATTGATGATTTTAGATGAGTCTATTATATATAAAAAATTTCATATTTTAATAATAATTATGATATATTATAAATATGTTCAATAATGTGTTTTGATTGTTTATCTTTACATGGAAAGTATGTCGGTGTTAACGATAAATCCTCGTACTCCTAATGGTAGTCCTATTATTGAATGAGAATCATTGAATATTTTAATTGAAGATAATGATAGTATGAATCATACTTTAATTATGTGTTTTCTTAAAAGACCATTTTAAATTATATTAGTGTTGGAAATATAGAAATTTGATTGGTGATTTTGTTGATACATTGTAGATAAGTCATATTCGTTGTCACTCAATCCTCCTATAGAGGTTCCCCTCCTATTCCCTACCACAAAATGATTCATGGAATTATATTCACAAAAAAATAATTTTTTAGAATGGGAAGATTCATTGACTATAGGATTCCAACCTCCAGAATCCAAAAGACTGCTTCTTCACCCTATAGAAGTGTCTTAGGATGAAGCTGATGCACGTCCAGTGATAGTGAGTGGTATCGTCGCAATAACATATTTATTAGTTACTACTTTATTTAATACAGGTTCATCTCATTCATTCAATTTATCTAAGGTTGTGAATTTATTAAATAATTATATATATCTATTGTCATATATGAAATATATTTATCTATCCATTGAATCAAAATTTGAGACATTAATTTTATTCCCATATTGTTCCTTCCCTTCTCCAGATATAGAGTTCTCCTGTAATTATCTAATTATCAACATGAATCCTTTTGATTTTATTCATTCTATAGATTAAAATAATTTACATTAATCCTAGCTAGTGTATAACAGTCTTCATGTCTAGTTTACTATTCCAGTTAGGGTGTTCTTGTATTAATAGAATAATAGAACATTAGATTCAGTGGTTAAAACACCTCATTTGATGTTAGATAGAATGATGTCTATAGTTTCTTTTGATATAGGGAATTATTATTTGAATTATAATTGTCCTCCAGTATTTTTTCAGTTTACTGACATGTTTCAATCTGATAATTCTAGCTTCCCTTTAGTATTTAATTATAATAATCTTGTATTTTCACTAGGTATTATTCTTATCTAAATTACTTTGTTCCATAAGTAACCAAATGAATTTATATAATTTAAAACAATATTGGTTGATTAGATAGAAAAATTATTTTCATGCCCGAACATGTCACCTTTTGTGGTTATAGTTCTTTTCACAATGAAAAAATGGGACACTACACCACTATGTTGATTATAGGAAACCGGGTCTCTTGATGGAAATGATTGTGTATTAATTTCATTGTATGAATGATTTATTTGATATTTGATAGGGGTGATGTGGTTATAGAAGATATTTATTAGTTTTTGTTATAACAAGCTGATAATTAAAGAATATGATATCCCTAAGTTAGATATAATGAGTTGGTATGTCCATTATGTGTACCGTGTTAAGGCTTTTGGTCAAACAAATTATCCGGTGTTTTTTTTGGAACTGATGATTATGATATTCCATTTTTATCTTAATTCATTTGTTATGGTATTTTGGAATGATATAATGGTTGAGTATAAAAAAAAGGAGTGTCATGGGTGTCATATAAAATTTTTTATGGAATTTTTAGAGATCAATGAATTTATTCCAATGAATCAAAAATTAATCTCTAGATTTTGGATGTAATTTTATTAAGACACATCATCTTAGAACATGATATTAAAATTGATCGTGATAAGGTGAATGATATTTTAAAATTGGGGAATGCTCACAATGTTTTAAATTTTTAATTATTCATGGGATTAAGGGGTATTAACATAGGTTCATCAATGACTTCTCAATTTTATATTTTATAATTGTTGCACACACATAGAATGGAGTATTTTTTGAAGGGATTAAAATTATAAAAATTATTTTAATTAGTTGTATGAAATTCTTATTTTGTACTAATTTTGACTCGTCCAAATGGTGGGAGGAGCTATGTGGGTGTTTTTCATGAATCATGTTCATGTTTGGGTAATGTTATTATGCATGGTGATGATATTATTTTCAATGGATACAAATATCATTACCTAAATAAGATTTATTATATGAATCATTACCTCAAACTCATATTTGTGATGAATTATCATACTATTTGTCAGAAAATACCTTGTTGGAGAAATATATACCATGTTTTATCATAATAATAGTAAAATTTATATCATCTCATTAGAGGATTTTAATATATGACATTTTAATTGAGATTATTACATGTATTTTTTCTGATTTTGATATTATCTACACTCAAAGAATACATATTTTTATTTTTGATTAATTTAGTAGGAAACTTAAAACCCATTATATGTATGAGTCATTAGAATTGGGGAATCTGGTAGAAAACATTCATGGAATTCACTTAGTGGTTCAACCGGATGAGACTATGGTCACATTGGTAATAATATACTTCACATCCTCACATCATGATAAGGTTCATTAGGATATGTATGTTGATGATGAATTATATGGATTTAAAGAGTCAAATTATAATGGTGTTATCATCATGTGGTTGTTTTTAATATATGATTGTATAATATGTTTCCTTAATAGTTACACCATACAATTTTCTATGAGAACGAATTTTATGGGGTTGATAATAATTACTAAAATATAGTTAACCATTAAATCCAATTACATTTAATTATTTTTATTAATATGATTTAGGTGACCCTATATTAAGTGATTCATAAATGAAATTTTTTAATGTTTTAATATTAGTAATTATGTTAAGGAAAACCATCTAAAAATGTATGTGTAGAAGATTATTGGATTTTAGGGATTTCTATTTGTATTTTTTTTGATAGGTACGCCTACTTAAAATATCATTTTTATATTATCCCTCAAAGAGGGAATGAGATCTCAGGTTTATTTGGGCATTGTATATTATACATTGGTGTATTATTACAAACAAGAATTTATAAATTATATATTTTATTAGTATAATAAATTTATGTTCTAATATATTATACAGTATTATAAACAAAAAAATAATTAATAATCAAGTAAAACCTATTTCATTAATGGATATAGTTACATTAATTAGAAAAAAACGCCATTAAAATTACTAAAATTAAAATTGGAAATAAATTTATATTATGAAATGTAGAATGTGATATTTGATATCCTTCTAATCTGTTAGAATAATCACCCACCACATCCAACACTATTGAAATTAAAAAAATATTATGAATCCAATTGTAATATTATTAAATGAATGTATAGAACCTTGATATTTATTTTACAGAATTATGATTAATGTAACAATGAAATATTTATACAATGTAATATGACATATTGAATTGGAACATTTTTATCATAATTTTAACCTGGTAATTGGGAATTGTAACCTAAATATTGGTGATAGGAATATGTCCATTAGAATTATAACATATCCTATAAATAATAGAATTTATTGTTAATAAATTTATCCTGATTTATTTATGTTAATATTTATATTATAATAAATGTCACTACTGAAATATAAACACAATTTTAAGAAACTATATTTTAAGGTAATTCGAAAAAATAAGAATTTTATTTATTAAAAAAAATTAATCAAAAGTTTAATTTTATATTTATAAAATGAATGTTATTTTTATAATAAATATTTTTATGTTTAATAAAGGTTGATTTTATAAAAAATAGTAAATAATTTAATTAATTAGGGAAAAGTAAAAATACAGTTTTTTCATAACCAACTTATTTTAAACTACCAAATTCATAATATAATATTGGTATAAATTATTCATGATCTTTTTACACATCCATGAACATATTTAATTTTATAAATTATTTTTTAAAATAATATAAACATATATTCCAAACCATACAATTATTTTCCATGTTTTGAAGTATAAATTATTCAACTAAAATAAAAAAAATTATTTTCTACCACATTAGTTTTTAGTTAAATATTGAATCCAAATTATAAATATTTTTAAATAAATAAAAAATATAGTATACTGATATATTATCTATAATATAATTATTATCATAGTAACCATTTTTAGCATAGATATTGTATTTTATTCAATAATTTGTTCAAGAAATACCCCTCTCCTAAAATATAAGTCAACCATATACATCCCATTGTATGAAAACTCCACCCACTCAATCCAAAGAAAAAACAACCAAATCACACACTCATATGCACTATTAAATTATTAGGTATGTTTTGGTGCATCCAACTCCAATAACTAAAGAAATTCAGGGTCATACATGAGTAGAAACACTGAGAAGATGGTATGTTTTCTTCAACAAATCATAATATTTTATATTTAACTTCAAATTTTTTCTATACCATAAAAAATTAAATATTATATTATTAATAATATTGTATTATTATTTAAATTAATTATTTTTTTCACTTAAATAATCATATATAATATATAATAATATATCATTGTTCTCATACACCCTTCTTAGATAGTTTCCTGTTAATGTTCTATTAACCACCAATATAGAAATTACCTATTATTTTTTTATCACTCATCTTATAGATGGTTACAATAATTTATTTATTATATATAAATTAATAAATTAATAAATTTTAATTTAATTTATTTATATGTACTAATATAAAATAGACAATATATAAAATAGAGATGTCCAAACATAACTGAAAATCATTAAGGAGAACAAGGCCTCAAAAAATTATCCACATTTTACTTTTGGAATTATAAAACATTATAAAATGATTAATTTTTTTAAAATATTTACATAAATTATGTTATATCACCTCTCATTTAATGTATTAATTAACCAAGTTATATTATTTTAGAGTTATAAAATTGATGACATATTGAGAGATTCATGGTAAGGGTATTTACAAACCCAAACACTTTCATTTAGGTTATCACCTATATCAAATTTCATTTTTTATGAATATTCCAAAAAATATAATATATATATAACCATTAAATATTACTTATATTATATTTTTGAAATACACATCCTTCATACCTTCCAAAAATATTTCAATTTCATTTATAATTATTGATCAAAAAAGATTCTATTTCAAAAACTACTCTGGAATTATCTTTAGTTTTTTCTCATTTAAAAAAATAAAATTATATTTTATACCAATGTATGAACTCACTTATTCATTTTTTGAATTATAATGTTCATTTCATGAGGTATTATATGTGTAATAGTTTTTGAATCACATTTTTTTCCATGTGCTATTCCATGATTATAACTATTACCCTTCTATGTGTAATACATGATTATGAGAATTTTATTATGTGACAGGAAGTCCGAATAAAATATACAACTCCAATGTATTTGGATATGTGATATATATTATGTTATAATGATATTATTCATGAACATGATTCTATATTCTTTCAAATTTATGATGTTATGATTTATTCACCTATATTATGCATCAACATGATTCTATCGTTGTTCGCAACTACGTATGGTATTGGAAAACTATTATATGATGTTCCATTAGTAGGAATATTAAAAATGTAATGTATTTATCAAATGCTTCCAACATAATGTTGTTTATGATCCAATTATAATCACATGAATATGTTTAATATTTTCACCCATGTATTATTGATTCATGTACCCTATTCATCCATTTTCGTGGCTCTTAAGAAACCCCATTCCTTGATTTATACCCTCAGTTTAATATATGTGATGTGTAGATTTTTTGATATTTATAATGATAATAAATAAAAATTAAAAAAAAATATTTTTTTTATTACATACAATTTAATGTATGGGCCAAATTTTACCAAGGCAGTAATCCTTTTGATCATGGAGTATATTAATTTTTGGATAAATATCATAAAATTAAGTTAATATTCATGGATGAAAATGGTGAGTCACTATAGTTGGTATTAGAGAAAAATATAAATATTTTTTAATTTGTATTAGTAATAAATAGTGAAAACCATTAGTGCAATTCTATGTATTGGTAAACATCATACAAGAATAATTTTATAACAATGATAAATGTAGATATGAAAAAATATATGACAATATAATTAATTTTTTCATATTAATATATTAAATATTCAGGATATTTTATCATATTATTTGTTCAACCAATTTCATTTTTTTATGATTGTGTCAAAATGATATAAAATTGGCTAGAATAATATATGTGGGTAAATGTAATGACTGAATGAATGAAATACCTAATGTTACGGGATACTGAGTATAAAATATCAAAACAATGAAGTCTTAGTTATATTAGACTATGAAAAAACATGAAAACCCCCGTCATATGTCTACCATTTACCATAAAGGATCAACTATCTATTGCATATTTTTTTCCAATGACCACAAATGTTTAGTAGGCATTCTAAAACACTTTTCATTAAATTGTGGTTTATCTAAATGGATATGATATTTATATACTCCACTATTCTTAATATGATAATATTTCCTTAGATAGATGTTGATTATTTGTATGGTTGGTCATGGATAAGAGATGAAAATGAGAACCAAACTGAATTATGAAATAGAAGAGATGGAGTAGGAATATATTATGAAAAAAGTTCATGATATATAGTTCCTACAAAATAATCAATTTATTATGGAGATATAATTCCTATATATTAAAAAAAATAATGGTGAATTAGTCTGGTATTATGAGGAAAACATCACAATTATTTCAATATATTCCTTTTTATATGGTTAATAATGATTGAAAATATAAATAAATTCTATTGTGTCTTAAAACCACACCTTTAGAAGGCTCTAAAAACATGATATATTATGAGTTAGGATTATGTTTTACTATGTGAGCTCAAAGTAGTGATGGATTTTGGTGAATAGTTACATGATTATCTGGATAAGTAAAAAAATATGGAGTGTAGTGTGCATTTATTAAATGGAAAACGTAACATGAATATACACCCTTGCACATGTAATATATTTTGGAAGAATAATCATGTGACATTACTCCAAGGGATAAGGTTATGATTTATGTGTTTTTGGGAATCTCACCACTCTCACTAATGTTGATGAGACATTAAATATAAAACTATAGTTATGTACGAATGGAAGAATCCACCCATGGTTTAATGCTTCAACTATAATGAGAAATGGTACTATGAAATATAGATAACTAAACAATGATTCAATGATTTTACTTGTCATTGTCAACAATAAATGTAAATAGAGAACGAGATATAATATGCCATCACTATAGCTGAGGTGGATCATAAAAATGATATTTTATTAGGTACACGTCTTATTCAAAAAAAATGATTTTATTTTATTTTATTATAGGTATACTCATTCATTTATATCATAGATTATTTCTAGATATTTTTAATCATAACCCTAATTCCAAGATGTAGAGAAATCTATATGAACATATAGTTGGGAAATCAATGAAACTGATGATTTGGAATTTTCTCATTTTAGTTTATGTGGTATAATTATTATCATAAATAGATTATTCCATCACCTTGTTGAATTTAATTCTATACTGTACATGGATTGGCATTAAATATATTAATCAAACATCAACCACTAAGAAAAGGAAATAACCATTCATATTATAAAACATCACTTGGTCATATATAAATGTAAGGACGATCATGATTGTATTTTGAATAAAACCTCAGAACTATATGTAATGATAGCTAAGGAAATGATTATGTTCCAAATTGGATGATTCAATGGTAAGCATCATCCTTAAATAAATTAATAATTTTTGGCAATACAATATTGAAATTTATGAATATTTACCTAGTATTAAAAAATATCATGAGATAGGGTTGTCAATATATCTTATTAAATAATCCAATACGATCTATGTATGCCTATATATAATGGAGTAATTTGGACTGGAGGAGTTAATGAGGAATCTACAATGGTATTAAGATAATGGGTTCATACACCCCAGTGCATTCCCAGATGGTGCACCAGTGCACATTTTCATGAATAATTATGGATTAGTGTGGTTGTATATCAATTAACTAGAGCATGAAATGATCACCATAAAGACAAAATATCCCTACCCCAAGATTTATAACTTGTTTGATCGAAAATTAGTATATAGGTTCTTATCAAATGTAAATCTTAATTTTGGATATTATTAGGTGAAGGAAATTAATTATGAAATTTAAAACATAGACTTATTTACCTATTTATGACACTATAAGTTCATACTAATTCCTTTAATAATTATAATTTCTTATAAATCTCCATGTTTTTTATTAACTAAGTCTATAGGGACAATATAACAAAATTAGGAAGTTATTTTTTAAAATTTTCTAATTTTTTCCAATAGAAAAGAGAAACATAATTAGAATCTGAGGCTCTAATGGTTACATTATATAAGGATAAAATGAATGCTATATTCAACATGTTTGAATTTTTGGTTCATAAAGTAACATTATTGGATAATTTAATGATATGTGAGGGAATGTATATCGACCATTTGAAGAAAATGGAACATGAGGAATGGACTAGAGCCACTAGATTCAGGGAAATTAAATGATATTTTAGGATGAATATTTTAGGATAATCAATGTTGCTACAAAATTTATTATTATAGTGGTAAAGTATGTCAGGATGGAAGAACGCGAGGAATGTCTTCTTCCACTCAAGGAGAGGTTAATCACAAAACATGTATTCACACTACAATCATTTGGAGAAGGTTTGTTTATTTAATTTAATTCATTAATGTTGGAATTGGGTTATATACTAAAGATGAAATAAAAATTCATATCTAATGCCTCACAAAAATTGAATATCTATTAGTACAACTTCACAATGCAGGATATGAAGTTAGTTGATATGATGTTAACCTTTAATAATTGGAAACACTGCCGCTATTATAATAATTTTTACATATATATCCATAAATATATTCCAATGTATACATTCACATAGAAGTATCTCATTATGAATCAATACATATGATCATATATATTTAGGAATGCAACTAATCGGTTCACAACATTCAAGTAAAAGAAAATATGGTAGATGATTCTCTTAGTTGAAATTATATGAAACACTATCCCTGATTAATTTTGATAAATACCATATATTTATAGATATGATATGATTTATTTAGTAATCATAATAGTAGGGATGAAATACTACCATTCCAAAATAATTTCATTGCCAGGACACCTTCAGAAGAAGAATGATGCATATAGAGATGTTTTTTTAGCCTCAATATTGGGTGAAAGTATTAAATAAAGAAAATATTAATGTATTTCTCAATGATTAATATAGTTTAATTTTATTTGTAATAATAATTTTTAGGAGATTACCACCTAAGATGATTAATGAGCTATTGGATAATATTCATAGCCCATCCATTTCTTGCATACTGGAAATACTGGATGTACCATGATCAATGTGAGAATTTATTTTGGGATAACATTAATAATGTGGTCAAAAATACACATCAACATAGTTAGAATGTTATAATGTTCATTTAGAGTTTTATATTCTAAAAGGGATGATGCAACCATTAACCACACCCATGTGGAAATTAGAAAACATTACCAATGAAGTTTTCACTAATTTCCAAAATACATCCAAAATCATCATTGTGAATTGAGGTTTGGTGGATTTAGTCACCAAGACAAACATCATAATTAATATAGTTGAATAATAATCAATGGAATATATTTTCAAATATATATACATATATAAAGTAAATGGTGAGGCTACATGGGGTTCATCTTTTGATCATCTATAATCACAAACCATGGTTTGATATTAAAATTTGGATAATTATTCTATATTATCTAAATAATGAATTGATTTTCCATATGACATATCATCCCCAACTTATATTAAAAAAAATCGATCATTTATACTCTCGGGGATATGCATATTGGATTTTCTGTAGAATTTATCAGAAGATGGGATCAACATCTACCATTATATCATACAAAAAAATAAATTACTCAATTAATCAAGTAGATCAATATGTGTTTCTTTATGTGAAGTGATATAGAACACCTGGTTTTTTATGATTTATGAAAATGAAAGATACTTAGACATGATATTATACATGAGATGGTAGAGAATGTTCAATAAATCCCTAAAAAAAATGAATGATTCACAAATAAAACATTTGATCTATGATAATTACCATAAAATGGATTCTGGGATTGAATTTAGAGAGTATATTTTCATTGCAATTTAACTATAGAACAGTGTATTGTTGTTTGTAATGAATGAGATGTTTTTTGTAGGTGTAATTTCAAATTTTATTCCATAGTTGCATATGAGTAGTGTTCTATCAGATTGAACATCCATTAAATATATATTATGTTCATTTTGTGTTCTATATATCATTCTTAGGGAAGAAAATATATGATCACTAAAATGTGCTAAATCGAAAGATTGTAAAACTGGAAATGGCCTCTCATATGGGGACCATCTATTGAATATCATGCATCAAAGAGACAATTTTTTATGCCATATGATAACTCACAAAGTCAAAGTGTGGTAAAGTAACTACAAATTCAGGTAGGTTCATGGGAACTAGAGTAAAAAGGGAAACAAAATGAATATCACCTATTATTAACCAAGAATAAGATTTGAAATTTTAGGAAGGAAATTTCTAATCGGAGAATAATGTAACATCTGAGAGAATATAAAGGATATTTGTTCTCCATTTTTTGTAATAATATATTATATTTTATTATAAGAATATATCATATAAATAAACCAGAAATAATTTATTTCAGTAATGGGGGTCATTGAATTATTTAGAAACTAAACCCATTATAGATCTAAACATTATTATAGCACTATTAATATAAATTATGAAATGAATAATGGGAAAATTTTCATCCATACAATTGGATGAAATCATCGACTGAAAAAATCTATATTTAAATGAAACAAAATATTATTAAACCAACATCCTTAGAGTCAAATGAAAATATTAAAATATATATGAAATTATAGAGAATAATGAATTAAGGTACGAATTTTTATTTAAAATGTGCAATATGACCATTCAAATTCCAATCTAAATGTTGGAATAGTGACCCAACCATTGGGTAGAGAAACCATATCAATTGGAATAATAACATGAACATTTTAACAGTAATATATCCACAAAATAATAATTTTTAATATTATTAAAATTTATCCTGATTATTTTAATAAAAAAATATATTATAATAAATATTATGATGAAAAAGTCAATGAAAAGAAAGAATAGTTTTAATTAACAAATTTTTAGAGTATTTCACTAGAATTATATTTAAATATTAAAAATTATAATAAATTATTTTATGTAATTATTCTTTTAAATTTAGTTTTATTTTTAAAATCATCATTTATATTTTTTCCATGGGAGTAATTTTTAGGGGATATTTTTTGAAATACTTTGATGTTTATTGAAAATATAAAATACATTTTTTGTAACATGTGTATTCTAAAATTTTTCATTCATAATTAAATATTGAAAAAATAAATTATTGACAATTCATAATAAAAAGGAATTATTAAATTTCATAAATAAAACATTTAAATAAAATAATCCTCTTTTTTCAAACCTAAATATTATTTTCGAATGGGAAAAGTATAATGTGTTCCTGTAAAATAACAAATTTTCAATTTCCCCACATTTATTTTCAAAAAACTACTCTATTGTTATTATAAAATAGATTAAAGTCAAAAAATAGTCAAATATTATTAATAAATGATCAATAATTTCAATAATGTCACTATTATATGGATTACCTAGGATACTGTTTTTTATTCACATTTTTTAATAAAAATACCCATATCGTCACATTTAAAAAACACAAATCCCTCCACATCGAAGAAACACCTACATTAATTGAAAAATAAAATCCAATGGTAAAATTATCTATCTAAATACCCATTGAATCTCTATGGACATTCTAGTACCAATCACCCAGAATCAATTTTTTTCACTATAACCGATGAGAATCGACATTAAGAAGATTAAATGTTTCAATCAACATTTTTTTGGTGTTTTACTCTTCTCTTCCTATTTTTATATCATATACCAATATTATTATTATTATATTTATTAATTATATTAAATGTTCTATAATGTATAAATTTTAATAGTTACTATGTAATTTACTTTTATAGTTCACATACATCCTCCTTGGATAATATTTATTTATGGGTCAGTTAACCACCAATGAGGTCATCACTAAATAATTTTTAACACCAACCTTATAACCAATGAAAATAAATTATTTATTATATATTAATGTATAAATATATATATTTAATATTTTTTATTATTTCTACTAATGTATGAATGCCTTTGAAAAATATAGTTAAATCTAAACAAAAGAGTAAATCTTTATGGAAAACATGATGTTAAAAAATTTCCCATATAACTATAAGAATATTATAATATAATAAAATTAATAAAACATATAATTATTGGAATAAATTAGAGTAATTAAATTCATTTTCAATGCTATAATAAACCGATGATGATTTTTTTTGGAGTTGGAAAAGTGAACCAATATAGTTAGATTTTACATAAGGTGATGCTCAAACCCAAACTCTATTTTGGGTTATCTCATATTTGAAATCAATTTATTTATTAATGTTACAATTAATATGAAAATAATATATATCAATGTCATGTATCTTTTATTTCATTTATAAAAAAATGTTCCCGTCGTTCAAAAATGTTATTGAATTCATTAAAATTGTTCTTCTACAATATTACAATTTCTAAAAAATATTTTGTATAAAGGTTTGTTGTTTCTCCATTCAATATTGACAATGATATCATTTTCCAATGTATTATCACCTATATCCTTTTTGGAAAAAAATATATTTTCAATAATATTATTTGTGAATTATTTTACAAATCTCATTCCATTCCATGAGATATTTCATAACATAAATTGGTATCCTTCTTTTTGCATGCATGATTAATAACATTTTATGATGTGAATGGTGAGATGGAAATTATGTGCCACTAAAATTAATTTAGTAATGTGATGTATCTCATTATATGATGTGTATTAAGTGTGAACATTATTATATAATAGTTCACAATTATGATGTTATTATTTATCAACCTAAGTTATGTGTGAACATGAAACTAGAATTGTTTAATAATCTATGTGGTATATTACCATTATGTTATGAAATTTAAATATTATTAATATTACTCATTTAATTACACTATAAAATTAATCCCTCATGAATTTTATGATAGTCATGTTCTAATTATAAGATATTGTTGATTATGCTCCCCAATGTACTATTAATTATTGTATCTTATTCTATCCCTTACTATGATTTTATCCCATCCATTTCATTGATGTATATCCTTAGGTGACAATATGTACTAAGCCAATAATGAGATCATCATGATGATAGAGAATATTAAATCAAATTACTTTTATATATTATTATATTAAATTGAGGTATGAGCCTATTTTTCCCATGACAGTAAAATGTTATTTCTTAGATTATTCCACTATCAAGTTTTTTTCTATTAAAAGTGTGGTGGTTTTAATCACATTAATTGTTTTGTTTATATATGTATGTCTTGATAAAAAAATATTTTTTCTTGAATGATTTCATGATGCTTGAAATCTATATTTTCAGAAATCTTCTGATAATCAGTTGGGGCTATATAGGATTTTTGATAAAAAAAAAATGTTGCTAGTCCTCAATATGGATGTCACGAAAAAGGTACATTTATGGTTAGACATGTATAAATACATTTTTGATGTCATATATTATTGAATCATCCTTGTTCGGTCCTAGTTTTATTTAATATATGATGGAGAATATTTAGTTGATCTGTCAGAGAATGGAAATGGGTCAGACCTAGTATAATGATTATATTGATCAATGTAGATTTCGTTTATAAATTTTACCTATTAAAAAAATGAATTGGAGAAATTACCTATGTTTTTATCACCAATTGTTTTGAAAACATGGACTGGTTCATCAAAGAATTGTGGGACCATTTCAGATCATTGATTAGATTGGTAGTTAAGATTACCATTTGGGTTTTCAACCTTAGTTGATGTCGATTCATAACATGTTTCATGTATCATAGACTTGAAAGTATATTTGAGAAACATCTCATGTTTTATAAGGTATAAACTTGATATTGAACAAGATTTTTATGTGATAAATAATTGGGTCCTAATAATTGACCCATAGGTGGTTATCATTCATTGAAAGTCTATAACATTGATTTGTGTGCCTTGGAGGCCTGTTTATAATTCACATGAGGATTGGGATTGTGTGGCACTGATGATATGGATGTGTTATAATCTCTTTTATATGGAGTAGTCATGATTCAATCTCTAGGGTTATAATTATTTTTTTTGTGGATATTAAAACATATCATTTGAAGCTTTTAGGTACTTCTTTACCAAATTTATGAACATTATTTCTATTGAACTTATTTCTGGTATATTCTATATTCCTTCATATTTTTTTACTAATTTCATGTTTAGTACATGGTAAGGGAAAACAAAGTGGATTAAAATAGCTTACATTGTACCCATTTTGGTTGTTCTATAGGGTATAACATAGTTTGTTACTGTTTATTCAAAAATATGTATCCTCCATAACCATATAATGTAGCCCTGGGAAGTGGGGGTATGAAAAGATGGAATATGGATTCTCTAACCATGTGGAAAAACTGTGTGCACTTTTATGATGCCATGTCGGGGTGAACCATTAGTTCTAAATATTTTTACTGACCATGAAACCACATGAAAATATTTTTTACCCTATTAAATCATTAATTTATATAACATCATCCTTGTAATAAACCCAAAACACATTTTATTTGACCATAACCATGTTCTTCAGATCATTGTGGATCTCCAGATAGCATTTTTTTTCTTCTCTAGAGCCTTTACACAATGATTCATGTGACGATGAATTCTTGTGATCTCCATCTGAAAAGTGAATCTCCATTCTTATGCTATTATCCCTCTGCATTATTTTACATTATTAAAATATGTTTTTCACTCATTTTATTGATTAATTTAAAACATCATTTGAGGGAATTTGATTTTATGGATTTTTATTTGTTCTCCCTTATATTTTGTACTTTATTTATTGTTTTTATTCTAGGTATAAACCATGGGATTGTTGGACCTATATATAGGTGTTTCTATAGAGTGCATCCCACAATTCAAACCTTGATCGCATAATTATTTTGAAATGAAATTTATATAAGAATTCCATTATCTTAGAATAAATTACACATTATTTCAAGTGGAATGTATTTTTATAATTGAAACCATTTTTTCAAATGTCATGATAAATTGGGGGAATTTTAGAAAAGATATCATGAAGTGGAATTGAATTTATGAAATTATTTAATGATGACTCATGAGTAAAATTTTCTTAAATTTATCTTGATTTTTAATTTAATTAAATTTATGAATATAGATGAGTTTTTTTATATTGTAATATCTCGTTGATACATAAATTGGTGATAAAAACATTGAATGGTGAATTGAATTGAACAGATTTTATTATCATGTGATTTTATAATTCCAATAAAATTTGATCCTAATTTTTTAATGGGTGATTAATACATGTCCTCTATGATGTTGAATCTTTATAGATTTATTGTTGATGTAAATCAAACTAATCCATGAAAAAAATAACACTCCTCGATTTGTGTATATTGATTATTTGAATAACTTGAGATTCAGAGATGTTTGAACACACATCAATTCATGATGAATAACTAATAATTTTGAGGATACATGCTCAAAAATGTATTTTATCCAAGGTATTATGGACATAATTCTTGATTTTTTCTTTATTTTATGTTAGGGATTACAAAACTATTTTTAATCCCACCTTTCTATATTATAAAAATGATCATTTAATTTTATCATAATATAACTATTATCATCATATGTTGAAAGAATGTTTGGAATAAAATTGTGAAAATAATATAACAATATTTTTTTACAAAATCATGAGCATAAATTATTTAATTTTCATAAAATTTTTATAGATAAATAGTTGATCTGTTATAGGTCTTCATTTTGACTTCCTACCATTTCTATTGGTTGTGTTAATATCATGTTTTTCTTGAACAACGAAAATGGAATGTGCTACTTAGAGGATGTCAGTGTGATTGTTTCATGAGACCCTAGTGTGAAAGATATTAATGGTGGCCCAAATGTCTATATTTTATGTTACAATTTTATAACCATTTCATGGTGGATGTTGGGTCACATTTTGATATTATATTACTTTTGGATTTATATTTTCATTATTATGTTAAATTTATCCTTAATGAGTGATTCAAATACAGATTTTATATTGTTTTTATTATATTTTTTGTTATTATTTTATAATTCATCAGGAAAATACATTCACATTGATGCCTTGTTGATTCTTGTTTTCATATTCTAACACATGGGGATTGAGAAGTCCCTTCACGCTATGTTGGTGCAAGAGTGTTTATATATGAAATGGGTTAACAATCCTAGTATGTGTCCATTAATATTTTTGATTACCACCATTAAAATCCAACGTTGGTTGAGATTTAAAATAACTTAGAAAATAGACCATTTCATACATTTTTCTAAATTTATGAAATTATAATCTATATTGAAGTAATATATTTTAAAAAATTGTATCATATAATTTAATACTAATTTAAAATAATTTTTTCTATTGTAAATGATATTTAACACGACAGAGATTATCATCTTTTTAGAAGATAAGATGGTAATGATAATAATACCATCAGTTGGTATGTTATCTAAAAGTTACATTTCAATCACAATGTTTATATTTTATTAATCAAGTACCATGAATCAATCAAAAAAATCTATATTACTTCCACAAATTCATACATTCAAGTTTAATCAAGTTCAATGAATGATGTATGATAGATTCCTAACATTTCCATGTTTTTATGACTATATATACATGAGGATACTATTAGATAATTGACATGTCACAATTATACAAGGATTTAAAATGTGAAACCATGTCACCCGAAAAACAATCCTATGTAGTTGATATTTTTTGAATCATATCATATATTCGGAGATAATCCAAGAAACAACCATCTTGAATTATCTAAATTATGAATAATTTTGTTTTGTATAAGAATTAATACAAAGGGAACAAGTCAACTCTTATCGATAAATTATAAATTTCCTTCATTTTTATTAATGAAGCACAAATAAATTATGTTTTATTTGTCATATTTGTAACCCAAATAAACTAGGTATTGATATTTATGCCTATTTGGATGAATTGATTGATGATATGATGTTTTTGTGAGACGTATCTGTTCTATTATATGATTATAATAAAAGCAAAGAGTTCTCATTGAGATCTATGTTAAAAATATTATAAATGGTATTCATTATTTTATAAATATATCAAGGTATATCATTAATGTAATATTTGGGTGTCCACTATTGAAGAAGGTAAAAACATCGTAATTTTGAAAAATACATCGAAGACTGTGTTTTTACAAAATTGAAATTTTTAATCCAAATTATGTAAATTATGATCCTAGAGGTCCTCATTTGATATAAATTCAAGTCAAGATAAACCACCATCCTCACTAATGGGTGATATAATTTTTGATAATGTACTATACTATGTCATAAATTTTGGAAACAAATTATTGAAAAATAATTTTACATGTTTTTGTAAATAGAATTTTTTTATTGAATTTTAATACTATAATTATTTTTCTGGCAGCCATTTTCATAAAATCATGCTTGTGAAAATAAATGTACCAGATATTTTAATTGGTATAATAATAAATGTACTAGAGAAAAAAATAATTGAATTAAGTCTAGGTTTTATATTATTGACTTGGTTTTAAGAGAAGAGTTGGCACCATTGAAGGTTGAATTGTGAAAATTCTTTCCACTTTTTTATTACACACACATTAGATAAGAAAAAGTTCAAATTTTCATCATAATTAATTGTATAAAATTTATATAAATTTATTTATATAATATAATGAATTAAATTTCAATTAATAATGTGACTTTATGGGGTCTAGAATCACATATCTTTCATGTTTTTCTCTAATATTTCATTCTTGACAATTTGCATTTTTTATTTTCTAAAAATGTATGTCACGAATTATCAGTACATTTATTCATTTTCAAATACACATACAGCAATGTAATAAACAGAGAAATGTTTCCAATCATGAAAAATATGATCTTTTTCTTTTTATGATAATTGAAGATGATCTTCCAACCATCATTCATTGATATAATGCTCTAGATGATTTTTCACTAGGTTTGAGAGTTAGAAAAATGCGATCATGTCATTTGTATATGGATTTACCCCCATGGAACTGTATATAGTGATTTTTAAAGGGTAATCCCAAATTCAAATGCAATGAATTGGTTGTTTTTTTAGTGGTAAATTTTTAGAGAGGTATTGAATTATTTAATGATTAGTAATCAGATGTTGATTGCACTTTCCACCAAATATCTCAGTATAGAAGACACATTCATGTTTTAGGTATTTCTAGATGAAATTATGAGATAATTATAATTATAAATTGGGTTAAAGATCTAATTTACATTTTATAAAATAGAAAAGTGGTTTCCCTTTAAATTAAACCATAAAAGGTACTTATTATACATGTAAATCAATTATGGGGTAAAGAATGGATATAAAATATCCACAATAATTATTTTGTTGTATTTTTCCAGGATCATGATTATAAAGGGTTATCTACGAGTCCAAATTCAATTGTTGGATGACTTCAATTGATATAATTGTGATGAAATGAATATTCTATATCATTATGTGGATATTAAAATAAATTTTATGTTTTCTATATAAATGAACAAGATGAATGCAATATGATGAAAAATTGTTGTGCTTCACATACATATGATATAATGTATGTGTTTAATTACATATATAGTCATATATATTATGTAACTATGTTATATTACTACATCACAATATAGATATATATATTGGAAATAGAACATTTCAATTGCTGATTTCCATTGAAGATGGGTTTACAAAACAATTATAGTGAAATTTTATGAACTGGGATTATTGAAGGAGAATTTCAGTATAGAATGGTGTAAGGAGTAACGATTTAGTGATATTAAGGGGAAATTAAACCCTCATCCACCAGTTATTAATGCACATATTATAAACCACGTAAAAGAAAAATATTTTATAATTCAATATGAGAAGGAATCTATCTAACAGAATTTCAGTCACTATATTTTATTTAACATCATTTATTTATTTACAATTTGACTAAAAATTATTTATTTAAAAAACTATATAGGAATTTTAAAAATATGAATAATTCATAAAAACCAATTCATCATAATTGTTATTTATAGATGGGGTATTCTTCACGTGAAATGAAAATTATATTTATTTTAAATATATATTATATGTTTAATGTAATAAAAAATAAATATGCTCTTTTTTATATGGTGACTTATGAATTAAAATCGAAATCCAATTCTATCCCTTTTCAAGATTTAGGACGAGATTTCCGTGAAATTATTGTTGGATGACTAATAGATGAATACACGTGAGAAGTATAAGAATCATGTTTATGTTTTAGATAAAAACAATATTTTACTAATTATTATAATAATATATAAAAATACCTATTTATACTACTAATTTTATTAAAATATTTAGACACAAGAATTGAAATCCTATTTAATTCAAGAACAACTAATTTTAGAATACTTGATGTGGACCAAACATTATGACCACATTAGAGTTATATGTTTTTGAGTGTCAGTTCAGAATTATTTTGAGAAAACAATTCCACAAGGTGATACATTTCAAAAGATGAAATAAATTCAATAACAGATTGATTATTTAAAAAATATTAATCCTTGGTATGATTTAGAGGACTTATTCATGTTAAAGAGTCAAATAAAACTATTACTGGATGAATACTAAATAAAATAAGTGGCACAAGATTAAACTATATTTGGGCTATCTATTCCCATAAACCACCTTCCCTACCTAAGGTAATAAATTATTTCATAACTCATTGTCTAACATGTGAATCATAAACATTTTACATACATCATATTACAAAAATAATATATGGTGAAATAGTTTTTTATTTATATCTATGAAAACCCACACAACACCATTTTGAAGAGTCTTGTGTAAAATATCTCATGTTACATCAAAAAATATAAAACTCTCAAAAGAGAACATTAGAAGGGGAATTTATATATCTCCTAGACTGTGTGATGAATTTCCTAGTCTGTAAGATGAGGAGGATGTTACTATAGTCAATAATGTTTTAAAAAGGACAATATCATGTTAATTTAATCATATAAATATACAAGAGGTATGCCTAAAAAAACTTTTCATATGAAGAACCATAAATATTTAATGATATAATTTGCGAAATGATTTATGGAATTACAGATAAAAAAATGAAGGGGAAATTGATGATCGACTCCAGAAAATCTAGTGGATCATCTACAAAAACAAATGACCATTTTAGTGAACCATCATCCCTCTAGTTATACTACCATATATATTAAAATTATAGCATTATGTAGATGTAATTTTTATGGATTAAAATATATTCTAAATTTGACATATTGAATAAATTTTAGTAGATTTCATTTTCATTATTATTGGCCTCAAGAGTATATGATATATAATCATGTTTTATTTGTAAATAGTCTCGACAGTAAAAACCTATGTGAGATTTATTTTTATAATATATTCATAAAAAATGATCTAATTAGAACATAGGATGGAATAAAAATTCAGATTGTATATAGGTGTATATTTTGCTACTAC
This sequence comes from Viscum album, assembly GCA_963277665.1. Lineage (NCBI taxonomy): Eukaryota > Viridiplantae > Streptophyta > Magnoliopsida > Santalales > Viscaceae > Viscum > Viscum album. The sequence goes on along the minus strand of OY728160.1, from coordinate 556,109,235 downwards.
CTAAAGGGAAAATGCGACAAAACATGTTTTTATATTGTTAAAACCAATATCATTTCTATACATAATGTTTCATTAGAATTTAAATAAATTTAATAGATAAATATATCCTAATAATAATATTTTAAAAGTAAACAACTGAAGATTTGTTCCAATGGATTCATATAACATAGGGGAAGATCATTATTATCATATCATAAAAAATATGTTTTTCTATTTTATTACTTATTTGAATTTGTTTTTTAGGATGCAAGATATTGAAATCTATGTATATTTAGAAGACGATGGTGTTTATTTTTTGGTTACAAATCTGGTATATCCATCCAATTGACAATACATGATGTCCATTTTGAATTTATTGTGTAGAAAATTTTATATTTTATAGAAAAACATTAAATTATACTATTATAGATAATTTTATAAAAATAATTATCATTTGATATGGTGATTTATAAATATCAACTAATTTCGGGTATGGGGTTGGTGAATAAACAAATAAACCATTAGATTTCATCAAATAGAATAAAATTAATTTATATATTGTAATTGTAATATATCAACAAATATCTGTTGAATTATTTTTCATATTTGGGTTAAAAGCACTGCAATTTATGAAATAAATAACAACAAGTATTGTAGATATCATGTATTAGATTTATGAAGGATATTATAAACCATCAGAAAACATGAATCCTCAATCAAATAATTTATTCGTATAATTTAAATTTCTTTTTTATTTTTTATTGATCAATTTTTAATATATGTTATTAGTATGTTGAGCAATTCTAATAGTATACATACAAAAAATAGTAAGAAATTTAATTTAGCATCGACTGTGAAGAGTACATGGTGATAGAATGATTATCGACATCAAGTGGAGGCAATTTACTATTATATCAATGATCTAGTACAAACAATTACCATAGATATATATTTGGGATGCAAAGAATTATCATAATAATGATTAATATGTTATATTTACTAAAAAATTGTATTATTCACTAATTTCCAACATTTAGAAGATGTGATGAATTTTTTGAAATTAAATAAACTCATTACTGATAAAACTAGAATGAATTAAATGGTTAAGCAATTTATCAAGGAGATATACAATCAATGGAAACAATATTTGTATTTCTGTAAAACACGAAACAGGTATATGATTCTTATCCTCATGAGATATTTGACATCCAGGATGCAACTATGATAATGGAGAGAGGGGAATCGATGAAGTATCCTTAAACCAATAGATATGAAAAAGTATTACCATCTTTTGAGGAAGGTATTTCCATGAATCTAGCCCCATAAATTTAATTTTTTTTATCTTTTTATGAGTATAAAAATATTCCACAAGGCCAATTAATATCTCTTCCAAATATATGATGAATAAATTCATATAAATACATTAATTTCAAATTTTATTCAACTAAAAATAGTATATATAAATTATAATATAACTACTTATATTGATTATTCATTCATGTCCTCATAAAATTCACATGGAATAAGTCAAGAATTAACGATGAAGGAATTTTAAATGGGCTGTAAATTTGATGCTTATTATTTATAGAGACCTTGACAAAAGTATCCTAGAGGTGATGTATGATTTATTACAATTTAATATGAATAAATTAATAAAATCATGATGTACCAAATACATTGGTAGGCTTTAAAAACAATATACATTATGGAGTCCTTTATTAGGTTTACAAATAAATACTACAAATTTTTTTCAAAAATACCATCATTATGTCTAGAATATCCTCACACATCAATGATAGTACTCATCATACAATCCGCATCAATGGAAAGAAACAATGGTGTGCTCATTTTCTCAATAAGGGTTAAGTATAGTGGAAGATATCATGAATAAATAAGAATTATCGACATGGAGAAGTTAAATAATGAAAAAAGAACATTTATTCTCTTAGATGACAATGTCATTCATCGAGATATAATATATTTTTAAAAATCTCATATATTACATGATAAGGCATAATCAATTTGTAAAGTAAAAAATCACATACCATTTAATCAATTAACTTAGAATGAAATTTATATTCATATTACATCATTATAACAATATCAATATTAATAATAAAAATATATTAATGAAATTCATATTTATTTGAAACCACAATCTTAGTGATCCTGACACATCTAAAATCAATACCATTAACAAGGATGTTGGAAACCCCATGTAGAATCTTATTTATTGATATATTACAGATTTTTATCTTGAGAACTACTGATGAATCATGGTTCATTATTACACTGTTCCCCATCCATTACTATAGTTCCAAAAAATCCTTCATATATCGAGTAATCTATTTATTTCACAAATAATATACCTTATCAAAAAATATATTTTTTTTGTAATGAATTTGAAATTATCAACATTTCAAAGTTAATAAAATAAAATTCGTGAAAAACTCTATATCTAGTAATGGTATATGGTATATGAAATATCAATTTCAATGATAAAAATACTATTGATATTTAAGAGGGTGGAATTATATAATTATCACAAGATATTGAATGTTTCAATTGAATGTTAATGACATAAAATGAATGTAGAAAGAGAATGTATATAATTTTCATAGAAAAAAAATCGTCAACCATCCATTATGAAAATAAGGATGGCATAAATACATCATGTACAAGTTTGGTTAAAAATAAGGGTTAATTTATTGAGTGATATAAAATCAATAAAATATAAATATAAAAATTCTTTCAGAAAATATCATTTTACCTATGAAAATTAGTTTTTAAAAGGAAAAATTCAAAAAAAATTCTGAAAATAATTTTACATTAAATAAATATTTGAAGATTATATTTTAATATTTAAAACCTTTGAGTGGTAATGACTATTGGAAATTTTGTTCCTCTTGTACAAGATAAAATAATGATTCCCTTCACATTATTAGAAAAATGAATATGTGAATTGTTTTTAATATGACATGAAAATTCATTTTAATTCACATTAAAATTTTAAAATGGTTATAAAATTATATAATATATAATTTTGAAAATTTTAAAAACATTTATGAATCAATTTATGTAAACATTTTTTAAAGAATATTTACTTATAATCTAATAAATAAATAAGCATGGATTTTCATGAAAACCCATTCTCAATTATTTTAGATAATAAATATTGTAAATATATAATTATAAATTTAATACATCCTAATTAACAAAATAATAATATATTTAAATGAGTTTATGAGGAATTTTTGAATTAATATTCTTTTACTAAAAATCATGATCAAACAATCAAGATGAGATTGAGATTGTGAAACCAACCATTATAATGTTCACAACATCTAAGTGATCAATGAATTAATTATTTGTATCATCTATAATATATATTAAACAATTGGAAATATAATATAATATAATAATACATTTTTTCAAACATAAACATATAATATCATAGATAAAGATGATGTGGTATAACGTGAATAAATAGAAATTGTCTTATGAAATTATTTACCACTTGGAAACATTTATGTCAAATACCCATGCATGAAATAAATATAACATAAAAATAAAAAACCATTTTATATTTTTTATTCATGAAATAACATGTGAATTTTATAGTTTTTACACAATTCAAATAAAATAGGAGTAGAACATACAAATGTGTCTTAATGGAATGAAATTGAGCCAAAATTCTTTACCACACATTTCATTTTGGTTGAGAGTGATATGAATAAATTAATAATTGTTTTATAAAATTTATTAACTTATTATAAATTATTATTAGTATTAATATTTATTATATATTATTTAATTAATTTATGACATCTTATCACCCTTTAATTAATAATATTTTAGTATTTTCATTGTTTAATGTGTTAATTACACTGATTTCTCATTGGATCTTTATTATGAATGTGCCAACTCTCGTGAATATTATATAGATACACAAAATAAAGAATAATAATCATAAATTTTTTTTCATATTTATGTGTCAAATATACAATTAATACAAATCATGAAGGATATTTATAATAAATGAATTATGCAATGATCAAGGAGATGGTTGGTTGTACTTACTCATTCGTAACATTTTTATTCTTCAATGATTAATATGAATTATAATTAACTAATGTTTTATTTATTCTGAATTATAATAATATCATAAATAACATATTATTTCATTATATATATCTATAAACATATCATAAATCATTTTTGGTTATGAAAAAAGAGTCACATCAATTCGTGAATGTGGTAGTCCACACATATATGAAGGATTTTATCATTTTTTAGTGTATGAAATAAACAAAAAGATAATTTATCTTAATATAATGATAAAGATGTCAATATTATAATATTATAATCATTTATATCAAATATATTAATTAAACATATCCTTATCACCTTCCTTGTCACACATGTTTGAAAGGTAAATCACATCACTTTATAAGGTGGTACTATTTCATACACATGGAAGACATTATCATATCACCTATGACATGGAATGTAATATATATATATATATATATTATTTATTTATTTATATGATTTAATTACTCAATATGTTTAATTATGTTACAAATATTTGATATGTACTTCATATACATCATTTTACTCAATCATGAGTTGTGGTAATGGAAAAATGAATGGAATCAGTTCACGATGAAGTGACATTTTATACATATGAATGATGTTTTTTGACCCAATTGATGGATGTGGGGATGGTTTTAGTTCATGATATTATCCAAAAAAATCATTGTATTTTCAATTTATTTATCTCAGTATATCATCATGTTATAATAATAATTTATGGTGGTGGATGAAGAAATAAAATAAAAACCCTCTTTATAAAATGTGACATAATCTTTTGCGAACCCCTTTAGTATTTCATAAAAATACTCCATACATTATATTTTTCCAATAAATATGTATTATAGGACAATGAAATAGATTTTTTATGTTATTTGGTTAGTTATTATCAGAATTTTGTTTTAATTTTTGATGGTGTGAGAATATGTGTTGGACTTTTCTAGTGAGTTGAGTGGGACATATGGAATTTTGGAAAAAAGAAGTCTTTATCCAAATTTTTAAAATTAAAAAAAAATGTTAAAATCGGGTATTAGATATCCATAAAATATTAATGTTATAAATATGTATATAAAATATATTTTGGACATTTTAGGTTATTTTTTCCATTATGTTTTTAGTTTAACCCCCACAAATTAAATACTTTTTACCAAAATCATGATAATTAATTTGAAATTCTTTTAATTTCAATTTTATGTCAAAAATAACGTTTGTCATATTATATAATATAAAATATTATCATTCAAAATATGGAAACATTTTTTCCATATTCCATTTAATATAGTGATAAATTAAAATTTAACATTTATCCCTTATATGTGACGAGAAAGTGGGTTTTCAAAGAGAAAATACTAAAAATATTAAAAACCTTTTATATAAAAATTATTTAGTTTTTATTAGTTGATATATAATTTAAATATTTTATATTTTAAAAATCATTCAAATCATAATTTCTGTTTATAAAAAATATTACTGAAATGTTTTTTTTCAATTAAAATTTCTTAATATTCAATATTCATCATAATATGAAAAAATTAAAAAACAATCCTTAAAAATCACCATAATATAATTTTGATATGATTATTTAAAATATAATTATCAATTTATCAGATTAAATTGATAAAATAGGTTATATTTAATGTTATATTATGTACTCAAAATGTGACTCAATTGACATTTAGAAAAACTGCTCTTTAAAATAATTTTTTATTTAATTAATTATTATAATATTTATAATTAAAGGTTTAAAAAAATTATTATAATTTATTTATTACAATTAATACCCAAAAACTTATTATCTAGGTTATAATGGTATTCTATATAATGGTTCATATAGACACAAGGATGCATGTTTTGCAATCAATCAAAGAGATTAAAATAAATGAAATTTATTTAATCATTTTTTATCATCAATTATGCTTGTATCATATTATAATAATTAAAATGTCCTTATTTAGGTATTTTATATTTAAATTGAGTTTATTATAGACCTCTATACGTTTATTTAGTTTAAAAAATGTTTTAAAATATAGAAATTTGGCTTAGATAGTTTGAAAAAAAGTAAAATGATACATTAATCATTTGAGACATCTAGGTATCTACCACATATCAACAGTGAGTAATATGTGGCCAATATGAATTAATATGCATGAATTGAATATAAACTTTTTGTTTAAGTTTAAAATATGTGTTAAAAATCAAAAACCAAGAAAAATATATTTTCACATCTTCAAACTTTTTTAAAAAACTATATAAAATATCTACGAAACATAATAATTATATACACATAAATCTAAAAAATTATGTGGTCGGTAAGAATATTAGATTTGATTTTCTATATAATGTTGTTATCTTTTTTAACATGTTTCACATTGACAAAACATAGTAAATGAGCATCTATTGTACTCAATAATTCATTGTAGGACACATATTTTTTGTTAGTTTGGAATTGATATTACATCAATCCTATTCAATATATGGCCGATATGACCAAAGGGATTTTTTTCAATATAATATTGTCATTATACTTTAAAAGAATCATCAGATTGACAAAATTGATAGAATAATCTATGATTTTCTACAAAAAATATGGTACATATCATGAAATCATTTGAAACATATTTTAATATTAAAAACATCAACCATTTACATTATGTAACCCATATGACTCAAAGGGATTGATTATAATATAATATTATCATTTTATGTTAAAACAGGTAATATATATCCCAAAAAAGAAATATGATAGAAAATTGATTTCAATCAGTACAAAAAAGATCCATAATTCATGTGAGATATGTAATATATAACCACAAATTAAATCAAACCATGTTGTTTTCATGTTTTAATTCATCTATGTGATTTCATGATTAAAGTGTAATTTTAGTGTATAACATGCATTGGAAATCCAAATTGTGTAAAATAAATTTTAAATTCTTGAATGATTATGAAAATATATATAATAAATTTATTATGTAAAATAATTCATTAACTTGTCAATTGGATACCTGATGTGGTTGGTAAGACCCCAAGTCCATGATTTCAATACAAAAGATTTATTTTAATTTAAAACTCATGTCACATAGCCAAAAAAAATTAAAACATATTGGATTTAATTGGGATAAAATAATAATGACATATAATTCATTTTGACATAAAATTCTCGTAGTCATATCAATTATGATATATAATTGATCATGTATGACTCCAAGTATATGTTTTTTGATATAAAATTGAATTTTATAGCAAAATAAATGTCACGTAGTAAATAACTAGTAACAAATTTAAATTATCTACAAAATTTTGGACTCTGACATATAATTAGATTACGTCATATAGGAATTGAGAATACATTAGTCGTACCCATGATGTGATATGTATAACAAAATGTTCAGGTTTTTTATGTAAAATTTTCTTTTCAGTTTATAAAATTTATCACATAGGCAAGACAAATAAAAAAGATTATATTAATTTAAAAATTATGATAATAAAGCATAACTCATTTTACAAGTGTTTTAATTTACTGAATGTCGATCTGACAGAAGATGTGGTTGGTAAGCCTCAATGTGTATGTTTACAATACAAAACTATCCCATTAGTTTTAAATGAATATCACATTTCCCAAACTAAGAAAATGAGATCATATTTTTTTTATACAATATGATAGTGGTACATAATTAATTTGTGATATATAAGAATTTGACATTCGTTAATTTGAGGAACAACATATCTAGTGTGACTCTATGAGTGAGTTTTCGATGTAAAGGTGTCATTTAGTGTAAAACGAACATCACCTACAAAAAACAACTAAAATTGGCCTTTATTTTTTCACAAATTATAGAAACTTTTCCTAATTAGTTTTTGTAATATATTAATTATCTACACAACTATCGGATACATTATTTGAGTGGTATGGCCCTAAGTGAGGGTTTCAATATAAAAGTGTCATTTTTGTGTTAAACACATGATAAATATCCAAAAAATAGTAATTCAGGTCATATTTTTCCTGAAATGTTATAACAACTATTCATAATATATATGTGTTGATTATTATTTTAATACCTATCAATCCAACACATGAGTCTCCAAAATTAATCAATATACATGTATTTATAAAAAAATTATAGTTTAAATTAAAATGTGTGTCACATAGGAAACATTGATCAATAAAGATCAAATTCTTTTCAAATTTTTTAAAATGGGCAATAATTCAAATTACACGTGTTCATATTGACATTCTATCAATCCAATACCCAATTTTGTGTGTATTGTAGAATATTTATGTTTTCAATAGAAATAGGTCATTTTAGTATAAAATCCACATCACATTTCTAAATTATTAAAATATAGGATGAATTTTTTTATAAATATATACAATAATCCATAAGTCATTTTTTATGTGTAGTAATTATCCCTATATTGAATTTATAGATTATTTTAAATGTTTCACTCAATGTGTGTGTTTTTAATATAAAACATTCATTTGGTGTAAAAAGTGTGTAGCATAACCAAAACATAGTAAATGAGTTCATATTGTTTTCTTACATTAGAAAAATTACCCATAATTCAGTTTTGTGATTTACAAATTTACGACGCATTAATAAAATACATGATGTTACTGGTATTACATTAGCTTTGAGTATTCAAAATAAAAATTTCACTTTAGTGTTTAAAATACATTGCTTTTTCCAAAACAAATATACTAACATGTTTGGAATTGAATATTTAGAAAAAACACCCTTAATTCATTTTTGGTGTATGTGAATTAATTGCACGTCAATTGAACTCATTATGTAGCTAATATGAGTCAATATGTGGATTCTCAATATAAATATGTAATTATAATTTAAAACATGTCTCGCATAGCCTAAATATGGAAAACATGATCCATTTTTTCATTCATTTGGAAAAAATCAATAAATCATTTAACATTTGTAGGAATATACCATGCATCAATCTAACACATGATGTTTTAGGTATAACTCAAAGTGTGAGTTTTTAATATTAAAGTGTTATTTTACATTAAAACATACATAATATCACAAATAATGAGCTTTTAATGTTTTCAAACATTAGTATTAAATTATATATTTCATTTTTATTTGTCGGAGTTTAAAACACATAAATATAAGTATGTGGTCTGTATGACATTATGTGTGTGTTTTTAATATTGATGTATCATATAGTGAAAAACACATTTATATATCCAAAATATGGAAATAGAGTTCGGATTTCATTCAAAAATTAGGAAAATGATAAATAATAAATTTTTACAGTAATGTATCTATCAAACATAAATATCTTACACAATGTATGTGGTACGTTTCTACGTGAATTCATTAAATATAAATGTTTTATTTTAGTGTAAAAAGAATTTCAGAAAAAAATAGAAAAGCATCTCAGATTGATATTAAAAAATATGAAAAAAATCCATAATTAATTTCTGTATTGTATGAATTAATCCCCCATAAATCCAACATATATTATGGGTTGTATGTCTCAAAATTCATGTCTTCAATATAATAGATTAATTTTAGATTAAAATGTGGTACATATCCAAAAATTGTAAACCACATCAAATTGACGTCATACATTTGGAAAAAAATCCATGATTTATTTTTGTTAAGTGAGAATTAACCACACATCAATCCTATATAATATGTTGCTATCATAACTTCATGTGTGATGTTTAAATATAAAAATTTCAATTTAGTTTAATTATGTATTTATTAAAAACAAATTAGGATTTTATGATAATTAATAATGGATGATATCATAAATATATGCAGTAATTAACAATATAATATATATTAATTACTAATTAATAATGTAACAAGAAATTCTTATAGTAATTATAAATTAATAATATAATTAACAATGAATAATTAATAAGAAATATATCATATAACTATTTAAAAGATAATTAATTTTATAACGACCCATATAATTAGTTTATATGGTAATTAATAACATACATTATCATATAGAGATTATATATCTTTAGAATTATAATTTCTTTATTTCTTTTTTATAATTTTACTAACATAAAAATTGGTTTTATCATAATGAAAATATATTGTACAATGACTGATCTTTGGTGAAATACCACTTTAAGAGTAATGAATGTTTATTTTGTTTTTGAATTTACTATTAAATTATCAAGATCACATCAATGAAAATATTAACATTGTTAATTTTTATTTTAAATGTAAATGAAATATTTTATTTTTATTTCAATATGGGATTCTATATATTTGTATTCCCATAATTTTTTTACTTATTTGTATTATAGTTATAGCGATGTTGATTCTCTAAAATAGTTTTATTGAGTTTTTTCTCACTATAAACAATGAATTGAAAAAGATCACCAATATTAGGGATTTTGTTTTAGTGTTCATAATTTTTCCATTTTTCAATGCTATGCAAAAATCTCTCAGAAAATTTGACATTATTAATACTAAAACAAATGATCTAATATGGTTTCCTTTCTAGTTTTATAGTTACAGTGCTAATAATTGTCACCATTGTGAGTATTTTTTTTATCACTGATAAATTATGTGTTCTTTTACTAGTCCTCTTATTGATAGTTTATGTTTGTGTTAACATAGATTATTTTAGTGTTGTTATGGGATAGTTATGTAGTAATGTGTTTTAATATCATATTGAGGAACCCATAAAATTATTGATGTTTTTATATTTCATGTCATCATTAATTGTGATGATTGTAGAGATGGTTTTATAATGGAAGAAATTTATCTTGCATTAAGGATAATGATGCATTGATTTGAAAAATTAAAAAATTAGATAATGAATGTTTTAAAAGGATAGGGAAATACAATGTTTGTGTTTCACATTATAAAAAATTTAGAAATTTATATTAATATAGTGCATAAAAATCATAACCATGAATCACTAGACATCTTGATGGAACCATAGTCGTTGTTGTGGTGCGTAGGTTCTACCTCATCCAAGAGAGCATAGAGGCATAGTGAAATCCTTGTGTTACCATAATCAATCAATATGGAGGAGTGATGATCCCCTATATGGGGTAATATGGTGGAGGATTAGGTTTTCTACATGGGCCCTTTAAAACATTTATCATGAAACTTTTACTCTGACATAAAATAAGATATCATGTCTTCATGAAATTTGAATTTAAAATACAAGTGGTGATAAATAAATCTTAGTTTTCAACCCCCAATAAATAACTTATAATATAATTTCATATTAAGTATAAACATATATACTATAACTAGCTTGTCGAAAACTAATAATATAAGGCATAAAATACAACAACATAAAAATTGTGGCTAATTATAAAATTATAGTAACACTCCATGAGTTTTAATCTAACATCGTATGTAAATATTCCCCAAATGGCCAACAATAAATTATTTAAAACACATATATGAACCCACCCTATAATTCTGACTTTCCCTCTTAATCTTAATATGAGGTCCATTATTCATAAATGAAATATTCATGAATTGCATACGCTAGTGTGTTACCAGAAGTAACCACATTACAATGAACATATAATGAGTTTTATGACCCCAATATAATGAAATAAAAAGAAAAAAACCATCTAGTTTGACACAATAGAAGAACATAATAGCCCTAAAAGTCATGTAAAATGAACCAGGAACCATAAATTAACCAAAACATGATGCGTCTTATATATAAAATTGGGTGCACGCAACAAACCTGATATTTTCAACATAAGATGATCCGTGTGGGGAAAATCACTCCATGCATGACTCATAACCTCATGAATCTAAAACGAATCTATCCAGGTAACACACTCAACTATTTTGGGGGGGGGGGGCGCTCCTCAGAATCACTGATCTGACACCTATGTTCATCTAACCATATTTCACCAATATAGGAGATAACCAAAACAAACCACTAGTACAACACCTAGATGAAGGTATCCTTAGGGTATCCTAATCAGACCAATGTTATGAGATTAAATGGCATCAAACTTCATGGCCAATGGGCCACCAAAAAAGGTAAAATCATTCCTTAATCCAATAATCTAATCATCTAAACATGTGGATCTAATGATATCTTCTAAAAAAATAATGGGGCCTTTATAAAAACCTTAAATATAATAAGTAAACAAAAAATCCTACATATGTCGTGAATGAACCACCATAGGTTTAAACAAAAACTAAGGGATCGTACAGTCCCCATGGTCCAAGAAAAAAGAAATATAAAACAACGGAATCCCCTACTATATCCATTATCCAAGGACACACGCGTCAAAAAATATCTAAATGGACCAAAGGACACAACATGATAAGGAAAACCTCTGATTTTTCCCTCTAATCCATCCCTATCTTGGGACACACCCACTGAAAAAATTGCCAAAAAATTCATAAGTGGCCTCCAAATTATACTTTATCTCTAAAAAACACATAGTTTCATTAAAAAAACAAACCAAAAAGTGTTTTCATAATGGTAATAATGATCATCAATAAACCCATAAAATACATAGGATCTTGTGAACAAGAAATACTATGGGGAAGTCCCAAACATGAATATTTTAGCCAACCATACTAATAAATAATCCATCTAGGGGCACTGACTTAACCATATGGGAATCGAAACTGCCCCATGAAACTAAGAAATTACCAATAGAATATATAAAATCCACTATTCACATTGTCAAAAACCATCCCATAATGGAATCATTAAGAGTCAAAATAACATATTTTACTATCACCATGTGTCTCAGATGTAACTACCACACTAAGAAATCAACCTACACAAATGCTACAACATCCCTAGTACTCAACCAAAAGAGGAAAATTATAACTACTCTATCCTTGAGAAACTGATCGTGATTCAAAGAGACAACCCAAGATCTTCTCATATGCAATAATCTATGTTTCCTTCAAAGATCAATCAAAATAACATCAAACTAATAACCATGCCACACATGATCTATAACCATCACTGAGGTAACTACCCTAAAATGGGCCATGCATTTCCCATCACAACCTACAAGATTATTCTGAAACTATACTTCAATAAAATACTCTTTCATATTCTCTCCCATCCAAAAAACCATCCAAATGGCCTCTAAACACTGAATTCATTATGCTAATGTGATATATATGGAATAATGTTTAGTATGGGATTCTAACATGTCCAATTATTATACTAGGGTGAAAACCTAAAATAAAACCCAGGTTATGAAAATATACATGCTCTGTCCCATAGAGGCCCATATGGTGGAGTTCCCCAAGCCATATAGTGTTAACTTTTCCAAAATAAAATAGAATTTTACATATTATTTCATAATGTGTAAACCCACATGGTGACCTAACCATGTAACATATCCTGAATCATTATGTTCACCATCAATCTTGACCATTTGTATTACCTCAGACGTGGTATATACGATACATGGGGTTCCCATCCATGTACCCACACATAGTGCTAGGAAAATTACTTCACATTCCCAATATCTTTTCATGTTTCAATATTTCTACTCATGTACCCTACATGACCATGTTCCCCTAAAACTAATAAAGTCTCCAATACCTATCATATACCCTAGTAAAAGATGTATAGTCCCAAAATTTCTCATCATCAAATAAAAAGAAAATCAAAAATTTGTTTTTTTGAACAAGATGTCATGGGAAATGATTTTCGAGAACATACAACCCCATATAAAAAATGATTTTCGGAATGCACTAACATGTTAAATAATAAGAATAGAGGAGAAAACATTGCCATTCAACTTGACATTCGAAAAGCTTTTGACACAATGGATTGGAACTTCATTTTCAAAGTTATTCATGGTTTTGGATTCAATGATAATTTAATTTCTATAATTAAAACCCTCTTCCATTCAGCTCATGTTTCCATCCTGGTTAATGGATCTCCTATAGGATTTTTCAAATGATCTAAAGGAGTAAGACAAAGTGACCCCCTTTCTGCAATTATTTTTTCCATTGCAGAAGACTATTTTAGCCATATGCTCACCCAGCTGGTTGAGCAAAACAAGCTCAAAACAATTCATTCTTAAAGAAACTAGAATGCCCCCACCCACCTCCTTTATGCTGATGACATCATTCTCTTTTTAAAGGGTGACATAAAAAACATTAGAACTCTTGAAGCTGCTCTCAAGCATTACGAGGAGGTCTCGGGTCAAGACATTGGATGGAATAAATCTTTAATTAACTTTGGGAAAAACATCCCTCCTAGGAAAAATAATATCATCAATGAGCTTAAAATCAAAGAAGGTTCTTTCCCCTTCAAATACCTTGGCATTCCAATTTTCTGGGGTAGACCTAAAGCTTGCTACTTTTCTAACATTGTTGACCAGGTTCTTAATCAGCTTTCCTCCTGGAAAGGAAAATCTATCTCCATGGTGGGGAGAGTCTGCCTTGTCAGGTCTGTTATTGTTTCCAAACATGTCTATTCGATGATGGTCTATAAATGGCCAATTAGTCTCCTAAAAAAATAAATGTTCACATAAAAAACTTTGTCTGGAATGGAAGCACCTTGGACAGGAATCTTGTGACTATCCCTTGGGCTAAATGCTGAAAACCTCAAAACATTGGTAGTCTTGGCATTAAAAACATTAAATACTTCAATGAAGCTCTTCAAGCCAGATTAACTTGGAACCTGATACACAATGACACCCACCCCATTTATTTCATCAAAAACAGGTTCATTGATAGATTGAAAAGATCTAATAGGAGTTTTAGGACCTCCTCCATTTGGACCTCTGTTAGAGACATGTTTGACATTATTATGCACAACTCTAGATAGATGGTCTCGAGAAACTCTCCCATGAGATTCTGGTTGGACAACTGGACTGGAGCTCCTCTTATCTCTTTGATCCCCCTTGATGATATCCCTGATGACATCAACTCATCCATTTGTAATGTGCTTAATTCTCACATTGATTATCTTCCTAAAAATATTGTTCAAATTATTGATTCTTACCACTTTTCTGCCTCGTGTGACTTCTTAATTTGGGAACCTTCTCATAATGGGATTCTTAACTCCAAAAAGTTTAATAATAACTCCTTACACAACGCTGATAATGATTTGAACTGGATAAAAAATTTCGACAAACCCTGGATTAAACCTTCCAGACTCACTCTCATTTGGCGTCTTGCCTACAATAGGGTCCCCACTGATGCTTGTCTTCAATGTTTTGGTACTCAGATTTGTTCAAAATGTTGTTTTTGCAATCAGCATAGAGAAGATACTAACCACCTATTTTTATCTTGTGCTACTTCCACTACTCATTGGAAATATATTTTTGACACTTTTGATTGCAGATGGACGGTTTATAACTCTATTGATGAGCAGATTAAATGTTGCGTTGCTATGGACTCCTCTCACCAAATTAGAAATTTGTTCCTAGCTGGGGTTGGTGAGCTGATTAATGTGATTTGGTATGATAGAAACTCTATTCTACATAATAATTTCTCACACAACACTAATGCTGGTAAAATGAGAATTCTCATCGCTATTCGGGATGCCTCTTTGATCCAGAATGGTTCCTGAAACAATTCGGTGGCGGACTTTATGATCCATCGCCGTCTTCAAGTTGAGGACATTTTCTTGAAACCGTTGCGCACATTTGAGATTTTCTGGATACCTCCATTTCTTGTTTGGATTAAAATTAATGTGGATGGCGCCTCTAAGGGAAATCCAGGTCCCGCGGGATGTGGAGCTGTCTTCAGAAATCATCATGGTCACATCGTGGGATGCTTTTTTGGAGGCTGTGGTATTGCATCCTCTCTGGAAGCTGAGATGCTAAGTGTTATTCATGCCACTGATTTTTCTCTTCGACATGGGTGGAACAACTTATGGATTGAGAGCGACTCTACTACTGTTGTTCAAGCCATTTAGAAGGGAGATTTTCATCTTTCTTGACCGATTACTATGCGCTGGATGAACTGCCTTCAATCTCTCCATGACGTCAATTACATTTCAACTCATACTTACCGTGAAGCTAATATGGTTTCAGATTCTATCGCTAACAAAGGCATTAATCAGGAAATAACCTGGATGGAGGAGCTCCCAGAAAACCTGATTCCTTTCCAAGTCAAAGATTGTAATTTGATCCCATCTTTTAGACTTTTGTAATCTTTCATTTATTTTTGCTAATAAAATTACATTGGTCTTTTGACCAAAGCACCACCTTCTAAAAAAATGAAAGCCTTTTGGTGGAAATCCCAAATGTTTTAGGTAGATACACTAAATAATGTCGACCCACTATGATCATGGCATTAGATGAATGCCCAATGAAGCATCATCCCTCTCTCCATCTCAATCATGCAAATGGAATCCCCCTGAAAATACTTATGCTTATAGAGGGGAAACTGGTAGTGGATAAGGGGATCAAGGGAAGTATGAAATAAAATTAAAAAGAAAGGAATATTATCCTAGTATGCTCCAATTCCCAATACAATGTTTGGTCTCACCAAAGAACCCCCCCATACTTTACTATTACTAAGGAGACATAATCATTATATGAAACGACATTAAAATTATATCAGAAATATAAACAAAGTAACAAATAAATATTTAATTTGTAAATATTAAATATTAAATATTTATGGAAAATTTAAATATATCATATTTCTACCAGAGTCCAGTAATATGGTGAACACCAACATTTAGAATAAACATAGTAGTCGGAAAATAATCTATGAATATCTTATAAGAAATTTTATAACTTATGTACTAGAAATTAATTGGAAGAAAGGTTAACACATCCACTAATTTGGGACACATTTGAATACATGAATTTTTATAATAACCTTTTTACATATCATTACATAAATATTGACATAAAAATTACATAAACACAACTCAATTACCATGATTTCTTGTGTATTTATATTACTAAGTACATAAATCATATAAAGAAACATAAAACCTAACATATTCATTTTTATTCTCATCAGAGATCTTCTAAATAACTTTGATCTAATAAAACTAGATAGGATAAACTAGGGAATACATAAATTAACGGGGTTATATAAATAACCCAATTAGAAAATAATCAAAATAAGGAAACATAACAGTTCAGTCAAATGTATAACATGATTTCATAAAAGAGAATGATCAAGATTAATCATATATAAGAATAACATAATATTAATTGTATAAAAATATTGTGGAAACATTGGAAATCTGGACAAAATATATACCATTAGATAAGCAACATTCAAGGATAAATTTTTAGAAATTATTTATTGGTTGAAAAATCCCCATAGTGTTTTATATTTACACCATAATAACATATATGTAGTCTCATGAGAATGAATATTTTCCACATACATCAAATAAAATCATTGGCTACCAATCATAACATTTTCATGATTATGTGTTCCAAAAAAAATATAAATCATATGGAATAGACCTAAAAATTATCCATGTATTGAAATTGTGTCAAATAATCTTTCCTCATATCATAATCAAATTGAATTTAATAATTATGGAACTTGATAACTAAAAATATATCTTCTAATACCCCATAAAAGGTGACAATAATAAGGTGGTTATATAATTCTCATACATATATAGATGATTTAGAGGCATTATGTATCATTAATGAGAGAGAGGGATTATGAAATACAGAGAGAATGTTCAAAACCAAATGAAGATGGTGGTTTGTAGAGATCCCTTAGATAGAACCTAATTAGTCACATGATTTTTTATCATAAAAAATAATATAATGATATTAATTATTTAATTATTAAGAATGGTTTACAATTTTATTATTACATTTTTTAAATTTATTATCTTTTCATATTCAATTACTTTATCATTTATGTCCAACATGGATGGATTGAAGATGATCAGCCCATATGTCCACAATCACAATGGAATATTGAATGTGGTGAAATAGATAATTCAATAATCATATGATGAGTATTTATCATTATATAATAATAATTTTTATGAATTATTTGATATTTTAAAACATAAAATGATTGATATTTTGGAAAAATATACTATTTTAAAATCATATAGATGGTATGATGAATGTATGTATATGTGTCATTTCTAGGTTTCAATGGTCATTACGAAAATAAGAAAATATCTATTTTTCATTTATATAAATATAAATATATCATAGTTATTATAAATGTTTTTAATACACATATATATAACATCCATGCTATTAGTTAATGGAAAACGAATCATATGACTTCGTGGTGGTGATATTACACAAGTATGCTAGAACGACGTAATCATTTTTCAATTAGTGAAATGGTAATAAATTATATGACATCTCAAATTTGCAGAACAATAAATATTTAATGTGTATAATATATAAATATATATATATATATATTAAATCCCTTATCATAATAATATATGATTTTAGCTGATGGGAAATGAACTACATCGGTCTGTGTGGTGGTAGTATATCGTACACATGAACGATACTTTCATTATACATATTATGGAAGATATTATAGATTTAGATTATTAAATAAATATAATAAGAAAATATTATGTTTTATATATTTGTTTAATAAAATAACAATGTGTTAATGACATTTTATTGATGTTTTAGATGATGGAAATAAAAAATTCATGATTGAGAAATATAAATCAAATGCTAACAACCTATTAAAGATTATACCAAAATACTTCCAATGGTGTTATTATAAAAATAAGGAATCATGGTGAGTATTAGTTATTTCTGGAAGGATGTTGAGTTATTCTCTTACAAACCCAAAGAATGAGGAATTAGGAGAGGATTGGATATATTGTGTCCTTTTACATGTGAGGGAGAGGAACTACTATGAAATTTGGTAAAAGAATATGACACAATAATGTTATTCTGAATAAAATTTATTTTCAATTAACATATATTAGAATTAGTGACATTAAAAGGGTTAAATATGTAGAAAAAAATATGATTTATAAAATTTTAAATTGAAAAAATGCATTTATATTTCGTTTTACCGCCTCCTAATTAATCTCAAACTTTAACCATGGTAAATAATATGTTCCTATTTTAAATATCAATTATGAAAAAAAATAATGTTTAACATACAAGACAAAATATAGACTATTAACTAAAAATATGGAATAAATTTTATTGATCTCAATTTATATTATAGGTAAAATATATTTTAAAAAATACCGTATAATATTTGTTAATAAATGATATTCAATTAATGAATTTTTTATGTAAAACATGATTATACAGTAACAATATGTCTTTAAATAATCAGGTTATAGATTTAAATTCATATATTTATATATTTAATGGAGAAGTTTAATTTTATAAAATTTAATTTTAATAATTATTTAAATTATTTAAAATTTTCAACATTATTCACTAAAAATAATTTCTAGGAAACTGTGTTTTTAAGTATAAAATTAAACATATACCATAATAATGGAAATTATTTATTGAAATGAAATAGTTATAAGTGACCTTAATTCCTAATTTAAAATATAATTCTTCTTTTAAATCGCTTTATTTATCAGAAATAAATTTAAGAATTGAAAAAATAATTAATTTTCACCGTTATAGAATATTTCATTCTAAAATATGAAAACATTTCACCCAAATTAAATATTATTATTTCTATTAAAAAATATAATTTCATTTTATAAGATAAATATTGTAAAAAATCCAGTAATAAATTTTAATATTACCAGACATATATTAATTGAAATCATTTATTACAAAATTATACTTTTGATGTGTAAATTCCCTTTTTAAAAAGTATTCATTATTAATACCAATGAATTTATCTACGAATAATCATTTAAAAATGAATATAAATATATATATATAATAAATGGTATAATACTATTCCAATACACCAATTTAATTACTTGGTTATAATTATCAAATTTATATAAAAAAATAAGTGTTTGAATGGGTTTGATGTGCCGTGTTATATACGCTATCAAACATATAATAATTTTTTTAAAATATAGTTATATAAACATACAATTCCATATTTTTATCAAAAAACTATTTCATATAGAGGAATATATTAAGAATATTCCATATCATTTCAATGATAATTAGTATGTGTTTCATGTCTCACAGCTATAGAGATTCATGTGTGATCCAATGCATGTCACAGATTGAGGGGTAGTTTAGTAGTATCAAGATGCATCTTATGGGAAGTTTCATGTGTATATTATATACCATACTGATAATATACTTTTACCTAAGATGAAAACTCGATTTTGAATCATATAGTGTCATGGATGGGTCTAGGATGAGACTCATGAGTGAGAGTCTCATGTTCAAGCGCAACGACAATGGTTTTTGAAGATAAAATTTCAGAGATAGTCATTATGGATGGTATGTATTAGAGTTATATTATTTTAATGTTACTAATTTAAATCATTCCTTGAACTTTTTTTGATGACATATTAAATATATTATTCTTTTATTAATTTATCTGTTTCAACAAAAACCACCATTAAATATGTTTTATATTTCAAATTTAAGGGTAAAGTTGTGTTATAGGGTTGTATAGGGGTACCTGATGTTTCATAATGGTAAGAACAAGTTATATATGTATTGAAAGATATATATAGATAATTTTATGGTTTTACCATTTTTAATTTTATAAATTTTCATTTTCCTTAATCTTTATCCACACACCGTTGGAACCCATTTTCAAAAGTATTTGATCCAAAAATCATATAAATGCTTGTATTTTAGTCAATAAATACTAAAACAACTTAATATGAAAATATTAAAAAAAACTCTGTCAAAAATTTGTGGAATGGAATATTATATCCTTGTTTTTTATTTTTTGTTTTAAAATATTGGAGTGTATGTAGTTGATCTTCTAAAATAGTGCAACTATTCATCATATAGTATTGGTTCATCCTGTTGAGTATGAGTAACCTCCGATTACGTTTTTGTGTGATGGATGAATATATGATTATTAGTTTAATAATATTTCCCAAATATAGTCATGAATAATCTCACTAGGCCCTTGGTATAAAAATAATAAATTGGTTTTTTTTATGTTATTTATTTATCTAGCATCATTCATATTTATCAATTTCATGAAAAATTGGTTGAATTAAATAACTAATTATGATAAATAGATCTATCAAGGATAATATTTAATAAAATCATAACATAATTACATGAAATTATGAAAATATAACTATTAATAATTATCTACAAATAATTTCATTATATTATTATAGAGTAATTTATTAAAGAATATCAAAAAATTCATTTTGAAAAACCATGATATGATAATATATAAATTATTATGAAAATATTATTATTCAAATTTTTTGAAAGATGTTCATACTGAATTATCAAAAATACAATTACATTGAATCATGCCATAATAATTTATAAATAATTTATCGATAAAAAATTATGAAAATTTATTGAACAATATTCTTAATGAATTATTATGAGATGAAAATATTTAAATATCATTGGATACATTTTTTAAATTATCAAGGGATATTATCAGAACTATTAGGGGATAATTATATAATTTAATAATGAAATATTTATAAATATTTACAATATTTCTTCTCATATTAATCTACAGAGAGATATATATAATTTCAAATGGATTAATAATTATTCTAAATGATATATTTTTATAGACCTTTTGATAGAATAAAATGGTAATTTATAAATTGTACCTAGAAAAGAAACAATTATTTCATGTAAATTATTTTACATTTTTAAATTATGTAATATGATTGATATCTTTAAAAACACGATGAACCATGAGAATTAATGTTTTGAATGATTTTATAATATGAAATAAGTTGAGGTCCTCTTGGTTATATAGTATCTCACTCCATCATTTGAACCACATAAGGATGTTTATCCATACAATTGAAATTTGATGATATTGTGGCTGGAATTTTCATACTTTCACAGGGCTCAAATGTATACATTTTTCCATTTTATAATATTTTTTTGAAGTAAAGATAATTAAAAATGGTTTTGATCATATATTGGAGTGTGTAGCATGCGATACCCCTTATATAAATTGACTCCCTGAATTTTTATTGTAGTTTGTTTGTCATGTTTTATATTTAGGACAATGTGAAAATTTGTACATTTTTTCCACTATGAAATTAATTCCTTTTCTATTCTAACATGTTATATATGCTCACATTTCTGATTTTATTTTTCTTTGTTCCCAGAATATGTATACCATCGAGACATGATTGTCCCTTGTAGGGGGAATGTTCATGACAAGATATGATGTTGATAATAGATATGGGAACATGGTGAAGATATGATGATACTTTGTAACAACATTTAAAGGATGCGCATGATTACCATTGAATAATATTTTTTAGGTTTATCTATGACTAGTAAATTTAAAAATAGAATACTTGATTCTGAATATATATATGAGAAACATGAAATAAATGTGGCTCGAGGAAACTAAGATTAGAATATTTATGATCCATATATTTCACATGAATCGTATTAATTGTACCAATGATATATGTTTTTATACCAACCTCCCCAACTATTCCTGCATCATTGAATCCAAATCCATAATGGTCACAGGTTTATGGTAGCTTTATTAGGTAATGACCGTTCGATATGTGATTGCACGATTTTAATATAATTTAGAATTTATTTTTTTCATAGAATATACAAATTCTAATTGAACAACTGTCATTTTGGATGAATTTATGGTGACCTTCATAGTCATTTAGTTACACCATACATGGGCATTACATTGTTCATGTAGATTTTATGAGGGTTATAGTGATGGAAAAGGTCCCTATGGTGGAGGGATGATTAAATGAGGATGAATTTTCTAAAATATCAGGATTGAATCTAGATGAAGGTACTGATTATCATTATTTTTAATCCTTTGTAATCATTTCCGGAATGATATGTTGGGAGCATGTTTTTTTGTATGAAAATTACTTCATGTCAATATTTCCACATGTTACTCATAATGAATATTATTTTTTATTACATTATATGATAAAAAGGGTAAAAACTACCACATAATGGAAATAGGTCCTTTATATATGTCGGAAGCCAATTTTGTATGGGGACACTTGATAGAGGAGTTGGACCCTCTATCCTAAACTCAGTTGTTTTTGTTGGGGTATAACAGTTAAGTTGAGCCCCATATTTTCCTTCTAGTAGGATATCATAATATGAGTCTCAAGACCCAAATGTGATGAGTCATGGAGTCACATGGACTCTTTTTCTATTTGATTTGTTTATTTTGGTATTACATCCATGTGGTTTATGATCTTATATTTTACCTGTTGACTATTGAGGATGTATACTATTGTTTATACATTTATCCTTACCGTTGGCGTGATGTTGGTTTTTAATTAATCTAATTAGATATCATTATTTGACTTGGTAATTATTTATTATTAATATTTATTATGATATTTAAATAGTTCCCCCTGAATTTACATTGATCCACACTTCTATTGCGAATCCTCAAGATACATAGATGCATGCTTGATGTCATGTGGTATCCTGACTAGGACACAATAATTAGGGTTGGGATGTTACATATGGGTACACCAATGATTTTATACTATGTGTAAGGATACTAATATGAAATGTATGTATAATTTAGTTTTCTAAATAAGTTTTTCAGATCAATTAATGGTATCGTGTAAGTATACTGCCTCACATAAGGGAAATAAAAAATATTTAAGGGTTATGTAATAGAATCACATTTGGGTACATACAAATATTGGGTAACATACGTGAATATGGGTAATGATAATTTCATATAAGACAAGTTCAATTTTTCTAATAGTTTTAAATCAATTTTTATGTTTTTAACTTTCCATTTGAATGATATGATAAATAAAATGGTTGTTTTCATATAGAGGTTTTTTTATTTAAAAAAATAGTATGTTTATTTAAATACATTCGAAGCTTTCCTATCTAGATTTTTTGATGTCCTATAGTGATGTATATTGTTTCTATATATAAAACCATTATACATTAATATATATTTACACTTTTAAATATGTTCAATATTTTTAATAGATTTCAATACATGCAGCCCAGAGCATAAAAGAACCGTAACATAGTTTACCACTATAAACTTATCCGAAAATTGGTGGTTTTGAACATGAATAAATAAATTACATAAATTTTATTCTTTATACATAAATTAAAAAAAATTATTTTGATATATTTAAAATAATTAAAAATATTAATCATTTTAGATAAATGGGAATGTATTTTAAATAATCAATGTTCTTATTTTTAAAAAAGTTACGTCATGTTTTCCGCACATAAGTTAAAATTAATGATATTATATTTTATAAAATATATATTACTAAATGATCTAAATTATTTCAATAATAATGTGAAAATTATATTAATTTTATTTTCTGATAATTATCTAAAAATATTATGTTATTGTCGAATAATGAATAATTACTGTTTTTTAGTTAAAAACTAAATTTTTATTTACCGAATTGATATTGGATCATTTTATTTATATTTTTTCAGAAGTAATATTAGTTCAATAATTATATAATTTATCAATATTTTCATTTCAATTTTTTATATTTTCATTTTCATCATAATAACATTTTTTACCGAAGAAAACTTTTTTTGGAAAAACAATTTAATATTGCATATTATAGTTTTAATTTGAAATAATTTATCCAAATAATATGATTTTATTTTGTAAAAATGGTGTGTGTGTTTTGAATTATCATAATTAATATTAGGATATATTATAAACAGATGTTTTTTATAATTAATTCTGAAAAATTTTACAACTAACTATCGTGGATAAGGTTAAATTCAGATTTCCTTGGGATAAACAATAACATTAGGGTATGTATTTCAATTAAAAATATATAAATCGTATTTTTTTAGTAAATTCAATTATTATATTGTCCCATATTTTAATATATGTTCATTTGGAAACATTTTTTTGTTTATTTCCATATCACTTTTTATTTTTTTGGGAATTTCAATGTAATTTCAAAGTAGGTCACCTCCCCCACATAAAAAGGACCCACCTCTCTTGTCCACATTACACATAAAAATATTATTTTATGGGACATTCCATAAGAAAATTAATTCTTTACATTATGAACCATTATTTAGTTTCCTTTTTTATTAGAAACAAGTCTTTGACATATTTAGGTATAAACCAATATAGGTTGTCTATAGAATTGGTACAATTCAAAATCATTAGTTTTCATTTTATTCCTTATACTAAATCCTTGAGATATCAATAAAATAAACAAAGGTAATGACACCATCATCTACCAAATCTAGATATATTATTATGATTTTAGAATAACATGTATCTATCTCATATTTAATCTAATGGGAAATGAAAAAATTTATCATTTAAAACATACTACACACATGAAAACTAATGTAATTCCTGTCCCATCACCACCACTCACAACTAGACGAAATAATGAATTTAGTTTATACACATTATTTTTATGAAATTATTAATCTTATGCAGTTATAAGGTCACATGAAACATATTACCAACCAATATGTGGGAAACCAATAACTTCACTCATACATTTGTCTAGATTACCATATCCTAGAAGTGATCCGAAATGGTCTCAATTTATATTTAAATGCATGGCAATAAGAACAGTTTTAATGAATATTTTTGATATATGTGATATATTTTTTCTTGAATTGTTATTATTGTTATACATTATTCCGTTACATACATAAAAAAATTAAATCATTTTGCACTCGTAGTACAACATACCATCTCCATGAATGGTGTAACTCATTTTTCTATCACTAATAGTTATGGAATATTACAAATGATTATATAACAAAATAAAAAAATATCTATAAATTGGATAAAATTATAGATATGTTGAATCCAATATAAATGTACATGAACCAAAACTACAGAATAATAAAATTTCTGAAAAAATACTTATCATCTGAAACAATTATTTTGACTTAGAATTGTTAATAAACGGGTGAAAAATTTTTATTACTAGATCACATATTTCAGGATATATATGAATATGGTGAGGTAATGTTTTGATAATAAACCTATATTTATTTTACAAGATTTTTGAAAACATATGATTGAAATTAGAGGGTTAAATTTCGATTATTCATCAATATATGCTTTCCAAGTTCTATTTTAAAATTTTTAATGTGCCATGGTGCAACACAAAATCTATATTAAACTACAGAACAACACCTTTGATACTATGATAAAAATAATAATCATGATATATAGGAATACCAAATCCATAAAATTAATTTAGTATTATCACATTTCAATATTCTATGGTCCTATATATAGAAAAGAATATAATAAGATCAATTTATTCACCATGTATTCCATTCCCAAACACCCAAGGTGGATCATGGATTTCAGGAATAGAATCTATATAAGAACACTATTTTAATTACCACTTTAGTACCCTAAATCATATTTACAATATTCCCTGAAATTCCAATCTGCATAACAATTTCACGAAATGGTACGAAACCACAAACTTGTTATACCATTTAATCATTAACATGTGTATAAAACATGTTAATTGAATATACAAGCTAGAAAAAAATTCCCCAAAAGGAAATTTTGATCCACAAGAGTTACAAACTATAACTTGTAATCAATAAGAAGTAAAAGCAATTCATTTTTTTTCTAAAAAATGAAAATGATAGAATAATGAAATATAAATTAAAAAATAGTCAGTATACCAAACCCTCTCCAAGTAGAAACAACATTTTTTCATGTAAAAATAAAATTATATATGATGTAATATAAGAAAAAAACATCCATTAAGATAAAACAGATAATATCTATGTAATGATGTGATGACCACTCCACTAGTTAATTCCCTCGAAAAAGGTCTACTGAGTTAATAAAACATGCACATCCATGTGGAACAATTTATTTTATTAGGCCATGAAGTTTTTAATCAATATACACATGATGGAAAAGATAGTTTTTTGTGTGTGTGTTTGTTTAGAAAACCAACCATGGATACTAACTAATATTTAATCTGATCTAATTTACCAATGAAACTAATTAATTTCATTATCCCCATGAGATAGTTATATAAACTTGGTCATGAAATAGGAATCATTGGAAATGATCTCACACACAATAAAAGAATCAACAGTGAAATTGCACTATGGAAACTTAATGATCGCAATGCAAACCCATGTTCTTGGCCACACAACCAATTACTAAACCCATCATGTTCTCCCTGTATTAAAAAACATGTATTAAGTGTTATATAAAATCACAAAAATGGTCATATCATCTATCTATCCTTATTCCCCTAATTAGAAAAAAATTGGTGGGTGAGAAAATAATGTTAGATAGATTCAATGGGAAATCTAGATTAGTGTTAGTAAATGGTAAGACCCTAAACATGTCAAAAAATTTCAACTCACATCTCCCTCTCACGAATGATACCACTCAAGTGAATAATTCAATTTTTAAAACCAATTAATGATATTTAAGATAATCATTTATTTAATATCAAAGGACTATCATATTGTAGGTTCATCAAAAGCACTAACTGACCGTTCATGAATCATCATATTCATTTCCAAATATATTCTACAAATCAAAAATGAAAAATGGTCATCTTCCTCTCTTCCAATGAAAAATTGTCACTCAAAATTCATAATTTTCTTTTAAACATATATCATATATCATGAAAATTTCATATGAATTCAAAAGAATATCAACAATTTAATTGGAATAATTTCATTTGAAATCATGGGTTAAAAGAAACTTTTTTGAGTTGAACAAATATCTCTATTTAAATCACTTGTGAATACTCATTTTATAAAAAATAATATAATGATTAAAATATGCCTCTTTCTACAATTAAAAATTCATTAATTTAAAACCCTAGGGAAATAAAATTATATATCATCCCATTTGACTCGAAATAATAGTATTTCACTTTAGAAATCATATCTGGGATTATGAAATTTTCTTCCACAAAACAAGCAATAAAATTAATTTTTTAATATGAAAAAACGTGAAAATTGAATTAATAAATTTATTAATATTAAAAATGAATATAGATTTGGGAAAATATTTCCATTCCATGATAAATGTCTGGATATGGGGTTTAACAATTCTATTAAATGAAAGTTCTAGATTATAGTACATAGAATATATATTAAAAAAGTTGAAATAAATGTATATTAATTTGAAAATAAATAATGAATTAAAATATGTAGCAATGTAATAGGGATACCCTCTCATAATATCATTAATCTAGACACAATAAATTGAAGATATTTTGTCTCTTATTGATGTATCCAAATCATGAATAATATATCTGTACATAAGTGACAAGAGATCACATATCATCAATTTTTTATCAACCAACTAGGATCGTGATAATCATATGAATTTAATAGAATAAACTAATAATAACTTAAGAGAATAGGTACAATGTATGAAAAATAGGAGAAGAACATACTATAAGTGTATCATTACATCATTCAACACTTTGATACACTAATAGAAGAATTGTGGAGAAAAAAAACATATCATAGACGTCTCAAAAAACAATACTATCAGATTATGTGGAATGTGAGTTTGGGTTTAATGGGTGGAGAGGGTATTTTTATTTTTATTAATAATTTAAAATCATTAGATTTCTAATATTTGGATTCATGGATTCAATCATATGGTTAGTTAAATTTTTTTACTAACTATGTGACACCTCCTTGTATTTTGGAAGAGGTTTCATGGGTTGGCCTCATGGTTTTGATGAATTGTGAACTAACCATGAAAAATCCTCTAGATCTCAAATAAAAGTATCAAATATTTGTTGGGAATACATCCTGTGTTTAGTTATCCATGTACCAACCATGGTTAGGCCAAAAAACCTTCACAAATCATCAATTATCTTCATGAAAACTAAAAAACAACACAAATAAGAATCAAAGAAAAGGTTCAATATAAAATAAAGTCTATTAATAAGATATTATAGTATCCCCAACATGGGGGTTCTTCCTAGAAAAATAATAAATTCATAATGATAGAGAAAATAATATTATAAATAAATATATAGACTAAACCCATGAGTTTGATGGTCCTCAAAATTTATGAAAGCATACCCAAATGTAGCCACCCACAACAAAATCGATATAAACCCATGTCTATAAAAACGTGATAAAACTAAGATGAATTGGATAATTATAGAGAAAAACTAGAGAACATGAATAAGTGCCCCTATAATTCAATGATTCATAAAAATCAGGTAACATGAGAACAATAAGACTCTTCCACCCAGAAGAAGAGACTTCAATAACATTTCATGGAGAGAAATTATCTATATAAAATCTAAATCTCATTAGAAGAAAAGACAACAAAACAAATCCATGATTATAAAAAGAAATAATATATAAGATACCATTTATTATAAAATACCTAAGAGAAATTAATGGAAATGAAAATCATTTATACCGTTGGAAAATACTTGATAGAAACATTATATTTCCATCACTGAGACTCATGACTCAAGGAACTAATCAAATAATAAAAAACACCTCCATTTTATGGGTGACTGTAGTAGAAAGACCATCCAACATACTTGAGTATAAAACCGAGGAATATCCATGTCTAACATGGAAGTGATTATAAAATCATAGTAACCATACAATTGGGGAAATACACTCTCACAAATAATATTTCCCATTAAATCATGATGAAGTTATAACAATCGAGGATAATGTTAGAGGATATACATTAATAAAATCCAAAAAATTACATTCAATGTTTTCTATTGAAAGACACCCATGTAAGGATGCAATAAGAGCATTTTTAAAGAAAAAATATACCAACATCTACTGGATCTCTATATAATATTAATATCTATCACTAAAATAAAAATAATAATAAGGGAAATAAAACTATAAAAAAAAGAAAACATAACATTTATTATTACACATCCACAATCAAAAACCACACTGATCACCTGAAAACAAAACCATCATCAAAATCACAAACATGGTCTATAATATAGAATCCTAAAGATACAAAATAAACTATGATATTATTAATATATTGTTTCAAAAAAATTGGAAAACAAAAAAATAACAAACACAAAATATCTCCACTTCATCATCAATAAAACAATGATAAACATTCATTAAAAATGGATCATCCACCACAATGTGAAAAAAATTAATCACTGGCCGATGGATGGAGCTCTATTTTCATGAGGAAAATTCTACCATACAGTTAGGATATTAGGGTCCTTGAAACAAACCATCCAATATTGGTTTCCCAACAAACCAAACCCTTCATGTTTATCCAAGAGGAAACATAGTATATAAATATACAGAGCATTTAGACTAAACCTCATATATTACAATGTTCTACATAATAGAATCATATGATATTTTTTATTCTTTTCCAAAGAATATAAACCAAATTTTTCTAAAATCTATAGCCTACCCAGAATAATATCTTCTTCTAACACATTATGAATGATAAATTCTCAACAATCAATCACTCTGATAGGTCCATATTAACAGGAATGACGTATTAATGAATAATAAGATATGTAGTCAAATTGGTTGCTGAAATAACAAATCCAAGCTATGGGAAAAGTCCATTTTTCAAAATATATATACATAATAATGCCAGTACATATAATTATATGTTTGTAACATAAAAAAATTGATAATTTCATGGACACTCCAAACTTTATGTATCATATTTATTGTATCTAAATATACTACAATGATTCTATATTTTCAATTCCATAGGATACATCCATTTAATGATGAATATTTTAAAGAATATGCATATCATTATTTTATAGAGACATGGTATAATTATAACATACAAGCACTCATATCCATGTTTGAAAAATATGTAGTTGATTCACACAACCTTTGGAGAATCAAGAGTATCAAGAGTGTAGAAATATCATTAAATTCTTCATGACATTTCAATGTCTCTTGGGATCCTCACACACTTCCATAAAAATGTAATTGATTGCACAAGAAGGCATGGGGGTATAAAGGGTGGAAGGTTCTCATATCTACAACACATCTCAGATTCATGGTAGAGGAATCAATTGGATATTTAACCCTCAAAAAGAAAAAATGACTGTTAAAAAATAAAAATCCATGGATAATTATTCTATATTTCATTTAAAACATTCACAGAAATGGTTATGGACATTATGAAAAAATTCCCACCAATTCATGAATGATTAAATAATAAAATAAGGAACAAATGAAAATAGAAATACATTCAAAAAAATCCTCCAAATCATTGTCATCAATACATTATTTCTAGAAAAAAAAAATCCACATTTATAAAAAATTGAACGTAGCTCCCAAAATAAGGGAACTTTTTATACATCCTTTATAGATTCTAAAATTCATGTAATAATAAATGAAAATTACTCCACAGTTACAAAATGAAATAATTACATTTTTAAATTACAAAACCATTACCTTCTCAAACCTGTTACAATCCAATGTTTCTTCTTCAGTCATTCCACCACATAATCACAGGTTTGTTTTATAATAACTTTTTAATACCATGATTTCTATAAAAATATACCTTTTGGTTGTTTCGAAAAACATTTCAAATAATTCAATAAAAATTACTTTTTAAAAAAATTTGTTGGTAAAATTATTTGAAATCCATGCCAAATTGATTATTTAGAAACAAAATAACAAGGAAATTAATAATAATACAAATAAATTATTCATTAAAAATAAGAACCCTCCAAAATAACATCACATGAGTGAATTCATTTTGGAATCATATAAACTATTTTACAATTTTATTATTAAATTATTAATATGAAAGGATTGTTTTCATGAACAAATAATCTATAATAAACCACATAATAGTTCATAGATTGAATTCCAAAACAAACATGAACTTCACATAGTTTACACGATTGGTAAGGAACAATGCATCTCTGAATATCCTCCCATTCATACCTATAACTCATTATAGATTACCAAAATAAAATATACTATAATTTGGAAACAAATGCCACATATCATCATGAAACTAATAACTAAAAGGAATGACACAATTCCCCAATATTTATCTATTTCCTCTCTCATTGTGAAGCTGTGTCGATCAGTCACCTTACTTAGAACTTACTTTTGAGTTCAAAATATTAATAAAATTATTTCCCCTATGACTCACACAAAATATAATATGGTAAATTTAAAAAATGTAATTTATTTTAAATAAATACATCATTTGAGACAATGTTTTATGAACCAAACAAAAGGACCATTTAAAACTAACATATAGAAAATATGCAACTAACATGAAGAGCATTCAATATCGATATGTGCCCAAATTTTTTTTAGCAATATATAGGAAACATTTCAGAGTGATTTCTCCCATGATAAAAGACAAAAATAATCAATTTTCACTATGGAAACAAAATTAGAAAATTAAATATATATTCAACCACCTCATGAACATATAGATGATACAAAGAATAGAATGTAAGACATGACAAAAACATACCATCATATGGTGGTCCCAACCACCCATAATTCCCAAAGGCTACTACCATAAACCAAACAAGAAAAACACCACAAAAAATGACAATGCGAGCAAGATAATGTACTATAATGACATAAAGGCTTTAAAGACAAAATTTTAGAGGTAGGGTGTGAGTAACAATTCCTTGTATGATTCTCCCATTGTGTCCTTGTATTTCCATTATAAGTATGTAAATTATGATAAAATTGAATAAGAATAATGTGAGTAAAATTCTATATATATTTTATGACAGTAAAATAATCCAATCAATATTAGTTTACATAAGAGTTTGGTTTAAAATAGAGGTATAATATCTTCAAAATCATTTATCACACCAAATATAGAAAATGATTCCATTTAATCATTGTAACACAAAACATTTACATTAATATATTAGTTAATAATATAAAAAAAATGATAGATTAATCAATAAAGGGTATGAACATGAACATGACATCAATGGTTTTACATATGTAAAAACAATAGTCTTGTTGCATCATCTGAATAAATAGATCATTCATGAACACTAAATAATCCATTAGGGAAACTATAGTGCTGAATAGTGATGATAAATAATTTAATTTATCAATTAGTAAGAATAATTATGTCATGTGTAAACCAATATGGGATAGTGTGACAACTATATACAAACTAATAAATAAGTCATCCAGAATGATCAATGTTATTACATCTAGTCTCATAGGTCCAAAGCAACCAAAGGACATGCACAAACACCTTACTAGCCACACATCTATATCCAAAACAATTCTTGTTCTCCAACTATCCTCTAGATGGAGTGTGGTTCAACATTAAAATAATAAAAATAGATCATAAAATGTAACTAAACTAGTTTACATGACTAATCAAAATTGAGTAGTGATATAATTTATTCACATGTATTCATTAGGAAATCAACTTCAGTGTTCTGATGGACAAAATACCTCTATAGTTAAGTAAATATATGTTAATATATCACTCTAAACCCTAGCACCCTTAACATAATAATCCCTTTATCTGTAAATATCAATGTAAATATAGATATTAAATTTATTCAAATAAAATGATTATTAAAATAGATTACAATAAGAAAATGCAGATTGGGATGTCTAGTATTATCAATTTAAATTAATAACCTTTTCATAAAATCATAATATAAAACTTTTAATCATCACTACAATATATCACAAATCATCCAAAAAAATTCCAAATATTCCATTAATAGAAGAATTTATTTGATGTTAAGCGTTATGGAAATCTATTATATTTTTAAAATTTAAGTGTCATAATGTCATTTCAAAACATGAATTGACACCATTTTTTCAATGTCAACTATTCACTAATTTAATATCACCCATCAAAATCCATTTTAAATACAAGGATAAAATCATTCAAAGATGGTTCTTGGTATTTTTAAAATTTTATTCTATTAAATCAACATAAAAATAATTAAATATATCCAACCACTTCAGTAAAATAATTGACATTTACTTTATAAATAATAATGGGTCATATGCTCTCACATCCAAAAAAACAAACACCAATTTATATATTCAAAATGAAATGAAAATAAACATGGAATTCATTACTTTACAAATAGATTATTGAAATTAAATTCATGGTTAAATATATCCATTACATGTTCAATTTTTAGAGAATATTTTTATGGATATATTCTTGTGGAAATTCACGATAAACATTCATTGATTATATATTCTGAAAATTAAAAGCATGAATTTGATTTATTAATAAATAAAAAATTAAAATAGAATGTAAAGGCATATAAAACCCTACATAGAATATCTGAAATCTGTTTCAAAAAAATCCAAGATCTATTGCCTCCTATGGAAATATCTAAATTCTCGATGAGGGGTCCTGAATAAAGTGATAAGAGATCAGATATCCAAATTTCATTATCAACCACATATGATCCAATGAATCACAATGATACAATGGCCTCTATAAAAAATTAATAATGTCAATAATAAAATAAAATGTTATGAGGATACTAAATTAATGATAGAGAATCACCACATTGATCAACACTTTGATCCAGTAAGGGAAGTGGTTGGATGAGCCAAGAAATCCACTATA
This sequence comes from Viscum album, assembly GCA_963277665.1. NCBI lineage: Eukaryota > Viridiplantae > Streptophyta > Magnoliopsida > Santalales > Viscaceae > Viscum > Viscum album. The sequence continues at coordinate 556,074,580 of OY728160.1, read as the reverse complement.
GGGCTCTCAAAATCCAGTGGGTTATTTTATGAAAAAATAGGAGGAGTTTGCAGAAAAATATTGGGGTCTTGAGATTTAAAATTTGAATTTTGTGCCATTAAATTTTCAATGAATGATTTCTTTGTGTCAGTTGAATGGTTATTACTAAATATGCACCAAACCATATTCCTTAAATATAAGTGATTGAATTCCTATTTGGTTTAATAATGTGTGCACCGACTATACACCCAAATGGGATATAATATTAGTTTTCATGGTTGGGCCACTTGGTTTGAAAAACCATGTTCAATCTTCACATCCTCTTATAGAGATCAAGGAAAAGGTGCATAGTTTCTAGGTAATGGATATACTATTATCATTACTATGTTTGTAACACCCCAGGTAAATGAAGAATAAGACATATTTCATATTTATTAGTATTTGTGAATTAAATATTAATTTTACTTTAAATGGGTTGTTATGTTCGATAGCGTACCTGATACGCAACAACGAGTTTCTTTGGATTCTTACATTGCAAACTAATAATATAATATTATTATTTTAAATTTTCATTAAATCCTAAACGTTGTATTGGAGGGAATGAATGAAACTAACTACAATATGATTATACATGATTGTTAAATGTATTTAAATGTATCCAATAAATAGTTAGAGGCATAAAATATGAATGAATCAAATTTTAATCATAATTTACATTAAAAGGCCGATTTACACCCTTTTAATGGCGAACCCTCTTTAAATGTAGTTTTGGTCACTTTATTACTTTCATGACCCATCCTCGGGGCCTGTTTCTTGACTAACCCCAGCTTGCCTTCAATAGGCCAGGGGCTGGCGACTAGCACTAAAGGCGTAAATTTGGATTAAAAGGGAAGGAATTGCCTTTATAAAGTAAAAAACACCACACAGTACACAAGATGAAGTAAAACTATGTAACTAAATACAAAGTTAAGTTCTAGATGTAAATGGGGCATAATAAAACCCAATTGAAAGTAAAGTACAACCTAAAAGAAAGTACAGCAGCAGAAAAGTAAAGCAGCAACTCCGAGCCATCCACTGGAAATCCCACCTGAAGGGTGGGTAAAGATAGTCTCCTTTGCTCGTCGGCTCCAGCTATCTACTCCATGTATGTCTCATCCAATGATCCACCTCCAAGTACTGTCCATCTCCACCAGATCCCACCTCGATCAGTGCTATCTGTCTTCTGCATCCAACACAACGTAGTGCAGGCATAACCGATGCAGGGGTGAGTATACGCTTCTCAGTAGGGACCCCAAGACCCCAGAAGGTCTCTCAAAATCTACGAATGATAAGCCCCAAAGGTAAGGTAAAATCACGAAGTAACAACCAACTCTACTTAGGTATATTCCCATACATATACCTAAGTCATTAATTCCAGATCAGATCCAGCACATGAGCCCAAATACAACGCATTCCACACATGAAAAACATAACCCATTCCACGTAGGAATTCACAACCCAATCTACACAGGAAAGCATAACTCAATCCACATTGGAAAGCACAACCCAATCCACACATGAAATCACAACAATCATATCAATGATATTGATTATACTATAAGACTCAGCTAAAAAAGGTATACTTCTTCGTAAGATGATAGAGATGATCAGATGTAGCCACAGATTCATCTAAGCTGTTGGACCCACGTAGGTAACAAGACCAGCTAAGTTGTCGGACCCACGAAGGATACAGGACCAGCTAATCTGTCGGACCCACAGAGGATACAAGTACAGAGTCAAATACTGCCGGACCCACATAGGATACAAGAAAAATAGTCAGGTACTACCGGTCCCACAAAGGATACAAGAATAGTAGTCATCACTGTCGAACCCATGGAGGATGTCAGTACAATCGTCATCACTGTCGGACCCACAGAGGATCCCAGTACAGTCGTCATCGTCGTCACAATCGCAGCCAACTCTAGTGTTCCCACACACAGTATGCTCAATTCCAGGAGGGTCCGCTCCACGTGCCAAGGTGGTTGATATATCAACTGACACGAAATCCAGAGTTGATGTATCCCAAATTTCTGTCTTGTCAAAGGGAACTCAATGTGACAGACGACACGTCAATCGGACGTCCGGTCTGAGAGTTATTTTCTTTTTCATCCCAGGGGCCCGGTTGGTTTTTAAGTCAAAACCAACCCGACCATAATTCAACTACATCCAAACCTCGAGAGGATTATGCTAACAGAATTATGTCACTAAGAAGAATCAAACAAAGTCGACGACACGTCATACAGATGTCCGGAGATCATGTTATAAGTGTTTCTGCTCTGAGAGCACGGTTGGTTTCGTATTCGAACCCAGCCGGTCGTACCCAAAGTTCTAAAAATCATTGAGTTTAGTATACCTAAACGACCGTCTCCATCCAAGGATAGCTACGCAACTGATAGTGTGTCGATCGGAGGTACATATCCCATGTTATGGGCATTTGAATAGATCTGTCCGAAAACAGGGGGTTTGGGCCTGGTCCGACCAGGCCCAATACCCCCTGGGTCGGCCCGAACAGGGTGGACCCGACTCGGGTCTTGGTCTGGCCCAGTTGGGAGCGGCCCGGCCCTGCGGGTGCAGCCCAGCACGGCGGGCGCGGCCCTGCCCAGGCGGTACGGCCCTGCCCAGGCGGTCCGGCCCAGTGCGGGAGGCCCGACCTGGCGCTGGCAGCCCGGCCTGGTGCGGCCGGTCTGGCCTGGGCGGCTCGGCACCGGCCGAGTAGGGTGGCTCGGTGCTAGCCGAGCAGACGCGTAAAGGGCGGGGGGGGGGGGGGGGGGCACTACCCCCCTCATTTGAAACGAAGACACACATGTGGGGGCCCGCCGCTTTTTCCAACCGTCGTGGGTTACAAACCCCTGACCCTCCCGATTCCGACCTGCCGTGATGGCCGGACGGTCAGCCGCCGCAGAACCCCCTGCAGGTCCCGCCTTCCTTGCGCTGGTGGCCAGATTCCAGGAACCCCTTCCCTGCATCGCCACAGCCCACCCCGGCCACGGACCGCCACGTCCATGGCCCTCCATGGTACTTCGGCACGTCTTAGTGGCACCGTGACCCTCCGCCACGCCCCGACTCCGACCGCAGCTACATTTGGCCTCAACGGCGCGGCGAGACGGTACCACACTCCTTTGGCGCATGTTATTCCTCGTCCCCGCGTGGTGTCGTTGCACCGCGCCTCCTTCATTCCAAACCACAATGGTGAACATCAACAAGGGGGAGTAGGATTGTTCGTCTTTGTGTGGTTCGACCTCCTCTCGTTAATTTGATAATAGGTTTCCAATTATTGAACGAGGAATGAAAAAATAAGTCACAAACATAAAGAAAATCCCCTTCCTCAAAGAAGATGTCGAACGATGATCGTTGCGGAAAATAGCATCGTGAGGTGAAGCTCTGTATGTGACGATGAAGTTCATCCAAGCAAGAAATCGGCATCTCCCATCCTTTGACGTGAGAAGAAGAATGCTGGAAGGCGCAACATCGTTCTTCGGGGAAGGCATCACACACCGGCTTTGGAGAGGAGAAGAGATGGCACATCGATCTCTCCTTGTGGTGACGGCATTTTTCATTGAAGTCTTGGCATTCTTCACCTTCTCCAATGAAGAAGATGAAGATCCTCAAGATTTTGAGTATCCTCTCCCCAAAACCTCACACAATGAAAAAACCCCAAAATAAAATAAGGCCTCCCTTATTTTATTAACACATGCCATGCATTTTCAAAACTTGAAAATCTCAAAATCTAAATTAAATTCATTGAATAACATTAATCAATAATTTTAATATGAGAGTAGACATGTAATAAAGGGGGGAATTGGGTGAGTTACAAATTAAATGGGGGGTTGCGAACATTAAGACGGTTAGAGGGGTTAGAAGAAATTGATGGGGCGGGGCTCGTGTGGGGCCCACCTCCCTAATATCCAATCAAGAGGAGTTATGCTTTAATGGGTCCCACATCAACTTCCACACTTAGGTTATAATTACTTAGAATAGAAATAAAATTGTAGCACAAATTTTATTTCACTCTTCAGTTAACCCTTTTATTTAACTACACCTCTAGAGAAAACGCAACTCTCGAAAAGGACTTCTTAAGAAATTATTGTCCGTGTGGTTTCATCAGTTCCCTCAGATTTCGATTCCGAGCGTCAGTTCAAACGTTAGGAAAACACACTCATTCGTTCACTGAACGTACCTGACATAATCTTCAGAAATTGATTACGGGCACACCGGGCCTCAAAATCAGGTCCTGTGAGAAACTGCATACTCGTAAAATCCAAAAGAAATTAAGAAAAAAATTTCCATGAAAAATTACGGGTCTTTAGATTACTCAGACCTCATGACTTTACATCCCCGTAAAAATACATTACTAACAAGGGGAACAAATGGAGGTACTGAGCACGCATCTGAGCCTCCCGCTCCCAAGTGCTCTTCTGCAGGTTCCCGTAGTGCCAACTGATTCGCACTAGAGGAATCAACTGCCCATGAAGGACCCGCTCCTATCGACCATCCATCTCCACTGGGACCTCTGCAATATTTTCCCCATCATCGATGTCCAACTCCACATGGTCAGTGATAGGCGTCAGGTCGTGCACATATCTTCTCAGCTGAGATACATGGAAGACGTCATGCACCCGGTGCAACTGATATGGTAGAGCCAGGCAATAAGCCAGCTCACCTATACTGTTGAGAACCTTGAATGGTCCAATGAAGTGCGGAGATAACTTTCTTCCAAGGCCAAATCTCCATAACCCACGTCGAGGTGAGAGCCATAAGAAAACGTGGTCGCCATCGTCGAACTCCAGTATTCTCCGCCTCCTGTCAGCATAAGTCTTCTGTCGGCTCTGAGATGTCCTCATCTACTCCTAGATGATCTGAACCTTCTCTATCATGGCCTGTACCATATCTGGTCCCACAAGTGCTGACTCCCCAGGGTCTGTCCAGCACAGAGGTGACCTGCAAGGTTGGCCGTACAATGCCTCATATGGTGCCATCCCGATGGTGGAGTGGTAGCTATTGTTGTATGCAAACTCCACCAAGGGTAGTGATTCTCCCAGCCATGAACAAAGTCAAGGAAAAATGCATTGATCATGTCCTGGAGATTCTGAATGGTCCTCTCCATCTGTCCCTCCGTCTGAGGGTGAATGGCGGTGCTCAGGCGTAGCTGCATCCTGAATGCCTCCTGCAACCCCTTCCAAAGCAGGGAAGTAAAAGGAGCATCTCGATCGGAGATGATAGATTGTGGAACACCATGAAGACATAAAATCTCATGAATGTAGAGGCGTCCCAAGCTCTCTACAGATCCCTGCTCTCTGATGGGTAAGAAGTAGGGCGACTTGGTGATTTAGTCGACAATCACCCAAATGGAGTCGTGACCTCTAGAAGTGTATGGAAGTCCAGTCACAAAATCCTTAGATATCCCATCCCACTTCCACTCTGGGACCTCCAAGAGCTTTACCAAGCCTACTAGTACTTGGGGCTATTCCTTCACCTTCTGTCCGGTGAGGCATCGAGAAACTAATTCTGCTACATCCTTCTTCATACCCGACCACAAGTGTTGTCGTCTAAGATCCAAGTACATCTTCACCACTCCTGGATGTACTGCTAAAGGAGAAGTGTGAAACTCCCTCAAAACCTCATCCTGTAATGTAGTTGGTACCATGGTACTTCCTCTGTAAAGGACAATGTGCTATCCTCCTAAATAGAATCAATTATGTTCCTGTCCTGTGGAAATCTATGCACGCTGCGTCTCACAGTCAACATCCCCACATTGTGCCTCTCCCGCCCGCTAATGAAGTGGAGGAGTGACTGTGAGTGACTGAAGAAAGTCTTTTCAATCTCTGTCCTCGAGGATATCTGCAAAGTGGATAGCTTCTCTTTCGCCTCTCCAAGTAGTAGAATGCCCAACCTTTTACTGAGAGCATCGGCTAGTACGTTCCCCTTCCCAGGAGTATAGACTATCTAAATTCATAGTCCTGGAGGAACTTGAGCCATCACCGCTGCCTCAGGTTCATGTCCTTCTGAGAGAAGTTACACCTAAGACTTTTGAGTTAGTGGGAACTATAAACTGTTCTCTCGACGAACAATTTGTGAGACTAGCCGTATGTAAGAACTCAACTCCACCCTTCTTCTTCTACGATCTACAATATCTACCGAGATTCCTACTCTACCGACAAGAGAAATATGGTCTCTTCCCCAGGATGAACCACGTCTTTTTCCTAATATATTCAATCCTGACATGAATGGTACAATTTCATTCCATGTACGACATCATAAGGCCTCGACGCTACTACCAAGATATCCAACCGTTACTCTCGCCTCCAAGGGTCGAGTCACACTGTCGGAAGCAGTGTGTGGTCACTAGGTCTCCTCCAGTAGGAATCTCAAAACTGAGGGTCAAGTCAACAGTTTTATCCATAACCTCATAGTATCAACTACATAAAATGGACAGGGAAGAAAACGTCACAAGAACATGTGTCTTTGATTACTACAGCTCAAGGTACAAAGACACAAAGCATCCGCAAAAAAAAAACATCCACAATGCTAGAATCAATATGAACAAAGTCTCCATGTCAGGAGGTACTCCCCCTCCTGTCCATATTCTTCTAGAGCTCCATGGTCATTGGCCTCATCTGTCTGATGCTGTGATCTCCCCTATCCACCCGTTCCTTACGTTCGGGGTGGTCTTCCTGGTTCTGGTGGTGGTAGGGTCTCAAAGCATCTCCCACCACCCGCTTCTCGGCCAGCTCCTCTGCCTTGTCCGCCAGCTCCAAACGGACTGCCACGGTTGATCCTCTACCTGGGAGGTCCCTCTACTACCTGCTGCTCATCTGCAGGGCAGGTCGGGCAGTCTCAATCCATGTGACCATGCTCGCTGCATGCATAGCATTGTATGCCCCTCATAAGGTTGTCTCTACACCGCGTGCCCTGCACCTCTGAGCCAGTGTCCTATGGTCGTCCGCCTGATGGTCTAGTCCACTTGAACCCCTGTGACATCCATCGACTGCAAGCTGCAGAAGACTCTTCTATGTGCCTCACTGGGGTAGGTCTCGCTACTGGTGTAGGATCAGTAAGAAAACTCTCCACAAGAAGGACTCTCTCTATTAATCCTGCCTACGTCGGAATACAGAGGGAGGTCATCGATGACCTGATCTCATTCCTCAGTCCATTCTCGAACGTCCGGTCCCAAAAGAATGGGACTCATACCATGTCCGTCGAATAGAGCGAGAGATCGGTAAATCTCACCAAGTATTGGACTACAGTCATGCTGCCCGGCCGCAGCTGTAGTAGCTCCTGAATTCGCACCACACAGAGGGTTGCTGGAATGAACTCCGAGCAGAAGAGGATCTCAATGTCCATCCAAAGTAAAGATGCCTCGTCTTGTACCTAGAGCATCAGGCTCCACCATTTTCCTACTTCTGCCTGCAGGAGACTCACTACAAGGATCACTATGAGGTTATCTGGTGTCCCAACTAACCTGAAAACTCATACTATAGCATCTAGCCAATCCTCGGATGCCTGAGGGTCCATCTATCCACGGAACCTGGGCGGTCTCTGACACTGAAACTTATTCATTTAACTAAGGAAACATGCACTCTCAGCGGCTGGGGCTGGTGGAATTGGTGGCTCGGTAGGTAGATGTACTACCAGTGCCTCCGTTGTAATAGTTCCCTACACCGAGGCCTCATCTCTCGGTGGGTTGTCCTCTCGCACAATTCTCAGAACCCTAGCTGGCCACCGTCGTGGGGCCATCCTGAAAAGATACATGTGTGACACGGTCAATACAGTATACCTGGTGAGCTGACACAAGTAATCGCAATGAAATATTTTGAAACACACATGAAATCAATGTTTTCCTGCACTGATTCGGAAATCAGATGTCAAGGTCCTGGTGTATGGATACGTCGCCCGCTACACCAACACTGGACTTCCTGGACTAATAACCACAGTCAATACCCATAACATCATTTCTTCACAAAGAAGAACGATCAGAGACGTGAGTTATGTTGTAGAACCAAACTCATATGATACCAATTTGTCACGACCCATCATTGGGGCCCGTGTTGTCACTATCCCAAGCCCTCCTTTCATAGGTCAGGGGCTGGCGACTAGAACCAAAGGCGTAAATCCCGATAAAAAGGGAAGGTGTTTCCTTTATAAATTAAAAAACACCAGAGATTACACAAGATGATGTAAACACTAATTAATCCGAATACCAAGGTAAGTTCTGTAAGTAAATGCGCCAGAATATAAACCCAACTGAATGTAAAGTAAAACTGAAAATAAAGTACATGTGTAGAAAAGTAAAGCAGCAACTCTGAGCTGTACTCTAGAAAAATCACACCTAAAGGGTGGGTAAAGATAGTCTCCTCTTCTACTTGGCTCTAGCCTTCCTCTCCATGTATGTCTCATCCAGTGATCCACCTACAGGTACCTTCCAGCTCCACAATCTCCCACCTCGACCAGTGATGTCCGTCATCTGCATCCAACACAATGTAGTGCGGTCATAGCCCATGCAGGGGTGAGTATACACTACTCAGTAGGGACCCCAAGACCCCGAAATGTCTCTCAGAATCCATGAAGGATAAGCCACAAAGGTAATGTACAATCACAAAGTAACCACCAACTCTACTTAGGTATATGCCCATACATATACCTATGTTATTAATTCCAGCTCGGCTCCAGCACACGAGCCCAAATACAACCCAGTCCAAACATGAAAAAAATACACCATTCCACATAGGAATTTACAACCCAATCCACACAGGAAACCACATCCCAATACACACAGGAAAGAACAACCCAATCCACACAGGAAAGAAAAACAATCATATTGATGATATTGATTGTACGTTAAGACTCAGCTCACACCGGCATACTTCTTTGTAAGTCTATAGAGATGATAAGATTTAGCCAATGATTCATCTAAGTTGTAGGACCCATGTAGGATACAAGAACAACTATGCTGTCGGACCCACGAAGGATACAAGACTATCTACTCGGCCAGACCCACAGAGGATACAAATACAGAGTCAAATACTGTCGGACCCACATAGGATACAAGAACAGTAGTCAGGTACTGCCAGACCCACAAACGATACAAGAACAGTAGTCCTCACCGTCGAACCCATAGAGGATTTCAGTACGGTCTTCATCACTGCCGGAACCCTAGAGGATCCCAGTACAGTCGTCATCGTCGTCGTAGTCGCAGCCAGCACTAGGGTTCCCGCAAACTGCATGCTGGATTCCGAGAGGGTTCGCTCCACGAGCCAAGGGGGTCGATACATCAACTGAAAAAATGTCTGGAGTTAATGTATACCAATGTTCTGATTCCTCAAAAGGAACTCAACGTGACAGATGACGCGTCAATCGGATACCCGATTGGAGAGTTATTGGCATTTTCGTCCCAGGGGCCCGATTGATTTTATATCAAATCCAACACCACCATACTACAACTATGTCCAAACCTCAAGCATAGTAAGCCAATATAATCTTCTCACTAAGTAGAATCAAACAATGTTGACGGCACATCATTTGGACTTCCAGAGTTCATGTTATAAGTTTTTCCGCTCCGACGGCCCTATTGGTTTCGTGTTCGAACTAACCCATTCGTACCCAATGTTCATAAAAACCTTGATTTTAATATACCTAAATGACCTTCTCGATCAAAGGATCGCTACTCAACTGATGGTGCATCAATCAGAGGTCTGTAGCCCATGTTATGGGCGTTTGAACGAATATGTCCGAAAACAGGGCGTTTGGGCCCTGTCCGACCAGGCCCAATACCCCCTAGGTCGGCCCGAACCGGGTCAACCCGACCTGAATCCGGGTCTTCCCGGTTGGGCGCGCCCCGGCCAGGGGGGCACGCCCCGGACCCGGCGGGCGCGGCCTGGCCCAGCGCGGGGTTCCGGCCCGGCGCGAGCGGCCCAACCCAGTGCAGCCGGTCCAGCCTGGGCGGCTCCGCGCGAGCCGAGCGGGGAGGCTCAGCGGTGGCCGAGTGCATGTGGAATGGGGGGGGGGGGGGGGCGTGCTGCCCCCCTCGTTTGAAACGGAGGCCCCCACGTGGGGGCCCGCCCCTTTTTCCTGCCACCAGGGGTTACGAACCCCCGACCCTCCCGATTCTGGCCGATGAACCGCTAAGGGACCTCCCACGGGTCCCGCCTTCCCTTTTCTATAGGCCAGATTTCTGGCCGCCCTTCCCTGCACAGCCTCGGCCTTAGACCGCGACCATTGCCCGACCGGCGTGGCGCGACGGTGCCGCTGCCCGCCCCCGGCCGTGGACCTCCATGGTACTCCGGCGCCGCGGCCCTGCGCCGCGGCCTGAATCTGGTCGCGGCTTCTTTCGGCCCTAACAGCACGACACGACGGTGCCACACTCCTTCCCCACCTCTTATTCCTCATTCCCGCGTGGTGTCGTTGCACCATGCCGCCTTCATTACAAACCACAACGGTGAACATCCACAAGGGGGAGGAGGTTCGGCCATGTTTGTGTGGTCCGACATCCTCCTGTTTATTTGATAACAGGTGGCCAATTATTGAATGATGAATGCCAAAATAAGTCACGAACATAAAAACAATCCCCTACCTCGAAGAAGAGGTCAAACGATGATCATCGCAGAAAACAGTGCCCCGGGGTGAAGCTCCGTATGTGATGATGGAGTTCGTCCGAGAATGAAATCAGAGTCTCCCTTTGACTCGAGAAGAAGAATGATGAAAGGCGCTTCGTCATTCTTCGGGAAAGGAATCACACACCGGCTGCGGAGAGGAGAAGAGACGACATGTCGATCTCTCCATCCGGTGACGGTGTTCTTCGTTGAAGTCTTGGTGTTCTTCGCGTTCTCCAACAAAGAAGATAGAGATCCTCATGATTTTGAGTATCCTCTCCGAAAAACCTCACACAACTAAAAAACCCTTAATAAAATAATGCCTCCCTTATTTTATTAACACATGCCATGCGTTTTCAATAATTCAAAAACTCAAACTCAAAACTAAATTCATTAAATAACTTTACTCAATAAATTTAATATGAGGGTTGACATACAACAAAGAGGGGGAGTGGGTGAGTTACAAATTAAATGGGGGGGGGGGTTCCAACATTAAGAGGGTTAGAGGGGTTAGAGGAAATTGAAGGGGTGGGGCACATGTGGAGACCACCTCACTAATATACTATCAAGAGGAGTTATGATTTAGTGGTCCCACCTCAACATCCACACATAGGTTATAATTACTTAGAATATAAATAAAATTGTAGCACAAATTTGATTTCACTCTTCAGTTAACCCATTTATTTAGCAACACATCCCGAGAAAACGCAACTCCAGAAAAGGTCTTCTTAAGCAATTACCGGCGCTGTGGTTTCATCGGTGCCCTCCGATTTTGATTCCGAGCACCGGGTCAAATGTTTGGAAAACCCGCTCATCCGTTCACTAAATGTACCCGAGATACACTTCGATAATTTATTCCGGGCACACGGGGCCTCAGAATCAGGTGCCGCCAGAAACTGTGTACTCGTAAAATCCAAAAGAAATTAAGAAAAAGAATTTCCATGAAAAATTATAGGTATTTACAAATAAATTCTAATTGACCAAATATAATATTTCTTTAGAACGGGGAAATCAAATTTTTATTTGGGTAATTTTTTGGTATTTTTTTGATAATGTTCATTTTTTTAATGAACAGTGTCAAATAGTGTATTTTAATTCAAATGTATCTTTTAATTAAATTTATTTTTATGGTTATATTATAGTTTTATATTGTTTTAATGTGAAAATGAAATATATTTTTACCATTTAATCAAATTTTGGTCATTGTAATTAATATCACTTTGAAATTGGGAATTAACAAGTATCAATCGTTTGATAGTTATTGTTTCTTAAAAACACATTATTTGTTTTAACAACGTGAATTAATTTTTAAAATAATTAATGCCACTTATATTTTATGAATTTCTAAAAGTAGACATCAATTTTGAAATATGAATATCAAATAATTCTTAGGATGAATTTTTGGTATTTTTTGAAAAACATCAATTTTTGATGAATAGTGACACCACTTACTCGTAGTTAAAAAACTGACTTTTTCATTTAAATGAAATTTTACCACTTCTATGAATTGAATTTTAATAATTCAATATACATGTTTGTTATCAAGAAGTAAAATTTGGTTCATTAAGATGAAAATAATTTTTCGTGAATAGTAACTTTTGACTTTTATTTACCGCGGTTAAGGGTAAATAAGGTAATTCAAGGTTAAAGGAATATTATAATAATTCCAAATTACCTTAACACTTGTCCTAACCTTATTGGTTGAGTATTGGCCGACCTTGGGCATCTTTGGGTCGAATTTCGGACCCCATTTATCCACTTGGGAATGATAATGACAATTTAGACTAATTAATTTAATGTAAAGGAAAAAGGAGACAAAAAAATCTTTTAGTAATTAATTTTTATATGGTGTTAAATAAGGAATATTTTTTACTATAAATATTAATTTGAAATATAAATATATTTCCTACATCATGTTATCTTTTTTATAATTTTTAAACAAAAATAAATTAAATTATTTATGGTATAATAATTATGCAGTGTTTACCTCATTAATAAATGATTTAAATAAATAATATTATAATGCTTAAAATAATATCCAAAACTTGTCCAGTTATGATTGGATGATTTTATTTCTACCATGAATCATCTTATATTAGAATATAATGATTTTTGGACTATTAGAAACAGAATATCATTATATAATAAAATAATATTTTCACACTTTCCAAAAGATCCCCTCCCCCCTTATAAAAGGAGACCACTTCTAACCAATTCTTCACACCTCTCAGGCCATTTGGATCATCCAACCTCTACATAATTAAGGTCCCAACGTCCCTATCATCCCCCTAGAAGCCTTAATTTAGGAAGAAGGCACTTCAATATGTCCTTTTAGTTTAAACCAAAAGACGTTACCCAAATTAATGGTAACAGTTTCCCTTAAATTGTTTTCTTTTATATTACTTCTTCAACCCCTATTCTATTTTTTATTAATTTCTTTTGTAACAACACCAGTATCCTCTATATAATATGATTTTGTTATGATATGTATTTTGAACTACACTTACACACACCTCCATCTAATGGATGAAGAACATAATGTTTTTGTGGATGGCAAACTAATGCCTCACGAAACGATTATTGTTCAATTATATCGTACCGCCTCTCATGGTGGAAATTATGATGGAACTATATTTCTATATTTATATATTTTATGTTTATGATTTCCTTATGCTTATGTACTTTACATTTATATCATGACTTTAAGTTTTCCATATTGGGTAAATACGATAATCTCATTTGAAGAAGTGCGGACTACCGCCCCCTCAAAGTGATTTGATTCATTAATGCCCTATGTGGTATGTATAAAGGATGGGGTTAATGATATTATATATGATATTATACTTGAATTATAATATATCTATTTATCATTATGTTATATTTCCATTAAAATAAGAATTATAAATGAGAGTAGAATTCATGCATACATACGGCTTACCGTCTCCATGAACTCGCATTTCATTTCTTACCTCTAAATGTTATGTACTATTATAAAATCATGTATATACTGGATATATATGATATATGTGATATTTAAATCATGAATATCATTCTGGGTATAATGAACCTTTGACCACATGGACAACTTGTAAATATAAGGTGTTCATTTTTACTCAAGTACCGAATATCGACAAAATGAAAATTATTAACATAAATGATTGTATAATGTTTATAACATGGTAATAAGTGATATAAAAGGAATAATAAACTTGAAAAATGTTCTTAAACAAGTATAAATTAACATTATTATATTTTTCAGTAGATTAAAGAACTATCGAGTCTAGTCAGACACGAGGTAAGGGACTTCGTCTCAATCTCCTTTCATTGAGGCATTTTAAATTTTATACATGAAATTATTTTATACAGAGAATAAACCTCTTTGAATTTTCTTTTTATTCAGAGGGAATCTTTTTATACAAAGCGTTTTACTAAATGACAAAAAAGGAATGTTTTTTACGTAAGCGGTGACATTGACCTTTCCGTCGTTGCGAGTTTTATTTGATCTTTGGCTTCCTTAACAAGCCGGAATGTTTTTAAAAGGAAAAAATAAATACCATATACTCTTTTAATGTATATTGGAATTGAAAATAATTTTGAAAATGGATTTTTTATTTCACTATATTGAAATGATATTTTATTATTTCAATGTGGAAATTTTATCTTTCCATTATGCCTATGTTATGTGTTATGATCATGTTATGGTTTTTGGGCATTATTTATGTATACGGGTGGTTCCGTGATTAACCTAGGGTGTGTGATCTTGAGATAGATATCTAATGCATTGTGTAATGTGATAGAGGTAAACGTGAATGTTTCTCCAAAGAGATTTTAGGGAATATATTGTGATGGGTTTTCCAAAGTAACTCCCTTTGTAGCTGTGATAGCTACAATGTAAGTATGATATGGATGCCTCATGTAACCTTTATGATTTATGATTTCTATGTGTATTTTATAAATCATATGATTTCACGAGGTAAGTAAAATATTTCATTTATGTATGTATTTATGAATAAATATTTTCATTCTTTTTTTTATAACACTTTCTGAGATTCTTTTTCTCATCCCATGTTTTGAACTGTTTTCATAGGACTTAATGATGAATAAGGTCAAGGATGGGATCAAGGAAAATTCATGTTGTCTAAAACATGGAACTATACATGACTTTTTTTTCAAGAGTTTTTATTTTATGAAAAAAATAGAAACTCTGTGGATATGTCTACCTTGTAATATTTTGAGATGTAATAGTTATGCCCTAATTCCCTAAAACTCTAAACCTGAAAAGATCCTCAATGTGAATTATTCATTTAATTCAATATTATGTAATGTTTAAGGCCGAGCCCTTATAGTTGGTATCAAAGGTCGGTTAAGATAACATTAGGTGTTAGTGTGTTGTTAAATAAATTTCCTTAAAGTAATTTATGTTAATATTGAAATCATATGGAATTTATAGATTACCATGTTGCTTAGCCTAAGATATTTCTGTTTTCATAATGGTTTTCCGCAGAGGAAACATGGAATCTATGTTGGGAAGACATCAGGAGGAATAAAACCTTATATATCAGCAACCTGAGATGGTCAGAATCAAAACAGAACAATTTTTTGCAGTGATGGAACAATTGACTCAGGCCATAAATGGTGGTGTTATCCATGTACGAGATCAGCCAGATCAACCACAGAGGAACATGTTAGTGGTGGAGCATTTTATGAGGCACCATCTCCCATCATTCATAGGATCATCTGACTCTGTGCGAGCTAAATGATGGATTAAAGAGTTGGAGAAGATTTTTTATGTCATGGGTTTTTCATAACATCAAAAGGGTAGTCTTTCTATTTACCATTTTGAAGGTGAAGCTGATCAGTGGTGGTCGATGGTGAAAAATATCAGGGATAGTGAGGAGATTTATGTTCTAAATTGGGATGAATTCAAAGGTATTTTTCTTGAGAAATATTTTCCAAAGGTGGCTCATCTTAGGATGAAAAAACAATTCATGGAATTGAGGTAGGAGGATGACTCAGTGGCTTCCTATGAATACAATTTCACTCGAATTGCAAGGTATGCCCCAAATTTCATAAGAAATCTTGATAGTAAAATCAACCATTTTTAATCAGGATTAAATCCTAAGTATCGAAGGGATTTAGCTTCTCGTGAGTTCAAAAGTTATGAAAAACATGTTATTTGTGCAGAGAAGGTGGAAATGGAGTTTGTCGATGATCATGTATTCTTTTAAAAACAATAGAATAAGAGGAAGAGGTGGCTGGTAAAAGAGAAGAACTCTTCAAAAAAGTCTGATGGTAAGAAATTCAAGTTTCCAGGTTGTAAAAATTGTGGTAAAAAGAATGCTGAGGAATGTCTTTTGAATTCTGGTAAGTTCTACCAATGTGGTAAAATGGGACATAATGATCGTAATTACACTGAAAAAGATCAGGGTATCAATATGAAAAAATGTGATTTACATTTAGTAAAATGTTTTAAGTGCAAAGAAATGGGTCATTACGCAAATGAGTGTCCAACAAAGAACTCAAACGAAGGAAAGTAGCCAGACTACATGCAGAAAAGGGTGGCGAAATCCATTGGAACAACGTCAGTAGATGTTGGTCCAACAAATGAAGTTGTATCAGGCACACTGTTTGTTTGTTCATATTATGGAAATGTGTTGTTTGATTTAGGGTATACACACTCTTTAATTTCTGATAAGTTTTCTAGTAAAATCGGATTTTCATCTTAATATATGAATATAGAACTTACGGTAAAAACACAAGGAGGAAATGTTGAGACAAAAAGAAAACATAAGAACATTCCTGTCCATGTGTGTAGAAAGAATCTACCAGTAAACCTTATTGTTTTGCCTCTAGTAGAGTTTGATGTTATTTTGGGAATGGATTGGCTTTCTATTTATCATGATAATATTGATTGCAGAGCTAAAGAGGTTTCTTTTCAGAATGATTTTCAGTTTGTATACAAAAATAAACCCTTTCTGTTGATAACATATCAGGAATATGAGAAACTAGTAAAAGAAGGAAATGAATGTTACGTTGAACATATTGTTGAAAACAATGAAACTATTCAAATTTATGATGTGCTAGTGGTAATTGAGTACCTTGATGATTTTTCTGATGAGTATCCTAGTATTATACCTGATTAGGAATTGATTTTACTGTTGACTTAGTTCCTGATGCTAATCCAATTTCAAAACCCCCTTATCGAATGACTCAAATTGACCTTTTAGAGATAAAGAAGCAATTGCAGGCTTTATTATATAAAGGTTTTATTTGACCTTGCACATCACCATGGGGTGCTCCCGTATTGTTTGTTATAAATAAATATCGTTCAATGAGATATTGCATTGATTATAGAGCATTAAATAACATCACTGTGAAGAATAAGTATCCTTTTCCACATATCGACGATTTGTTTGATCAACTCTAGGGAGCTGAGTTTTTTTCAAAGATTGACTTGAGGTCGGGGAACCATCAGTTGAACGTAAAGGAAACAGACGTTCCAATGACCGTGTTTCATAATATATATGAACATTATGAATTTGTAGTTATTCCTTTTGGTTTATCCAATTCACCTGCTATATTCATGGATCTTATGAATTGAATAATCCGTGAGTTCTTGGATAAGTTTTTGGTTGTGTTAATTGATGATATTTTGGTTTATTCCAAAAGAAAGGAGGAACATGAAAGTCATTTATGTTTTTTCATTGAAACCTTAAAAGAAAAGAAACTTTATGGGAAACTCAGCAAGTGTGATTTTTGATTACAACAAATTTCTTTCTTTGGTCACAGTGTTTCAAAAAATGGCATAAATGTTGATCCTGCTAAAATGAAAGTTGTTGAAGAATGTCCAAGACCCACAGATAGAACCGAGATTTGTAGTTTTCTTGGTTTTTCTGGTTATTATTGGAGGTTTGTTGAAAATTTTGCACGGTTATATAGTACAATGACTAAGTTAACTCGAAAAGGAGTTAAGTTCATTTGGAAAAAAGAATTTGATGATTGTTTTCATGAATTTAAAAGAAGATTCGTGAATGCTCCCTGTTTTGGCACTACCTTCCAGAAATGGTGTGTTTGTTATCTACAGTGATGCTTATTTGAAAGGACTGGGTTGTGACCTATTGAAAAATGATTAGGTAATTTCTCATTCCTCATGTATGTTGAAACCACATGAGTTAAATTACCCTACACGTGATTTGTAATTAGCTGCTGTTGTTTTTTCATTAAAAATTTAGAGGCATCATTTTTATAGAGTGAAGTGTGAAATATATACTGATCACAAAAGTTCGAAGTATATATTCACTCAGAAATAATTGAACATGAGATAGATGAGATGGATGGAATTAATCAAGGATTATTATTGCACGGTCCATTAAAATTCGGGAAAATAAAATAAAGTGGATGATGCTTTTAGTTTAAATAGAAATACTTTAT
Source organism: Viscum album (assembly GCA_963277665.1). Lineage (NCBI taxonomy): Eukaryota > Viridiplantae > Streptophyta > Magnoliopsida > Santalales > Viscaceae > Viscum > Viscum album. The sequence continues at coordinate 556,056,545 of OY728160.1, read as the reverse complement.
TAACCATGATATGTTTGGAATGAGATCATTTGGATTTTGAATTTATAATATTTGGCATAGAAGTTGTTGGTGCATGAAATTCTTCTGTTTTTTTTCTCGTGTCAGTGAGATAATATCTATCAGATAGAATAAAGCAAGTGCAGGAAAAAGACAGTGAGTTACAGAAAATGTCAGAGTTAGTTTAGAAGGGTATGTTGCCTAATTTTAACATTTATAATGATTGTGTTTTGAGATTTGGAAAGAGATTATGTGTTCCTAATGATTCACAATTTACGAATGAGTTTCAATGTGAAGCTCAGAGTTCTCCGTTTTCAGTTCATCCTAGAAGTTCTAAGATGTACAAAGAACATCAGGAGTATTATTGGTGGGATGGAATGAAAAGAGATATTTCTGATTTTACTTTGATGTGTTTAACTTGTCACCAGGTTAAAGAAGAGTGACAGTTACCGAAAGGAATGCTTCAGCCTTTACCGGTGCCAGAGTGAAAATGGGAAAATTTATCCATGGACATTGTTGTGGGATTACCAAATACATCTCAAGGTAATAATTCAATCTGGGTTATAGTTGACCGATTGAATAAATCTTCTAATTTCCTTCCTATTAGAGATATTTTGTCATGAGATCAGCTTGCTCAGTTGTATGTTAAAGAGATAGTCAGGTTTCATGGAGTTCCCCTCTCCATTGTATCTGATCGTGAACCCTAGTTCACTTCTAACATTTGGAAAGGCCTTCAGAAGTAATTGGGTAGTGAATAAAATTTTAGTACATCTTCTCATCCTCAATTAGATGGGTAGTCATAATGAACAATTCATACCTTGGAGGATATGTTACATGTTTGATCGATGGATTACCAGGTATGTTGGGACCAACATCATTCTTTGGTTGATTTTTCTTATAATAACAGTTTTCATTCCAGTATACAGATGGCTCCATTTGAGGCATTATATGGAAAGCATTGTCAAACTCCAGCATTCTGGGATGAAGTAGGTGAAAGGAAGCTGATGGGACCAGAATTGGTAGAAGGGATGGAAGAGAAAGTTCAGTTGATTCAGAAGCACATGAGAACAGCTCAGAGTAGACAGAAAAGTTATGAAGATTACCGGAGGAAGCATCTTTCTTTTGAGGTAGGTGATCATGTCTTTCTTAATGTTTCTACTTGAAAAATTGTGATTCGTTTTGGTAAGAAAGGAAAGATGAGTCTGAGGTTCATTGGACTTTATAAAATTCTGGAGAATGTTTGATTAGTTGGGTATTGGGTGGATTTACCTCCACGTTTATCCCAGGTACACAATGTTTTTCATGTTTCGATACTGAGAATGTATATTCCATATCCATCTGATGTTTTGAGCCCAGATGTAGTTCAGTTGGAAGAGAATATCACTTATGAAGAACAACCAGTCTAGATTCTTGACCACATAGAGAAAGTGTTCAGAATAATGTAATTCACCAGGTAATGGTTTTTTGGAAAAAACATATGGTTGAAGAGGAAACGTGGGAATCTGAAAATGCTATGAGGGATAAATACCCCCACTTATTTTCATAAGTGAATAAAAATTGTGAGGACGCAATTCCCAAAAGTGGGGAATGATGTAACACCCCAGGTAAATGATGAATAAGAAATATTTCATATTTATTAATATTTTTTAATTAAATATTAATTTTACTTTAAAGGGTTTGCTATGTTCGATAACGTACCTGATACGAAACAACGGGTTTCTTTGGAATCTTACGTTGCACACTAATAATATAATATTATTATTTTAAATAGTCATTAACTCATAGCTGTTTTATTGGAGGGAATGAATGAAACTAACTACAATATGATTATACATGATTTCTAAATTTATTTACATTTATCCAATTAAAATTTAGAGGCTTAAAATTTGAATGAATCTAATTTTAAGCATAATTTACATTAAAAGGCCGATTTACCGCCTTTTAATGGAGAACCCCCATTAAATTTTGTTTTGGTCACATTAATACATTCTAATGGACCAAATATAATCCTTCTTTAGAATGTGGACATCAAATTTTACATTGGGTAATTTTTTGCTATTTTTTTTTTGAGAAAGTTCATTTTTTATTGAATAGTGAAAAATACTGTATTTTAATTCAAAAGTGCCTTTTAATATAATTTATTTATATGGTTATATTATGTTTTTATATTGTTTAAAATTTAAATTGAAATATATTTTTACCATTTATTCAAATTTTGGTAATTGGAATTAATTTTACTTTGAAATTGGACATAAACAAGTACCAATCTTTTGATAATTACTGTTTCATAAAAACACGCTATTTGTTTTAACAACAGGAATTAATTTTTATATTAATTAATTCCACTTCTATGTTTTAAATTTGGAAAAATAGACACAAATTTTTAATTCAGAATATCAAAAAATTCTTAGGCTGATTTTTTGGTATTTTTCTAAAAATTTTCAATTATTGATGAATAGTGACACCACTTAGTGGTAGTTAAAAAAACTGACTTTTTCATTTAAATGAAAATTTACCACTTCTTTGAATTTAATTTCAAATATTCGACATACATGTTTGTTATCATGAAGTAAAATGTGGTTCATTAAGATGAAAATAATTTTTTGTGAATAGTAACTTTTGACTTTTTTTTATCGCGGTTAAGGGTAAATAGAGTAATTCAAGGTTAAAAGAATATTATAATAATTCAAAATTACCTTAACACTTTTCCTAACATTATTGGTTGAGTAGTGTCTGACCATGGACATCTTGGGGTAGATTTTTGGACCCAATTGTTCCACTTGGGAGTGATAATGACAATTTAGACTAATTAATTTAATGTAAAGGAAAAATAGACATAAAAAATCATTTAGTAATTAATTTTTATATGGTGCTATATAAGGAATATTTTTTACTATAAATATTCATTGAAAAATAAAAATATTTCCAACATCATGTTATTATTTTTTTCTAATTTTTAGACTAAAATAATTTAAATTATTTTTGACATAATAATTATGCAGTGTTTACATCATTAATAAATGATTTAAATAAATATGATTATAATGCTTAAAATATTATCCAAAACATGTCCAATTCTGATTGGATGATTTTATTTTGACCATGAATCATCTTATATTAGAATAAAATTATTTTTGGGCCATTAAAACCTGAATATCATTATATAATAAAATAATAGATTCACACTTTCCTAAAGAGCCCATCCTCCCCCTTATAAAAGGTGAACACTTATTACAAATTCCTCACACCTATCAAGCCATTTGGCTCATCCAACCTCTGAAAAATTAATCTCCCAACGTCCCTCTCATCCCCCTAGATGCCTTACTTTAGGCAGAAGTCACATTAATAAGTCCTTTTTGGTTTACACCAAAGGAAGTTACCAAAATTTAAGGTAATAGTTTCTATTAAATTGTTTTCCTTTCTTTTACTTCTCCAACCCCTAAACTCTTTTTTATTACATAATTTTGTATCAGCACCAGTATCCTCAATATACTAGGATGTTTTTATGATAAGTATTTCGAACCACACTTACATACACCTCCATCTATTGGATGAAGAACTTAATGTTTCTATGGATGGAAAACTAATGCCTCACAAAACGATGATTGTTCAATTACATCTTATCACCTATCATGGTGGACATTATGATGGAACTATATTTATATATGATATATATTATGTTTATTATTTCCTTATGTTATGTACTTCCCATTTATATCATCCCATTAAGGTTTCCATAGTGGGTAAATACGATAATCTCATTTGAGGAAGTGCGGACTACCTCCCCCTCAAAGTTATTTGATTTGTTAATGCCTTATGTGGGATACATAATGGATGGAGTTAAAAATATTATATATGATATTATAGTGGAATTATAATGTACCTATGTATCATTATGATTTATTTCCACTAAAATAAGAAATAAAAATTAAAGTAGTGTTCATGCGTACGTACGACTTACCATCTCCATGAACGGTGTAATTCATTTCATACCTCTAAATGTTATGTAATATTATAAAAACATGTATATAATATATATATATATGATATATATGTTATCCAAATCATGAATATCATTCTGGATATAATGAAACATTGACCACATTGACAACTTGTAAATATAAGGTGTTCATTTTTACTCAAGTACCAAATATCGTCAAAATGAACGTTATTAACTTAAATGATTGCATAATGTTTATAACATGGTAATAAGTGATATAAAAGTAATAATAAACTTGAAAAGGGTTCTTAAGAATGTTTTAATTAAATTTAGTTTATTATTCAGTAGATTAAAGAACGATCAAGTCATGTCGGACGTGAGGTAAGGGACTTTGTCTAAATCTCCTTTCATTGATGCATTTTTAGTTTTATACACGACTTTATTTTATACGGTGAATAAACCCCTTTGACTTTTCATTTTATTCAAATGGAATCTTTTTATACGAAGCGTTTTACTAAACGAAATAAAAGAATGTGTTTTTTACGTAAGCAGTGACAATGACCTTTCCGCCACCGTGAGTATTATTTGATATTTGGCTTCCTTAACAAGACGGATTGTTTTTAAAAGGAAAAATGAATACCATATACTATTTTAATGTATTTTGGTATTGAAAATGAATTTTTACAATGGAATTATTATTTCACTATTTTGAAATGATATTTTATTATTACAATGTGGAAATGTTATCTTTTATTTTATGCTTATGTTATGTGTTATGATCTTGTTATGGTTCTTGGGTATTATTTACGTATACGGGTGGTTACGTGATAAACGAAGGGAGGGTGAGACCGATATAGCTCTCCAATGCATTGGGTAATGTGACGGAGGTAATCTTGAATGTTTCTCTTAAGATATTTGAAGGAATATACTATGATGGTTTTTTCCAAAGTAACTCTCTATGTAGATGTGATAGCTACAATGTAAGTATGATATGGATGCCTCAAGTTAGCTTTTATGATTTATGATTTCTATGTTTCTTTTATAAATCATATGATTTTATTAGGTAAGTAAATGAATTCATGTTTGTATGTATTTATGATAAAATGTTTTCATTCTTTGTTTTATAACCCTTACTGAGCTTTTTATGCTCATCCCATTATTTGAAATGTTTTCAGAGGACTTAAAGATTTTTAATGTCAAGGATGGGATCAAGGAAAAGTCATGTTGTCTAAAACATGGAACTAGACATGGCTTTTTTTTCAAGAGTTATTATTTTATGAAAAAATGGAAACTATGTGGATATTTTTACCTTGTAATATTTTAAGATGTAATAGTTATGTCCAAATTCCCTAAAACACTAAACCTGAAAAGATCCTCAATGTTAATTATTCATTTGATTCAATATTATGTAATGTTTAATGTCGGGTCCTTATAATGATCCAATAATTCCCAATAATAGAAACCTTCCAAAATCACAAAATTTCCTCAAAGATCACCAAAAACAACATCCCATATAAGGGGAAATAAAAAGTGGTCAAAGGTACATGAAATATTGTAAAAATATGTTACTGTATGAAAAAATTAACTCAATTCGATTCCACCAAATGTTCCATAAAAATTACATAACAATTAAACCATATCAATGTGTGTGAACGCAACCACACGCCTCTAGCTATCAGGTTAATCAATCAGATTCCAATTAATGAAATTTTTCAATATATTTTCATTTTTATTATTGTCATTGTAAATCCATTTCGAGGGGGTCCAATACCCATTATAGATTAACCAACTTCCCATTGAATAATTCTGATATCATTTTCTTTGAATCATTCATTCATGGGAAAATCAATTCAAATCATAATTCATTGTTCAGGACTCAAATTTAGGATTAAACATGAAATTTATATTTCAAATATAATTCATAGTCTTTCATCTTGTTCATTCATTCAAAATTAAATTTCATTTAAATCCATATAACTCAGTTATCATCATCATATTAATCTTTCAAATAAATTCCATTTCAATCTGTATTTTACAAATTCACACAATTTTTCAAAACCATTGAAAATGTGGATTTTATTTCACAAATAAATTCATATTGATATAATGTTTCATTTATTCCATAATAATTGAATGTAATTTCAAATGTCATTTTAAATCAATTATGAAATCAAAGATTAAATTATAGAAAAATCCATACATTCCCATATAACATTAGGACACACTTTTACATGATCAGTCACCCGAAATGGGAATCAAAAATAGAGAATTGAAAGTATGGAAGTTCGATGAGAAATCCATAAAATCACAATAAATAAAATTAAGGATTGTATAAATCAATAAATTGATGATGAATCACTCTATAAGAATTTAATATACGATTCAAGGAATATTCCTAATTAATTAAGGTCCACTTACAGGAGGGATATCAAACACATCAATTGACAATTAAAATCATAGAGGAAATAGGGTTGAGAAGCCAAAATACTCTACTATGAGTGTCCAAAATTATAAAATTTGAGTTAGAGTCGAATAGGTGGTGTTTTCGGGTAAAAATGTTTGTCCCAATATTTTTAAAAAAATGATAGTGGGGACTAGAACTCTTGGTTTTCTCATTGAGAAACATGGTTAGTAATAACCACGTACCCTTCAAAGGTTTTTATAAAGGGGGCATGATTTGGATGAATAGTGTGAAAAACTATAATACAAACATGAACGTACCGACTAACGAAGGATGAATAGTTTCGAGGGGGAGGCCGTAGAGTTTCAATTAACTATGTGAATAACATGGTCCACCCTCCAGACCCACAAATAAAATAATATTGTTAGTTAGTCTGAACTGCACGGTCATCCTAACCTTGTTCCATTTATTAACAGACAAAAAAAATTCAAAAGATTATAAAAATATTATAAATGATGTGAAATGATACGAATTATAATGAAAATACAAAAAATAGATCAAAAAGTTCCTAAATGATTGAAATGAAACATTACAATGATGGCCTCAGTTTGTTTGTATTTAATTTCAATAGTTATTCTATTTGAATTTTTAGTTGTAGGGTGAAATCATTCTGGTTTCATTGTTTATAATTCCTAGGTTATTGTTGTTTTAATGTGGGGATAACGAACTCTCATTAGGTCAGTGATGAATCATATCGAATATCGGTTTCGATGGTAATCTATTTTGGTTCATTATATATATATATATATATAGATAGACATATATTCATCCATCTATTCATCCATTCTGGTAAACATACATACATACATATATATATATATATATATGTATTTAAATAACATACATATATTTCCATATATACATATATACATGGATTCATACATACATATATAAAAACACACATATATACACACATACAACCTCACACACACACATACAAAAACACATACACACATACACAAACAAACTCAGACACATGTTCACAAATACACAAATACACACATACACACTGACCCACATACATACCTATATACATAAATACAAACACCTAAACTCACAAACACAAACTCACATTCACCTATAAAACATACATACATATATACATACATACATATACACATACATATATATACACATACACACATAAACACATTCATACCCTCATACATACATACATTCAAACATACATATATACATACACACTTACACACTTACAAAATTAAATAAACACATAGACAACGACACACATACACACGTAAACACATACACCTATACACACATTCACACATATACATAAAAACATATTCACAAATATTTATATATATATTCATACATACATACATTTATACATAAATAAGTAAATACATAAATATATACATTCATTCATATATAGTTAAATACATACGTACATATGAACATACATACATATAGACATACATACATACATATATTCATATGTAAATACAAAAATACACACATACACACAATCAAACACTCATACATACATACATACATACATACATATATACATAGATACATACACACAAACATATATACATTTCATATATACATACACATGTACACATATAATGAAATACAAACATATATACACCTGACATACAAATTCAGATATACCCATAAATAAAGACATTCATTCAGTCATATATATATATATACTTATATACATATATATAGATAGACATACCCACACAAACACATACATTCAAACATTTTCATAGACCATCAAGATCAACACACCAAAATGGTACCTGAGTCTATCAATACATCACCCATAGGGTATTCCCCATCCCCACTAGCTAGTGATAAGCACCAAACATCGATAACGGTAATGTGGGAATGACTTCACCAGAGGTGTTACAATAAAACAAATTTTAGATAAAAAATATTAGATAAAAGTTACAAAACCCCCATATACAAGTCAATAATATGGTACCAAAACCCAGAAAAACTTGTGGATCACAAACTCCATTTTGTATTGTCGAATCTTGAGGGTACTAGAAGTTAAGAACACTCACCATCTCTAAGTGGTGCCTTAAATTAACCTATATTTTACATAAGTAAATCTACAAAGACCAGATGGAAAATTACGTTTTCAGATAATAATTCATACTGGAAACCGACAATAATTTCATAATACTTCCATATTAACTAAAACATGAATTATTAATGTATTTAAAACATGGAATTGAATCATATTCAAGGTTCGTATCAAAAAATGTTTTTTGAAACATTTCTATTGAATTTTAGAGGACTATTACAAAAAAAATTACATTAAATAAATCATAATCCCGAAACATTTTCAAATCCCAAGGAATATTTTTTAAAAAAAATAGGTCACATGAATTAAAATTTCTATCAAATCAGACATGACTAAAATATTTATATCTCAAATCATGCAATATAAATTTTGGTAGTAGATAAATGGTTAATATTATGAGGGGTTAGACAATCATTGTATTCTCGAAATGTTTTTTAAATTATGGATTCCAACATGTAAAAGTAATATCATTAAGTTTGGAAATGTGAATATCCATATTTTCTAAACTATAATCCCTCAATTAATATGGTTTGTTATTAATCATCAATCCATTATTATTTAGATTTAATAAATTCCTAGAATGTATTCTTATAAATATAATGCCCAATATCACATTTTCATCGGGGTAAATTAATCAATTTACTATTGTCTATAACTAGAAAAAACCATTCAACCATCATTTTATAAATCCCCATTACATATGTCAAAACATTCCTTTTCATTTAAAAAATAATCCTTAATGGCATATTATTATAAACATATTTCATTATTTCCAAAAAAATAATTTTTTTTAACAAAATATGTCAAAAATTTATTTTTAAATTCCAAAATATATCATGGATTTTATTTTCATTATTTTATTGTTGGTAGTCAAAATCCAAAATTAAGATTATTTTTCCCGAAAATAAGTACAAAATTATTTATCAAGAATATATCAACGCTGATCATGGAAGGTCAATATTCATATTTCCAAACTAAACATAATATTTCAAAATATGCCTAAAACCTTATTTAAAACACATAATGGTCATTAATTATAAATAATGTGTATAATTTTTAACCATCTACCTTAAAAAATATCATATGTATAGGACGAAGGATTCATAAGGAGTAAAATCCTCTAGCCATGAGGGGGTTAGCACTGGATGAAAGTGGTGTGGCCCA